>JAVRXN010000003.1:5097298-5421109 GCA_033556935.1 Timema podura
AGTCTGTTACCACATTCAAACGATTTAATGTTTTCTGCAATTCATTTTCACTCTCACTCATTGATACGGAATCATCTGGATATAACAGTATTCTCACATTCACATTGTCAATTCGTAAACCAACCGTGTCCTCACAAGAAGTCATCATACATTTATCCATAAATACATTTTTAACAACCATGGAGACAAAACACAACCTTGTCTTACACCATGTTCAAATGAAACCAATGTACTTAAAGACCCTACCACCCCAACGCACTTTCTAATTTCATCATACACCACCATATTTGCATTTACCAACCATGCATTCACACCATACTCACTCAGAACAGTACATACCACGATCCTATTCACCATATGTACGGTTTCTCCAGATCAACAAATGAACAATAAACTTTCTTCCTTACTGCCATACACTTCTCATTCACTCGTTGCAATGCCAATATATCTGATCCATACAACATCTAACTACCATGAAACCACACTTTACACCCCAAACCTTGCCTGGAATTTTTCGCACAATAAAACTTTCCAAAAAACTTTGCTTGGAATACTCAATAAACTAATCTCCCTATAACTCTCACATTCAATCTTACTGCCTTTGAGCAAATAAACAATGACAGCATTCTTCCAGTCATAAGGAACATTAAAAATCACATCACATAAAGAACAACTCACACAATCTATCAAATAGAACCATGCCCTCACACTTAAGCATTTCACTTGTGATCCTATTTATGTCGTAGCTTTGCCACTCTTTAACACTTTCATATCTTTTAACACCTCAGCCTCTTTAATGCTTTCACTCGTGGTACAATATTTCCTATTTACTGCTACTTTATTTAGGTTATTTGCATAAATTGGTCAAAAATACTCCCCCGTCGTTCTCATACGTTTTTTTTATATCCCAGATCATCTCAACCCATTCATTCTGAATGTCAAAGGTATTTCCTTGCACTCCTTGTTTCAATTCTATTTACCCACATACAGAACCCCTTCTTATTTACTTCAAAATCACTCTGCATTCTTTATCCTTCTTTTAATCATCTTTTGCTCTTTATTATCTTAAAATACTTTCTTTGCATTCATATTTTTCTTTTTGTATAAGACCCACAACCTCTTTTTTGTTTCACTATTCACATCAATCATTCGTTCGTTCGCTTCTTTATTTTCTCTCACAGCTCCTTTCACCACGAATCTCTTTTTAGGTTTTCCACCCCCGCTGATCCATAAACATCTTCACGCACATAACTTTGGCATAATTTATTCTGTTCCATTCTTTTTCTATATCATTAGCATTTATTTCTAAATTCCATTCATACTCTTTAAAGCTAATTTTTCGCCCAGAAATATTTCATATTTTGCCCTCACACTTATATCCTGCAACATTTACATTTTCACTCTTACTTACTTACTACTCTTGAACTGCTTCCTCATAAAATTCCAACCTAATTCAACTACTGAGATCACTTACTAAGTGATCCATTCCAAATTCAGTCCACCCATAGCCCTGTATATAGTAAAGATAATTTACTTATTTTTTTGTTTATATTGTATCTTTATTTATTTATTATTTACATTTTAACTCTGCCCTTAAAATAATTTACTTAACAGTTTCAATTAATATATACTTTCAAAGATTATTTAAAAAGTATTTAATTAATTAGCTATAAAACAAATATATTATATTTATAAGACAAAAAATTGTTTTTAGAATAAAATAATTTAGGGTCTTAGTAAAAATAAATAGTCTCATCAATACGCCTTGACATGTAATTATTAAGTTAAAATGTGTTTTTACGACTTTGAAATAAAAAATATAATACAATAACAAAATGCGTAAAATTGTAATAAAATTGTCTTTATTTAGACATTATATTTTATATATTATATAAAATATCAATACCATAAACAAACCAATAAAGAACTTTTTCTAATATCTTGTAAATACAGCCATTAAACATAAAATATGTAGATTGGAACTCTTTATTGTGGAACATAAATTTTTATATCTTGCGAATATATTTCATCCCATAAATTAGTGGTTAAATATAAAAAGATAAAGGTTCAATAAACGCTCTTTTAATTCTGTATATAGAGTATGGTTTCATTTGAATGAACTATTATACATTCCTGAAGCTAAGTTTAATTTTATTAGATATAAAATGCACAATGTTAAGTTTTCTATATATCATGAAAGGATACACTCATTTGTTTAAAGAGTAGGTGCTATTTACCTATGACAGTAACAAGTTAGATTAGATTAATGTTACGTTTACCAGACTCGTATCCCAGGAAGTGCTGTAAGGATAAGGACGCCTTCGTTTGACCTTGCTTGTAGCGGTCCTTGCTGTCCCTATACAGCTGCAGATGTAGGCAATCTGAAACAGAAGAACATCAAAACTATCATACAATATGCTTTTTATATTTCTACCTTTATTGACATTTATGGTCATGATGCTAGCGGAATTAAAACGTGCATTTCAGGTAAAGCTAAGTGGGTACTGTATAAACCTTGTCCTACGGATCAGAATACTATTGAATTTACTTTATGTGTTCATATGACAATATATTTAAATTTATCAGTCACTTTTTTACAAAGGGTGTCCATTTGAATAGTTGTAATTTAATTTATCGTGCTATATAAGTTATTAAAACAAACATAAATAAATATGTAGGAGAAAAGTGTTAGGTTTATTATTATTATTATATTATTATTATTAATATTATTATTATATTATATTATTATTATATATTATATATTATTATTATTATATATCTTAACATCCTTAAAAGTTAAACAAAATACGAGGAAAATATAAAATTTACCAAATTTAACCATATCAAATTCGTATCAGCCAAAATTGACAACGTTTGTAAAAATTGATGATCGCTGAATACATTCTTCGAAGTTATAAATCTTAATTCTTAAAGTGAGCAGTGTCATATGGAGGTAACATATTATGGGGTGGGTATATACAAATGCATTGCTATGATGGGGGTATTTTTTTTTATTTCTCTCTCTACAAAGCAAGACCCAGTTGCAAACTGTATTTTTGATTCTCGCTGTACAAGAACAAACAGAATGCGAGGAAAGTACACACATTACAATGGTGGAAGCTCAAAACGAAGTAGGCCCATCAATCCCGGTTCTATATAGGCCCAGAGTTCACTTAACAGAAGCACCAGGGATAATTCAATTAACTTGTGCCTGGCTCTTGTGTGGACACAATGCCAAACAGACTTGGTCGAACTCAGCAACATGCTAATTGCTCATTTGGACCTACTATAAATTCATCAAGAGTACAGTGGTGCTTTTTATTTCCTCTTTATTTATTTTTTAAAACTTGTATATTTCATTTATTTTTAATGTTAACGTGCTATTTTTTCACACAAATTAATCAAAAATACACTTCCATCCTAATGCCAACCAAGGTAATTTATAATTCTAATAAAGAATATAAAATAATTTATACATAAAACACACTAGAAAGGCACTCATAAACCGGCTTTAAATATTACTATAAAATAATTTATAGGCCCATAACCCTCCTCTCCACCCACTGACCACCCAGATTTCTACCCACCCCACTGTATTCCCCTGCCTGACCACAGAGCAATAGAACAAAGAGGAATGAAATGTGATTGTGTATTCTTATTTCAATACAACACGATAAATTAAAATGTATTTACGTGCTACACTTCTTACTATCCATCTGGGATACCTGAATATCTACACTATGGCTAACTAAACTATAGGATGAGAATATATAACTAAGAGAAGGTTTACAAGTAAATGAATGGAGAAAAAGTGGGAAAACATTATAAAAAAACTCTCTTCAGTTTAACCAACTGAGATTCACATTCCAGTCTCCGGCAAACAAGACTATACTAATCTGAAGTCTTGCACATATTTGCGGCAGCTTATTTTTTCTTTAATAAACATAATAGTATGACACTAGGCACTAATCTAAAAATATTCTTACTAAATAATTTGCTCTCGGTGGTCACGCGGGCTTAATGTCAAGCTCATCTGGTCTAGTTTGAGGATATCGGGAAGGTCAAAGTTCAAATCCCAACTAGATGTATTGAGGGTGTTTTTTCCTAAATGCTTTCTTCCTCATTTCCTTTAAAACTAAACGTTCTTCGTCCCTGTCTTATCAACGTATTTAAATTCTTAGGGCCCGGACGGGTGGTTAGTCACGAAGTAAAAAACAACTAATTAACACATAAGGTTATAACCATGAACTTGGTAATAAAAGAGCTAGCTTCTAATAATTCTATCAGTACAGTTCTGACCATTACAAATAAATTATATTGTTTCAAATTGAATTATATATTTATATAAATAAAATTCAATATATATATATATATATCATATTCATATCTTATATATAATTTGATAAGCCCGTTTCCGGTAACAGAAATTACGAGGTAATGACTGAACAGATTTTGACAAACGACCATTCATTTTAACGGTTAGGGGTCCAGGATGTAGGTAAAAATAGTAGTCTTCCACTAAAACCCGATTTTCACAGAGAATATTCAGTTTTTAATTATTTGTTTAATCACCCTGGAAACCGTTATTTGCTGCATGGCTGTAAATCTCTAAATAAAATATATCTCTTTGGCTAAATAATAATAACCCAATCTTTATTTGTTTGTCTGAACACATCACACTTTTCTCTTTGGGTGAATATTTCTCCTTGGATGCTGGTCTTAACACATCTAAATTGATATGCCTAAACTGCGGAAACATTCATTTTTTTATTGGAATGTTGTTGTCGTTAATTCGCATTTAAATCAATAATATTGAGCATAATTTGAAAATTAAGTTAAGTTGTTTAGTTCATGAAAATATTTTCTACGTTTTTTCGCACATGATAAATTATGCTTAAATATGTTTTGGTATGATTATCTTGAATAATGTTTAAAAATAGCCATTTTAATTATCTATTCATGTCTTGGAATTAATTTATTTCAAATAATGGGTTTCGAAGCTCATTTTATTCAAATAATGGGTTTTGATGTTCACTTTGTCAAATAGTAACACACTGGTCGTAGCATATCTAAATAGAGAGGCCTAAACTGCGGAAACATTGATTTTTTATTGGAATGTTGTCATCGTTAATTCACATTTATGTCAATAATATTGACGATGATTCGAAAATTAAAAGGTTAAGTTGTTAAATTAGTGAAAATATTTTCTACGTTTTGTCTAGCGCATAATAAAATGCTGTTTAAGTATGTTTTGGTATGTATTATAAGCTCAAAAACGAGAAAATAATCTTGAATCATAACATGTAGTTTGCTAAGCCCATTTCCAGTTATTGAAATAACGAGAAAATGACTGAATTGAATTTTACAAACGATCACTCATTTTTAAAGATAGGGATCCAGGATGTCGGGGAAAATAGTAGTTTCCAACAAAAATCTGATTTTCTCAGAGAATTTTCAGGTTTTCATTCTTAGTTTACATCACCATGGAAACCCTTATTTGTGCATGGTTTTATACCTGTAAATAAATTATTTCTCTTTGGCTAAAAATAAAAACTAATTATATAAATAAAATATTTTTAGTTGGTAAAAAATAATAACTGAACAATTACTTGAGTTGTACGGTGGAAAAAATATAAAATCATGGGAAAAATCCATACATAACTAAACAAACTACTGATAGTAGGTTAGAAATATATATAAATTTGTTTGCTTGGATACTTTTCCTTCTTTCTATCTTTGAATATTTATCTATGATCACAAAATGGCTGTTATAATAACTGATCCTAGCACATCTTCTACCTAGATATGTTTTAATTGAGGGAATTAATTTCCTAGACTGGGGAAACATTTGTGGTTATCGGAATGCTGTTATCGTTATTTTTCATTTAAATAAACAATAGTGACTATAATTTGCTAATTAAAAGGTTAAGTTGTTTAGCTAAAATACTCTCTCACACTCTCTTTCACATAACAACACACACTCTCTCTCTCTGACACTCTCCATTTCACACTGTCTCTCTCTCACACACACACACCTTTTATTTCCCATTCTATCCCTTTCACGCATTCTTTCTCCCTCTCAGTCAATCACACTCACTCAATAGCACTCGCTCGCTCACTCTCAATCTCTAAGACTCATTCTTTCAGTCACTTTCTCACATTTACTCTCTCATACTCACACACATACGCTCACTCTCACATTTTCTTTGATAGCCCATTTCCGGTAAATGAAAACATGAGAAAATGGCTGAACCAATGTTGACAACTGTCACTCATTTTAAAGGCTAAGGGTTCAGGATGTCAGCCGAATAGTAGCTTCCAAAGTAAACCTGATTTTCCTAGCAAATGTCCATCTTTTCTGCTGTGCGCACAGTGGCCTAGCTGTACAGTAATTTTTTTTCTTACATCACCTTGGAAACCCTGATTTGGGTGTGAATTATATCGGTAAGTAAAATATTTCTCTTTGTTTGAAAATAATAACTTAATTCTTACTTAAGTGGTAAAGTACAACAGGTAAGGAGCAGGGAGGGGGGTCGTCTCAAAGCTATAATTGCAGGGTGAAGAAGAAAAACTTACTTTTTGCTTAAAATTAAACAATGAAAGATCAAAATCAATTGAAAGCTGCCTTTGACGAGTAAACCTTTCACTAGAAAGTCAAATTTGGCTTCATTATACATAACTTTAAACAGTAGAAAAAATGTTAAATACATTTTAACGTGATAATTTGCAGATATTGCTGCAACGAGACACTAGTATATCATATATATATTGCATTATGAATTTAATTTTATATAAATATATTGAATATACAAAAACAAATATATTTACTAAATCTAATAATGACACCAGGACACAGGAATCGATCCCGGTACTCTTGGTTTACTCCTCCAATGTTATTACCATTGAGTTATCCAGAAATCGTCCCGTGTCCAGGGTCATCCTTCATTCATATTTTAAGGCATAGTCTGTGAAGGACGTGCGGAAATCTCAATCTAAATATGAGTTATCAATTAATTAACTTAATTTGATCACTCACGACAATTTCTTCACGCTCATCACAGGCTCTGCCTTAAAATATTAGTTAAGAATTACCATGTGCACGGTATGACTCCCGGATAGCTCAGTGGTAAGAGTATTGGCGGGTTCGATTCCCATTTCCATGTGATTTTTCAACTTAACTAGTATTTTATTTACATGCAGCTTTAACCGTAGCTAACAAATATAATAACTTGGTTATTTAATTCCACAAAAACAAAGAGCCAACACACTTGCAGCTAAATGTGTCCCCTTAGTTAAAATAAAATCTACAAATAAAACTAAAGTTTATTACTGTGGCCGCTTTCCTTCCATCCCGACCCCTCCTTCCCACCCTCTCTCCCCCAAACCATTTGGCAAGTTACTGCATGGTTAGTAGCTATGGCAGATGGCGAGGCAAATTGAAAACGCCTTATCAAGATCCCTTAAATTAACCATGGTTTCCTCCCTCGAATCTTCCCTCTTTCGTCTTGGGGTAACTAACCTCCTCCTGGTACTTACCCTCTAAAATACATTCCCTTCCTTCTACCTCCTCTTCATGTAAATTCCCCTCTCATACCCCTCCCAGATGATGTATATTATATTTTGCAGCATCCAATCAAGACATACCCTTGGGGTGACAATCTTACAATGCTCCCTTGTGACACAATCATGAACTAGCAAGAAACTATAATCTATGACTAAATATTGCATCCCCATTCATTCTCTCATTTGCTCAGTGAATGACTCATGTAGAAAAATTACACACATTGACAGATATCCTAGACAAGAGTGTGTATTTCTCGTGCACCGAGTATTAATATCCGTCCAGGCTGTACGCATGTAAGGATGAGAAAGCTAGAACTTATAGGTAGTGTACAAGCATTTGCACGGAAAAAATGAGAAAATATTCTGAATAAACTATTTCAGCACACCCACTAGAATCTCTAGCCCCAAAATCCTCCATCAATGACAAACCAGACGAGACTGACGACTTTATCCACATGTACACCAGTGCTGGTGGTTTGTGAAGTAATTGTCTTTTGGGAGATCTTGAGTATACAAGAAACAGTAATATTCATTACTTAATTCGAACGAAATTTCAATATGTTCTAGCTACTAAATAAAAAACATATATTTGAGGTGGACAAGCTGGTTGGAACCAGGGTCCTCTAAATCAGTGGTTCTTAACCTTTTATTACTCGCGGCCCATAAATAACCTAAAATATTTTCATGATCTCCTATTTTTACTAACATAATAATAATTAAGATGTACAGTATTCTAAAATAGTGGCTTTATTCACTGATTATAATATCAAAACAAAAATTACTATCATAAATGTGTTAAATGGGACCTCTTCTGTTGAACACTTTCCACTAATGTGTGTATTCTTGTTTCAATTGTATCACTAAATGCTATTCACATGCAGGAGTCGATTAGAAATCGATTTCACTGCTTCATCTTAATATTTACCACTATGGAAAATCTCTTTTCACATAAATAAGTAAAAACAAAGTGCAGCAAATTTGGAATGACGATTTGTGAAAAGATGAAATTATTTGTACTATTCGTGATCTATGTTATCTGTGCTTCCCTTCCCCCCCCCTTTCACCGGAAAATCAAGATTCTACTGTACTTACATGCTTGCGATCATCGAATTCTTTCTTTTAAAACGTTAAAACTCAAGATAATTGACATCAGTAATAAGCAAATAACATTTTAAATTATTTTTTAAAACTTCCTGCGGCCCCCCCGTTAAGAATCACTGCTCTAGATCTTCAGTTGGTCTTCTATGTTTCGCTATGGAGACAAGAGGGATGGAACCAGGGACCTCTGTACTTGAAGTTAGTCTCCTTGACCACTCAGTCATGGGGAAGAGAGGGTATAACCAGGTTAACCAATACCTGTGGTTGGCCTCTTTGACCATTCAACCACAGGGATCGGATGGCCGAAATTAGGATTCAACACCAGCCATAATTTTCCTCCATGACCGGGCGATAAGACCCCATTCAGTTGTCACTGTGACAACGAACAAGGACAAACAATCACATCCGTCTTGTCGCGGAACATCTTCCATTGTCCCGCCATTGATTGGCTACAATAGGGCTTGGCAATGTCATGGGGGAGAGGGTTGGGGAGGGGGAAAGGGATTCTTTTATCAATAATAAATTAGGATGTCAATGGAAGTTGAAAAAGAGGGGAGAAATATTTGATAAAAAGAGGAAGTTTACTGTAGGATGGATTGCTCAAGATTTTAATTATATACTATGAGCCCTGCGGGGGTATTTTGTTATTTAATATTTCTTCCCTTTAGAACCAATGATCGGTCTTCCCCCTTATATAAAACTATAATTTGTATTATATTTTAATATTGCTATAGAGAATTAAACAGTAAACATGATCATCTGAAATCCACCCTCAGCTATTAGGGGAGAATAAGGCACCAGGCAAAAATTCAGATAGTAAAGGAAAGCCATTTTCTTTTCGGCTCGAAGTTGTAACAAGGTCTTTAGAACACTAGCTTAGACAAGTACATGACTTTAAAACCTAAATACTGTGTTTTTTTAAAATTATAATAAAGAGTTTCCAGGTACTTATGCAGAAAAGTTTCTCAACCGATTTGGGTCAAATTTCCACTATTATATTGCGCACTAGTAGGAAGCTTATAAGCTATGATTGCTTTTGTATTTTAAGTTTAAAGTTAAAAAATCTGGACCATATTTAATATTTGTTGGCTATTATTTTAGCAAAAAACCTATTGGAATATTAAATAAATATAAAAATAATAGTATATAGGTTTCAGGCTATAAATATTAATATTTACTATTAAATAATGGGGTTAAACCTCTCCTCTTGCTCCTCTTAAGGTAATCTTTATGTTGTATTTCCGATGGAGAAGGCCTTGTTTGAAACCAAAAACTTGAAGTCCTTCGTTATGTTTGCTTTCTCCATAGCAAAATTTGTTTTAGGTGTCAAGGAGGAATATTTATTTGAAAATGGAGTCTTCAAATTATTGTTTATCCTGTTTCTCTTCTAGCCAACTTTACGTTGGGTAATATAAGGAATTTTCTTATTTAAAACTGGAGGCTTGAAATTAATATTTCTCCTTGCTTCTCTTCGTGCCAACTTTACGTTGGGTAATCCAAGGAAAAATCTGTGTATTAAATCTAGGGGCCTTAAATTAATATTTTTCCTTGCTCCTCCTATGACCATTTATGAAAGAATGCTAAAATAACTTAAGGTCAATATTGCTCTTCACTTCTCTCATGACCAACTCTATATCGAATTATTACAAAATTGGAAGTGAAAAAAAAAGGAATTAAAAACGAACCCGATCAATGCCTCACAAATGTGCAGTGTTGAATTAAAAACGAACCCGATCAGTGCCTCACAAATTGTGCAGTGTTGTCGAGTCAATGTAATTATTATTGCAAGCCTGTGTATAATTATATTTAAACTAAAATAAATCTACGTGAGTGTATAGTCCGAACGTGTATTATTAATACAAGGTGCTAAAAACAAAAGTTATATGTGAATATCACAACTTGTAAAATGTATTGTGTTAGCTTCTGTCAATCCGTAAGTCGTGCAATGTATTTAGTAATCACATGATAGACATAAAATTCAATGGTCAGTTTTATAGTTTTGTATATTTCTTCGAAATAATATATTGTTCAGTGATCATAAGGACTAAGCCCATGCCTACTCTACACTGATATATTCCATCACATGACTATCGATTGATAGGTCCGCCTGTCTGTATAACCAAGTCCACGATACAAGACCCCTAAATAGAGGTGAAGGGTAGTAAGGGTAGGTAGACATACCCTCTACCCTACAGTATCCCCAGTCAAACTCATTGATATTCATCCCTAGGGTCATGGATGGCATCATCACCCTCCTAGACAGGGTGCAGTTGTTGGATCTAACCCCCACCACCCGCATCGCTCTCCTCATTGGTCCGTTCAAAGCGAAAATAACATTGCCAGTTGCAATGTTTGTTTATTCATGTATGTGTGCATGCATGTTCCCATGTATGTACAGCGCGTGTGGATGTTTTCAATAATTCCCCATTCACAACCATTATTTGGTAACATTCATTGCTATCGGTACAATCCAGCGATAAAATTTGTCAGAAGGTAGAATTAGCATCGATAAGGTGGGACTATATTTAAAAGTTATATGCTAGCACGGTGAGATGTATAGCCAAGCAAATCAAGGTCGAATGGAAGACTTTGCATGTTAATGTGAGTCCCTTCGAGCTCAAGGAAAAAGTAAATCCTTGCGGGATAAAGTGTGGTGGAACTGACCAAAAATTAAAGAGAGATTTAAGTCTCCGTAAGTTAAAGAAAAACTGAAGTATATAAGTCCCTATGTGTTAGGTGATATGCAAGTATCCTCGAATTAAGATGACATGGAAACAAGGCCGTAGCCAGCCAATAATTTCAGGGGGGTTTGGTGGTATATCCCCCAATTGCCGGAAGCAAGGACAAATTCTAAATATTAAACACCTCTAGAAGCTCTATGAAGTGCTTTTTATGGTAATATAGCCCCCTAATTTGTACTTGTATCTTAATTTTGATATTGTTTGAACCATAAATAAAGCCATATATATTTTGTTCATAGAATTTCGGAGGGGGTTTGAACCCCCAAAACACTCCCCTGACTACGGCCTTGCATGGAAATACCCTTGAGTCAAACGTTTAAATAATAATCTACTACTTAAGTTGAGATCGAAGTCTGCACAATTTAAAGAAAATAGAACTCCACGTGAATTAAGGTGAGACGGAAGCCCCACAAGTTAAGGAGAGATTAAATTCTCCACGTGATAAAGTGATATTGAAGTCCCCACGATATAAAAGGAAACATAATTACTCAAAAATTAAGGTAAACAGAGTTTTCCTAAATTTAAGGTGAGATGGCAGTACGTCCACGCGAGTTAAGGGTATATTAATGTCCCCAAAATTAAGGTAAAATGTAAGTCCCCCAAACTAAAGAGAAATGGAGACAGCGCGAGTTAAGTTGAAATGAAAGTCCCACTATTTAAGATTCAGAATATTTTGGCTCTACGTCTAACCTATCTACATTAAATTAGTATTAATAGAATGCTATAATAAAATATGCTAAATACTTTGCTTTCAAATCTATAAAAAGATTAGGTTCTTTCTAGCAAATCAACCTCATAGAACAAGTAACCAAATATTAAATTCTGTTTGGATATTAATCTTTTATTGGTTTAAATTGTGTTAAAAAACGGAAAATTAGGCTTGATAAAATACAATTTAAAAATAGAGATATAATATAAGCATATGATAAAAGCTGAAACTTATTTTGAAGATGAAGTTATAACTTCTCAATACACAATATTTAAACTCTTTCCCGTTGGTTCTAATAAAATAAACGGAACAGCGCACCGTACATACTTTCTCTTTTATATTAAAATAGAGACAATTACTAAAAACTCGTTAGATTTGTGAAACAAAATAATATACATAAAGGCAGAAGCACTCCACCAAAGAACATAAATGAAATTATTTACACTGTAACATGAACATTGAGAAAAGAAGAAAATCCACGTCCACCAAAGAGCATAACTATTTAACATTTCAAAGAACTAAATTATCTATATATTTGCTTAGCTCTGAAAATATTGGTTTTATAAAAATATATTTCAAACACAATTTTAATTTTTAATACAGTAGTACTACAACATTACAATGTTAAATATTTTGTTTTTCAAATACATTCTGAGATATGATAAAATTGGAAATTTACACTGACAAACTACCTTCAAATTATTTTTCATTAGAAAATGAGAGTCTCCATTTTGTTTGTAATGTTGAACAGTGCATACATACACATTTAATCAAAAATCGTTTGAGTGGATTTCGACAAAATATATTTGTTCTCTTTTTGGCTTTCATAAACTACCCTTAATCTTAGGATTAGATATATAGTTACAAAAATACCCCCAAGGAACCTTATCAAAAATCATATATACCAATTTATAGCCCGATGGGTAGAATGGTTTCGGTTCTAGGCCTAGGTAGAGACAAACTGCATCGCTAATACAACATTTTCGATTTCATATGGTCAAAAAATATGAAAGTTTATCAAAATATCAAAGTCGATTTTATTTATGATCACAATACTTCTATCTTCGAGAGTTCGAAAGAAAGTAAAAAGAATATATATGTTAAAGAAAGAGATTGCTCCCTGAAATTACATACCAAATTTAAATTTTTAACACAACAAACATTTTTTTTCTCGTGGTTTGCGAAATTCTGAGACCTCTAGTTCTTGGATACTTATTTTATAATTTATCATTTTTATTGCTTTATTGTTACCTGGGGTGGTTTTTGTGCATGATTGCAAGTATTTCCGCTGTCTGTTGCAACTAGAAGAGTTTATTGTACTATTTTTATAAATTCTAGCCCCACCCTTATATTTTTCTAATATTAATTATAAGATTAAAAACTTTTATACTTTAATACTATCTAGGGTGTATCATCTACGTCACACCTTGAGGACTATTTGAAATGTGTGTCGATAGATGGCACTTTGCGCCCATTGAGGTCAGAGGTGGAGTGTATAAGAATAGGTCAGTGATGTACGGATTGTTGAAAAGGACAGGGCTGGCCCATGCGCCGCACGATGTAGAACAGTGTCAGACGGAAAACACTCTTGAGTACGCAGTGGGCCAGTGTATTAGAGTGTTTAAGTGTGTCCTGTTTCATTTAACCTACAATATTGTGGACCATCAAAGCTAATCAATTTACTCATTAATATAATTATGTTGAACTTCACCTCACTGGGTTTTCTTTACAAGTGGACTAGTCTTGTTTTGTAAACAAATAACCGGAGGAGGGGGGGGGAGTAGTAACTGAATACCAAAACTGAATTAGTGGAATTTTCTCGGTCAGCGGGTTGACGTGACCTTTATTGGTACTACGTTGTGTCGGGAAAATTTACCCAGTGATAACAAAAGGGGTACAAGGGTAACACATCCATCTTTCTAGCCGATTTAAAGTTCTACCAAATCAAACAGAGGTGTATTTTTAAGATTTGGAAATGTATACCCCTCCCCAACGAATCAACTGTATCTTGTTTTGAAATTATATATTTTCAGACACTTCTGTTTATCTAAGTTTGTCCATTTACAGGTATGTAAATATTTTATTTTCTACTTTACGGTAATATTTTTTATTCTATTAGTTTGGGGAATATTTTAGGGATATCCCTTAGCCCCATGTTCCTGTCCTTAATTTTGAAATGTATATTTTTTATAATATTTAAGGTTGCTTTTACACCTGGCTGATCAATTTCCAAAACTTATATACATAGCTATTCCTAACTTTGGTATAAGTTTTGGAAATTTCAAAATCCCACATATAGCCAACCTACACTTAGAAACGTCCAATATTTAAGAATTAATGGGGTATTTGGAGTATTCCTACTACATTCTCAGCCTTTTTAATTTCATATATCTCCTAAAAGTATACAGTGGTTTGGGCGGAATTAAGCAACATACAGACAATATGTAATTTTTATATAACTTATATGTAGGATTTAAGACCTTTAAGTATCTTAGTTTTGGAATGTTTGCGCCTCCACACATACCCACAAACACACAGATACACATACATAAAACACACAATTACAAATCCTATTTTATTTAATGATGATTGGTTATTGTTTCCATTGTCATGCTTCCCATAATTTATGAGCTAGACTTGTGTTCTGGCTAAAAGTAGTGTTCTATAGCAACCACTTTCTTTCAAAATGACCATATCATCTTAATATATCTAGGAACTTTTAAAAGTTGGTCCAATTAAAGTCCAATAAGCAGAAGATAAATAAAAAAAGGCCAAGAAGTAATGTTTTGCAGCCCCCCATTTTGAAAAAATATGGTGCACGAAATTTTTAATTAGTTTATTTATGTTAACTGTTCGTTCAAGTTATATCAATACAATATTTCAGCACAATCGATTTAGTCATTTGGACGTCATATAGCAACAAACAAACAAACGGACAAACAACATTTCATTTTTATATATTAAGTAAAATTTAAAAAAACACCCAAGGTTTACATCCACTAGTTTTCTTAAATAACTAAACAAAATATAAGATTTTTATGGTTCTATTTTTTGGCATCATGCTGCACCAGCAATCACGTGGTTTAATACTTCAGGCTCACAGTATGTGTCGTTACAAAAACTAAGGTTTCCCAAAAAAGTTGGTAGATATCAATTTTCCGCTTTCTATATTTCCTGTGTTATCTAGCTAGCCGAATGGATAGTTACAATTATAATGCGTCAGGATCACTGTGGAAGAAATACAAAATCCAAGGTTATACCTAAAAGATATCCCTAACTAATTATTTAAAGTTTACAATATAAGTTTTAATTGAGTTTAAAGATGTACAGTACTTCCCAGTAGTAAAATGGTCTAAGGCATTATGCTCGATATATTTATATAATGTGAATAAAAAACATCCAACGCAAAATATAGTTTCTCTTTTGATTTAAGATTGAAATGTATTCTGTGATAACCTTTAAATTTTGAGTTGATTAGGATAAAAAAAACTAGCTCTACATTAAATATAAGAATAAAAGATTGATAAAGTTGTTTAAAACAAACCATTTGAAAAACGATCAAATTTATTGTATTTCAACAGAAAAAATATAGCATGTGTGTTAACCGGACGTCCAAGTTATATCCATGCGAATTTAGAGCACTATTGGTACAGTGATTTGGGCTTTAATTATATATTAGTAGGATACATATATTTGCTGATATAAATAATTCACATATCAATGATAAAATCCTAAAATGTTTACACAAATAAAAAGTACATATGCCTTGAAAGAATTTTTAATTATGTCCTCATATTAGATGAAATTATGTAAACTTGTTAAAACACTTTAAATACCTTTTATATTACAAACTCATTTAAAACGTTACTTTTGTTTATTTTGGCTAGGAGGGATGTACATTTTCTCGTTTAAGCCTATGTGAGGTATGTGGACACTCTTTAAAAGTGTTTGTATATTCTTAAATGAAAACCTAGTTCAAATTAACAGCATCCAAGTATAAACAAGAAAAGAAATGGGATTTTAAATGAGGTTGTTTCTGCCAATATGCGATGTATACCTCCTTCAAACCTACCAAAAGCTCAAGATCTACCCTTCAACCCCTATTCCCCATTTCCTACCCTCTAGATACCGCTATAATGGTAAGAGTAAACATGAATAATTAAACAGGTTTAGGTTCTAAGTAGTAATGCACAGAGAAGCAAAGAGAAACACAAGGCTTATGCAAGAACCAACGAACTCACGTTAATTACTAGCTATGGTTATTATATAGCCTATATTCGCAAAGCTTTTCCCCTTTGTTTAATGTTCATATATCTTGATACAAGGTTTTATCCCCTTGTGATATGTGGTTCAACGTTCATATATCATGACACTAAGTTTTTCTCAGCTGTGATATGTGTTTAGACGTGCATATATCTTTAGACAAGACTCCCCCCCTTCTATTATATGTGTCTAAACCTTATATATATCTTTAGACAAGGAATGTTTCCCTTTGTGATATGTGTTTAAACTTTAATAAATATCTAAACAAGGTTTTTTTCCCCCTTTTGTTATGTATTAGACTCTCATATATCTTGAGACAAGGTTTTTCCTTTCTGTGATATGTGTTTAAACCTTCATATAACAGTAGACAAGCTTTAAGTACTTATCTAAAGTCAAGTTAAGTCACAAACTCACCTGTGGGCGTGTGGGACAAGGCATATATCTCGTATTGTCTGGTTTAGTGTTGAAAAGTTTGGAGATTTAATACCGGCTAGATGTGATGAGGTGATCTTTTTTCCTTAGTGGTATTTTATTCTCCCTCCTTGTAAATGTAGCTACACTCCCTTTAAATTATTCCTCAGCCCTAATCCATTTGTGTAAATATTTGGATATTACAAACGGGTAACAAGATGTATGGTGCGAAAAATTATTATTAAAAAAAAGTAAGGTCACGCTAACAAAACTATTAACTAATATTTATCTTTGACACAAATAGACAAAAAAAAATTTAGAGAAAGATAAACAATTTTTTACATTTCTTGAGAGGAGAAAAGATAACAGATTGCCACTATTTTTGATAATTTAATGTAATATTTTAGTCTAAAAAAGTTCAACTAACTGGGGGTATATAATACCGCCATTCCATTCAATTATATTTTTAAAATATATATATTGCGTTGATTTCAGAGCCTGATTTAGCTTAAGAGTTTAATTTTGAATATGAAGGGACTATAAATGTAAATTGCTTCTATATACCCAGTTTCTATAGTCCTAAAGAAGCACTTGTGAATCATAAATAGTTGAAATAAGAGCAGTAATAATAATTGCTTTAATCTTTGGGAGTGAAATTAATGATTAATTAAAACTTTTAAAAAATTAGCCCTCCAATCATATTATGCGGGTTTTCAAAACTATAACTATGTTTTATCTTTGTAAAAGGTTTGTAAATATTAGACCCACGATCAATGTTCAATCAAAATAGCCAAATTAATATTCAAGTTTCTGCCACCCTCTTCAAAGGCCAAATGGTCTAAGGCGTCGCTATTTTGTTGGATTGGCCTGATGATTACGGGGAGATCACGTTCGAGCACCCATTGGGTCAACTGAGAGTGTTTTTTCCTAAATGGTTTCTTACTCTCCTTCCACGTTAGTGTGGGTAAATCCCTCTAAAATGCTTCCTTCCTAATCCTTTAGAGTAACGTGATTGCAAAAAGAATATATATTTATTACATAGATAGAATTTACAATACAAAATTACAAATTATTACAATTTATGCATTAATTTTAAGATTAAACATATTAGTCATTACTATACTGGGGGCATTACAGATATTCTTGATGTATACATAATTATGTATAGGTCCCCTATATATATATATATATATATATGTATATGTATATATGTATTAGTATAGTCCCTATATATATATATATATATATATATATATATATTATATATATATATATATATATATAATATATATATATATATATATAGGGACCTATACATAATTTGTAAATACATTCTGGTGAGCGTTATATTCAACAATTAATCAAATCTCATGCTGTAAAAACAACCACAGTGGAATTTTTGAAGTGTTATACTTAAATAAATTATTTTATTAAAATAAAAAAGCCAAAAACCTATTTCAATCACAAATCAATTAAAATGTGCAATATCAGCTATTTACTAATTTACTATCTATGTTGAAAAGTGTGAAATATATCAAATATAATCAACGATTTCACCGCACCAAATGGCTTAAGCATTTTGTAGGTTTCTTTTAAAATGTTTTCAAGTTTTTCTTTCAACTGGATATATATGTATCCAATTGAAAGGATATCTAGGATTGGATATATATTTCCAATCCAATATATTCAATTGGATATGTATATACAATTGAAAGGGTATCTAAGATTGTATATAGCATTGCCAATTGAAAGGGTATCTAGGATTGTATATAGTATATCCGATTGAAAGAAAAACTTGAAAATATTTAATCACATGGACATTTTGAGATCTCTGACTAAAGACATGAGGTGTTTTACCTGGCTAATTATTGGAGTTGCTTTTGCAAATGTTGCTACTAGTTTTTATAACAGATTTTATTGCAAGTTTCCTTTGAATGATAACTACTTTATTATTCTCTTAGATTATTTACGATACATTTAGATCTTTGATAAACTGTCACACCGTCACTAGAGGATATAAAAATAAATGGTACACCACAATTGTACACATACTTTATTATATAGATTTTTTAGCACCACATCTTACTACCAGTTTGGGTTGTATCCTTATGTTTTAATTACACTAATAGCTTAAGGAAGGCAATATTTATAGAAATTGTATCCACTTTTGCGTGGAGTGAGAGTGGGAAAACATTTTGGCAAAACCACCCTCAGTACGCCCAACCGAGATTCTAACCTCAATTTCCCATCATCTGAAGTCTACTCTACTGCAAGAGTAATACCTTAGGCCGTGCAGCCACCAAAGTGGGTCATATATAATATTAGTTTGGGACAACATTTTTCAAAATTTCTTGGCAGTGGACCATATACTCTTAATGTTATCAATAACGTAAAACATTCCTTAGATACCAGTAAAAAAGTTTGTCATTTTCGAACAATTTCAAAATTTCAAAAAGTAGCCACTAAACCACACTTAAATTAATCTCCTAAATAAACAAGTACAGTACATAATGCTATTTATCATGTAAAATACCACCTGTGAGTCCATTTTGAACAAGGTTGACAGGTTCTAAATATTTTTAATTTAAATAAAAACAGTCATTAGTAAGTGGACCCTTAATTTTAGAGTTAGAACTAAAATCACAATTTAACATATATGTACATATATCAATGTACCTCAAAAGCTATTCGCACATAGTCTAATTGCATGCATATATATTGTGTGTGTGTCTGGCTACATCATTCGTAGGCCAGTAGTGGTAATATTAGCCAGTACTAATGCACCGTTGTCCAGGGGACGCCCGAATTTACTAATCTTACATCCTTTCCGTGGAGGTTCTTTCCATGTCCCGATGAGATGAGGTGATGGTGACAGTGAGTATGAGGGTGTGAAACCAACGGAAACACTTAAACCAAACTTCCAAACTTATGTCTAACTAACCAAACCCTGGTGACAGTTGGGATCATTCCCCTTACCTTTTGTGAAACTATCCTTTGGTACCAGCCGGTAATTGAACCGAAACCCTTAGGTTCGTAGTCAGGTGTACTGGCCACTATACCATGGGGCAGGCTATACACTTTAAAATATGGTTAAAAAAGGATTGTGCCACATTTAAATTAATTTAAAAAATATATATTTGCTGGGGTCCTTATAGCATTTGATAAATAAAAGTTGTTGTTCTGGAAAATGTGTTTTCCCCTGTACTATTCGATTGTAAAACCAACTTTATAGAGTTTTAAAGAACATAAAACGAACAAATCCATAATAATATTAGTCTAAAAGTTTCCCAATTATTATACTTTTTCTTTATTATTTATATATATGAATATGAGTAATATATGAGAAAGTAAAGCTATAAAACAAAGTTTGGATAAAACGAAACATTGAAGTTGTTTCTTGACGCCACGAAGTATCGTATTGTATTGCTATTATGTGACGTAACGGCGCGTAGCTTCCCTCTCTTCCACTATTCTCCTGCGACGCCCAGACGTCTCTCCTGGCTTCGTCGCCCAAGTGTTTACAGACTGACAAGACGGGGAGGCTCTTGAGCCTCCTAATCGCGGCAGTCCCTGCCAGGGCGAGGATTATCGTCTGACTTGGAGAAGAAGGAAGAGAGAGGAGATCCCACTCCTCTAGGAAGTCACTTGAAGAGGGGGACAGGGTTGCCAACTATTTTTTTTCTTCTTACTACAGCATTTTACCGCCCAGGTGGGTTATACGCATTTTATTTACGCTGATGGAATCAGAACGAGAAAAAGAGAACTTATAGGAACTGTACCGGATTTTCGTGAAAGGTAAAGTGTAAAAGCCCATTCAGTAATAAATTTATCTTGATACAACTGGCCAGTATTCTGTCACCAACCTCCTTGTTATCCGATAAAAACATATTAGTTGAGCTTGCTTTTAGTTCTTACGCCCAATAATTGCATGTTTGCCAACTTACGCTCTGGATTGTAACTGTAATAATTAATAATTTCATTTTCTGTATAATCGTATGATCCAATGTTGGTATAGCACACTTAAAAATATGCTGAGATTGGTGAAAAAAAGTTAGAACGTATTTATTTTAACAAATACAAGGCAATTATCCACTGTTCTTATTTGATGAAGCGTTTATGTTCATTGTTTTGAAAATACTGTTCAATCTTTACTGGACATTTCCTACATTTTCTTTGAGATTAAATTATATACGTATATATCCTTTAATTAAGTCAATAACTTTGATTTTAATTTGTAAGTTTATTTATATACAAAAAAAATTTGGTAAGCACTTTTAAAATTATATTTTAAAATATGTAATTTATAAGAAAAACATTCAATCTTGTGTGTCAAGCGCCTGACAAAATACTAGTTTTTTAATTGGTACGCTCAAAACCAATAATTATACTAACGACTTGCACTAAGGGTATGGACAAGGCGGGTAGCTTAGTAGAACTTAGGAAAACTTAGGGGAAATTAGAGGAAGTGCACACAAATTAGCTATCAGAGAGGATGGGAAAATAATCTCAAAGGCAACTGACCAAGAAACCACTCGCGACCTCTACGTCACTCGGCAATCCAGTTTATTGCAAGACAGATACCTTTAACCTTGAAAGCACATGTGTAAAAAAAACTAAATAAAGCTGTTAAAGAGCCAGTTGAAATAACAACCATTTAACACCACTGTATGATCTTTTGCAGCTTCAGAGCTGGCAACCCTGGAGGGGGATTCTTGGTTGAGTAATCTTCAGAGGCATCCCAGAAGAGTGAGAGAGAGAGTGTTGGGAAGGTGGAAGGGGGTCATTCGGGTGCTTCTGGGTGTCCGAAGGTGAAACAAGGACAAAGAAAAGTTACATTCGTTGGTTTTCTATTTTGTTTCTTTGTATCCTGAAGGGATTCAGATAAATGAAAAAAAACAAAAAAAACTCTCAACCTACGACACTAAGTTTTTACTTTGAATGTAATGACTTTGTGAATTCTAAACATGGCTGGCCAAATAACCACTCACAATTGTGACTTCAAACTTGAGGCAGTAATTTTTATTTTAAAAATCTGTATCTTATGGAAGCTAAGGTTAACAATATTTTTGGCTATTCAATCAGGTAAAAGCAGTCATACTGCTTATGGTTTGTCCAGTAGTTCTGGTTGTTGTACTACAAGTTTTTATAATATAAACAGTTTACGGTTAATGCTATATGTTGCTTATTAGTCATCAAATAACTTTTCATAGTTATTAAAAAAAACACCGGAACACTTGTTTTGCAGGAAACCTAATTTTGTTGGAATGAGAAAAAATAATTAATTTAAAAAATTGTTGATATCCCTTAAGAACTTGATATGAGTCTATAAGAAAAATACTCTACCCATTCTGTACCTGAGTGTTGCTAATATATGTATTACATAAATATTTTTCAAGTTTTTTAGCTAAATTTACACTTTACTCCGAAGACTAATAAAGAATATTAGGATAACTGCAAGTGATTGATTTTATTGTTTGATACTCAGAATTAAACTACGATAACTCAAAGCTTGATGTTACACTTGAGCGGTACTTACACGAAATAGTTAATTTCGTTGAACTTTACACAACACTGGGCCTAAATTTCTGGGTAGAAGGAATATTAAAAAGAAAACTAGACTCAAACGTGTTCTGGGTTATAGTTATGTGTTTTCTGCTATCTGTAAGCCAATTTTCGTTGAGCTTTGGCTATTTGATTCTTAAATATACAATCCCTTACAGTTATGCTTAAAGCATAAATAATAATAATAATAATATTTAGCACCGCGTCTTACTACCCGTTCGGGTTATACGCTCATAAATAATAGCTTTGGCTATTTAATTCTTAGTATGAAACCCCGTATAGTAATAAAAATAATTCTATAAGTGGTATCAATAAGCCAACTACCAAGTCGAAGAGGAATGCCAGGCCTCCACCGTGGTTCGGATTCCACGTTAAACTGTAGGTCCTCCATTTCATCTCACAATCACCCTACCATTACACATTAGCGTAAGTGCGTATAACCCGAACGGGTAGTAAGACGCGGTGCTAATAATAATAATAATAATAATACCAAGTCGAAGGTGGCTGCATTATCTGATAGCTCGAGATCTTAATAAATCACACATTTGTAGCCGACGATTTCCGCACGTCCATCATAGACTCTGCCTTAAAATATGAGTGAATAATGACCCTGGGCACGGGACGATTCCTGGATAGCTCAGTGGTTAGAGCATTGGCGTAATAAGTCAAAGGTCCAGGGTTTTATTCCCGTATCCAGGTTTCATTTTTCAGTTTTCAGAATATAATATCTGGATGCGAGTAGATTCTCACTAAAACAAATATAATAACTTTGGCTATTTGATTCTTAGACATGGGAAATATTACCTCACCGTCACCGACCAATCAGACTAGACAAGACAGAAGCCATTGTTCGATTGTTCACGGTTGTGGGTATTAATTAATAGATTATTAGACCTAGATACACACAATCAGATATCAACACATTAGTCCCTTCATAGTAAAAAGGCTAAAAACTAAAACTTTACAACAGTAGTCACTCAACTGGAAGATAATTGCATTATTCATTAAAATGCTTGCGTTAAATTGTAATAACTGCTCATTAGCACTCCACAGAGGAGACTTGCGTGCACCCGCCACTACTAACGAAATTGTATGGTAAACATTGTACTATTCACTAATTATTATTGTTATCATTTTGAATAAACTCTGTCTTGATGAACATTTCCCACACAAAGTTGAGAGATTAATGAATCTTGACGTAAAAATTAAATAAATCATATTCTACAATAATAATAGCTAAACAAGATACATTAACATGATGGACGTCCGCGTCGGTCAGTGCGTAGACTAAGCGTCAATCTTGTCTAGTGTGGTTTGTCGGTGACTGGGTGGTTGGGATTTGATCCCGGCCGGGAGTACCGAAGTTCTTTTTTATAAACTTTTCCCTTCACAAAAGTGCCTGTACATTACCTAGAAATACTACCATGCTTTTTTTAAAAATCCCCATTAGAGTAATTCGGTTGGCTAGGAAGGATTATAATGGAAAAAAAAATTAGCTCAAATATATTTTGTCGAAAAAATCGTTATTTCAATATAGCAGCCTATTTTAATAGTATTCATTAACTCTGATATACATACAATAAGCTAAGAATCGTTAGATTAATATTCAAATACTGACATTAATAAAACTTTGTTGCAATATCATTTGATTAAAAATGTTAAATTTGTTACAAATTGGTCAACATTGTAAAGTGCGTGAGTTATTACTATTAGTCTGGTTAGTATTTCTAGATCTGCCAACAAACATTTTAACTTGGCGTGAATGAGCTTTAGTTGTATTGGTAAAGTAATGTAGGAGATTTTAGATAGTAAAATGACCGTCGGGGGTTAAATATAACCTGGGTAGCACAGATGTTGAACGATTGTTGAGGAAAGGTATAATATAAGTTTGAGGCATGAGACCCAAACTTGCACAGTCATCTAACAGATCTAGAATTCTTTCAATTGATCAAGATTAGGTGCATTATATAATTTTCAATGTTGAAACAAGTTTTAGTATTTATTTTTCCTGGTAACAGATGAGGCAGAGGTTAGTTCGGAATTCACTAAAAGTTTTCTGGTAGGCGCTAATCTCACACTACCCACTTCCCTGAGGAAATAATCTGTATGGCTTTAATAACAAAATAAGAATAATTATGGTTATAATATCCTTTAGGCTATCCGTGTATTTACATTGAAAGTTATGAAATAAGGAAGGTGTAATTTTGAGGAAATGTATCCTCATTTACGTGGAGAAAGTGTAAGAAAATACTAAAATAGTTACTTAAAAACTCAGTACACAGAGATGGGATTCGATCAGGGTCCTTCTCGTAACCAACAAAGAGGATAAATTGGTTTTGCGTCACTTCCTGCTTCCAGGGTGGTTTGATGAAAACAAATATATATTCCACGTCTTGCTACACTATAATTTTCAAATGAAAGATCATTTAGAAAGTACAAACAGTTTTTAAAGGTCAACATTGATAACATTATTTTTATATCATAAGTGTTATTTTATTGACATTGTCTTTGAAAAGTTACAGCTGCAGATAGTAATGAACTTGAAGTTTGACTTGAAGTATGACTTGAAGCATGACTTGAAGTATGACTTGAAGTATGACTTGAAGTTTGAACATGCGAAAGAAGATTTAGTAACTCTCTTAGCTGTCAGCTACCTATGGATATTGGACTGAATTTATTTGGCCCATTCACACATTTATACTAATGTGGTTAGGATGAGGAAAATAGAGTTTCAAGAAAATTTACCCCACATTATTATAAAGGGAAACAATTTGGGGGATAAAAACCCGGTAATATACATGTCCAGGATTCAAACCACAGCCTTCTCTACACCATCAAACCATATTAGACGAGGCTAAGGCTTTTAAGTGCGTGTACACCGGCACGGGTGGATACAAATGCATCGACAGTCCGAACATAACCTAATCTAAACCAATTTCCTCCCTTTTCAGCGTGCTCCTGTTTGTGGGCGTGTTTATTTCAGGACTAATGGTCGCCCGATGTAGTTTAACACAGACCGCTAATACCACCACCCCCCACCTCCTCTTCAGCCTCCCACGGGCTGTGGTTATCGCCGCTCGATGACATAAATAAGCTGGTGTTGTTGAGGTTTTTATTTTTATGGTAACTGAAAAATCACGTAATCCCGGTCAACGTTTGACATGCACACAGATTAACCGACATCAACTGCCTTCCAATTTACTGGTTACGATCAAACGGTTCCTTCATTCATTCTGTTGTTAGCCGTGGAAAAAAAAAGAGTATGAAATATACAGAGCGAATTGGGTTTTTCACGCAAACAAGATCTTTAAACGCGAATTTTTAAAATACCTGATTTGTTAATATTTAGTATTATTTATGATGTATATTATTAATAAGGTTCTAGGTAAATTTAGTTTGTAAATCATGTGTTAATAAAATTAGTGTATGTAAAATACACGTTCATCACTTCCAAAAGAAAATCTCGTAAGACAATCTAAGTCTCAAGAAATTACTTACTATCTATATTAAATGTTAAAAACGCATATTTTAGTAGGTCTATTTCTGACCCATCTAGAATAAAACCAAATACCCCACCACTTGGAGCTAGGGTATCTCTACAAATGAACCACGGAGACTCTCTTATTCGACAAACACGTTGTTGCAAACGTTTAAAACACACTTCATCGACCATTCCAACATTTCATACTCGCGTTTCAAAATGGACGTCAGTTTACTTCAACGATATTTTTATATGAGCTCCCTCCATACCCGGACTCGCCACACTCTAACCACTGGAGTCCCCTCCCTCCTCTTCCTCCTGCCAGCCATACAAAGTAAACCAACCAAACACAACAGCAGCAAGCAGAGTCCGATTTCATTTTGTGTTCATGGTAGATGGTTTCGTGTTTGCGTGTGGTGATGTGACGGAGAGCTATGATATGCAGCACCACTGACACTGCCTTTACCACTCAAATAATGAAATTACAAGTCAAACAATTTATTACATTTGTTCTAGCTTGGCTTCACAAACAGATTGATTATATTTACTTCCTCATATCAATAGAAATTCTAGTTATCGTAAAAATATCGAGCATTTATGAATCTTTACATTTTATGTTTGTCCTAACCCCAAAAAAAGTGGATCTTACAATTCTGTCTGTACCCATGTTGTCTGTCTGTCCCGGACTACGGATTTGAAACGGTTTAGTGAATTTTGTTCAAATTTGATACTTATATTTTATAAGGCTATATCTCAGGATTTTTATTTTTATTTTTACCCTAACTCTCAAATTAAGGGAATGATGAGTGATTTTCTTTAATCTCAAATGTAAGAAAAATTTCTTTAACGATTATGTTTAAAATAGCACCGAAGATTTAATTTTAATTGACATTTTGTTTTTGATTTTTGGCACACATCTTACTATACGTTAAGACCATACACTATGTACTAATTATACTAGTGTGTAAGAGATTAGGGTGGTTGAATTTAGAACAAGTGTACTCGCATTTACGTGGAAGGAGGTGAGAAAAGTGTTACGGGAAAACCACCCTCAGTACAACCGACTGGGAACGAACCCAGATCTCGCCGTCTTCAGCAGTCTAGTATACTGCAAGAGTAGTGCCTTAGAACATGCAGCCAAAGAAGTGGGTGAAATTTCGTTAAAGAATATTTTAATGATAAGTGATTTTTGAAAATTCGAAAGTTTTGAAAATGGCTCAAGAGATTTTGTTCAAAATGTATATCTGGGGAGTGTTTGACAAGAAAAATAAAATAGTATACTGTTTTTTTCGGGGAAAACTAGTTTAAGGGTAGTTTACTAATGATGCGTTTTTAAAATTTGAATATTTAAAAATATGACTATAGTTATTTGGTTAAAAATGGCTATCCATTAAGTATTTTACATGATAAATAATTAAATCTATTCTTTTTCTATTTATAGTGGTTTAATAATGACCGATTTTAGTAAAATAACTTGTTTTAACAATTTGGTTCACAATTGGTATTGGGGGACTATCTTGCATTATCAATAATAGTGAATCTTAATTTTTATAAAATAAATAAATTCAAGGGGAATTTACTTAAGATAAATTATAGAAAATATGAAAGTTTACGAAATTGACTTTGAAGATTAAGTTCAAAATGAATATCTGGAAAATTGTTTTTCATGTTAGATAATAATACGTGTTTATTTAAAAAACATTACAGATAATTCAAGGGTAGCATATAGGCCTACATAGCTTATTTTGATTTTTTTAAAAATATCTAACAATTTGGCTCAGACAACAAGATGAGTTTGTTTTTATGAGGAAAACTTACTTAAGAGTAATTAACTGAAAACTTATTTTTGAAAATTTACTTAGAAGCTATAAGTTAATATAAAACATGAGAAAGTTTATGCGATTAAGTCTGAGTATTGCACCATTCCATCTATTTAAAAAAAAAATTCAAACAATTTTGTTCAAAATTTATATCTGGCAAGTATTTAAAACAACTCACAAAATTATATTGTGTATACTGGGAATAACTTATTTAAAATTTTTTTACTGATGGTAAGGCTTATATTAAAAAAAAAATTTAACTGCATCAATTTTACTATGGACTCAAAAGTGAGGTGATCACTTTAATCAAGGTTACGCCTTTCTTTCATCCAAAGATTTGTACATATTATTTCTTTACTATCATCTAGTTAGTAATACAAATTTCAAATCTAATAGAAAAGGTTGTTCTAAGCTAAAATAGACTATGAGAAAGTGTGTACGATTGTGTCGTATCATTTGTTTTAAATGTTGACATGTACAGTACATTTGAATAGAGTATTCATTAATTTTATAATTAATTTTTTTATTTTGCTCTACTTCTTAATAGCCTTACAAACTATGCGCATTTATACCTCAGTTTTAGCTTATGTGGTGCTGACTGACAGCTCACCGCTGACTTCTGACGGCTTTAAAAAGCTACCAGACCAAATTATGTATCCCTACGCCGAACCATATGATCTGCAAAAAACATGTCTTTAGCAGTTGTCACTTCTGACAGTCAAAATTTAGGTATATACCTAAATGTTGACTGTCAGAAGTCAGCTGTGAACTGTCAGTCAGCACCACATAAGCTAAAACTGAGGTATAGTTACACTAATGAGTTAGGAAATGTCCCCACATATGCAAAACTTTGTTTAAAAACAATTTGAGGAAATACCACACCAAGTTGCCCTCGGCCCTTATACAAAGCCTGACATCCTCAAAAGTGGACTGACAGGTCCCAAGCGGCCTGGTACTACAAATATGACAGACCTTAAAACTTACATTCATAAATACCACTGAATCTATGTTTCACTGTAAGCTGAAGCTGTGAGGTGAAGTATTTATATTTGTTTCATTAATGAATTAAACAACAGACCATCTACAGTATTCATGATTACGACTCTATAAGGTCAATTTTCAACATCAGCTTCTACTTTCTACTACCATAAGCAAAAATTATTCTAGATTGTTAGACAAAACTTGAGATTCTATTTTTGATATATTTAAGTTTCAGATCTAGCAACAGTCAAGTCAGTATTAACCAAACAACTCCAAGAGACAACAAACAGAATGGTTTCACAGTTGATAACATCGTATTTCTTTATAAGTGATGTATTCTGATCATCCTCAGACTTTTCTAATGGAACTTTTGAATTAAAATGTTATGAAAACAAAAAATTAGAATTGTATGGATATCTTTATTTTTGTTCAAAGTACACGTAGTTGTGGCAGCCCAAATCAAACCGACCTAGAGGGACATTTCCCGGTGTCCCGGCGGCATTTTGCTCCCCTGCTCTCCATCATCAGCAAACTAGACTATACGAGCCTGATATTTAGTCCACGTGAACTCCGGTTTGAGGAGTTTAATTTTTAGAAGGTTTAACATCACGCAAATAGGTGGTTTCATGGTCTATTATAGCGGTCAGCAACCTATAGCCCACGGGCCATATCCGGCCTGAGCAGACATACTTTATGTGTCCCGCTAAATATTTATCAAACAAACATTTATTGTACTCATAAAAATAGACTAATAACTAAATAATATGTGAGAAATATGAAGTTTTACTTTATTGATCGATATTTTTTCCAATCTGGTTTACAAAATATTTTAATACACATACGATCCGTGATATCAAAAAGTTTGCCGACCCCTGGTCCTAGACGTCAGGCTATCAACAGACTTGATTGATTATATGTGCACTAGGTGTTGTTCTCCACATGTGACTTATAGGTCTACCTTTAGTTTAACTACACTCATACAACCACTTACAACCTTTATTTAAATAGTAAAATAAATGATAATAAGAGGTGGAAAGTACTTAGGAACATTTTGTGTAAAATATCAGCGCCTGTCCACCCAGCCCAGATACAAACCTTGACCTCCGTCCCCGGTAATCCAGTCTCTAACACCTTAGACAAGTGGTCTCAATATCAAATTTGTTGACGAGCCAGATTCACAAGCTCAAGTCGATTTGAGGGCCTATAAAAACACGTTTGCTTGAATATATTATAAGAGTTTGTTTTTTCGGAGCTTCTTACTACCCGTCTATACTATGCACACTTGTAGGTATAAAGAAGGTATAGTTATTGGGATATTTAACCACATTTTAGTGAAGGTAATTTGTAAGAACATATAAGAAAAAGCACCTTCTTTCCACCTGTCTGGAAATCAAGCCCTGACCTCCCTGACACTGGCAAACTAGACCAGTAGAGCCTGACGTTTAATCCGCGTGCCCACCAATAGATATATTTACTCTAGATTTTTGACGCTATGTATTTAAAACCATTAATGTACCTATATTTAAAACAGGGTAAGTATTTTCCTGGGCATAAAAGCAAGCGAGATACTCCTGTACAGCCGGTCCACTCCTGAGAGTACCGCGCGATTTTTTAATTAGAGCGTTAATAGTGTTTTGATGCAAACTGGTGGTCATTAGGGCAAGAAGTTGCAGGGGAGAGTCATGTGGTGCACGCGTGCAGGTGTCACACATGCATTTAATGGATAACAGGACCAGAGTTGATAGAGGGAGGCGTTTAACTTTGGAAACTGTGGCCTTTATAATGTGTTATTAAACAAGGAATTGCTAACTGCCCCTAACCTCCCCTTATATACCTTCCCTTCCAATAGCTATCTTGAAGATCATTCTAATGCTTGAGTAGCTGTAGAAATTGATTAAACTTCCTTGGTAACTTGGTTTTATTTCAGATTTTCCCCTGTGCTTCACGTCTGGATCTACATCTGGGTTATCAATGATTAGGATATAATTCAGAGTAAATGTATCCCACGTTTGCTAAGAGGAAGACTGGTAAACAGTTAAGGGTTAGAAAGGAATCATCTAAGCTCAAAAGATGATTCTACGAGCCCCATTTTCCCCTATCAATGATTACAATAGACAGGCCTGATGACTTTCTACACGAGCACACCACTGCAAATGTTATGGCCCTCAAGTACACTTTTAAAAAGAGTATTGTATGAATACACGACTTACAAACTAGCTAAACCTAGTCAACCAACCCTACACCCTGTACATCCAGATATGTGTAGCTCACGAATAAATAGTTAGAATTGAACGATTCCTCCAACGGTTCTAGTCACCTTCTCAAAACGATTCAGTTTAAAGTGAACTACATGGAGTACATCTTACTGTTTATATCTGTTAATATAATTACATAATTTTTAAAGCCTTTTTTTAGCACCACGTCTTACTAACCGTTCGGGTTATACACTAACATTTCTATCAAAGGGCGAGACTGAAATTATAATTTATTGTAATGTATATATATAATTATCATACAGCATAGATTACCAGATACATAAATTTTACACATTATAGCCAAACTTAGGACAAATTTAGGTCATTTCAAATCAAACTTTCCCTTTTTCCAAATATGGTGCTTTTTACTGTGTTGCCATGTTTTGTTTAACGTGATTATTTGATAAAAAAAATTGTGGTCAGGTGATCAGAGATCTTGATCCATAACTAGCTTTGTTGAAATCAAAACTGTTCTTGTTCTACGATTAAGCTGATTGACAATACGGTTATTGATGAATCAATCAGGTATATTGTGCAACTGGCCGTAAGTCTATATATATCTACTTCTGTTACATTCACAACAGTTGTCTTGATTATAAACTACGCATATGGTATTTAGAAAAAAAAAGCAGAACAATAAACTTATAATATACAATGTACTGTACAATAACTCCGATAAATAATAAAGACTGTAAGAACAGCAACATGCAACATGCAAAAGAGTAATTCTAAGTATTATCATATTTGACCTATTTATAACATCAAAGCTTTGTATTTTAAGGATAATACTATAACTGGCTCCCCACTTCCTATTTATGATATTTTATGCGTTAAGTATAGAACACATACAATTTGTTATAGACACTAGAATTTTAGATAAGCTATATTTATATTTCATCCATACCCGTTTGACTAAGGTCCATTTAGTATTGCATGCAAATACAATTATTCAGAAAATTTTATTTTATTTTATATAAGCCTACTATTTTACAACAAAAAATTAAATATTTGTAGTAAAATAACACTTATCACACGTATATAACTTTATATTAGTTATATTTTATTGTATTACTTTGTATAATAAATATATAAAAGTTTGCAAAACAGTAGATTTAGAAAGTGGTGAGCTATAATATCATCTTGAACTATAAAAAGATCGGTATATTCATTAATGGCAACCACCTACTTGAAGGGAAATATCCTCACAATTTCTTACATTTTAGGGGAATGTAAGCTATGACGCTTAAAAACCAATAAAATATCTTAGAATTTTATGATATGAACATGTTATAAATTGACTATTTGTTCGAGATAGGAAAGATCTATGTTTCCAGCGCTAAACGTGGCTGAAAATTAGCTAATTTATCCTTTTTATGGGAAACAATTAATTTATCAAACAAATTATGTATTTAACATTTACGATGCACCTTATTTTGAAATTACAAACCTTTTCTTAAGTATCACGGAATTTATAGACATTTGCAGCGCATCTCAACTCTTGAGGTAGGCAGCCCTCTTAAAGTTGGCTATTTTTTAATCTAGGCACTTTTGTATTAGATTTATGTTTAAAAAATATGGTTTTCAGAGTATAAAAAAATCTACATTCCTGCATGTGTTCTACTCCAACCCCCCTTCCCCCGATATTAATATAAACTTTACTTCGTGTCCACACATTCCTGGAAGGTGGAAAAAAAAAAAGCGTAGTAGTAACCGAGAGAATGAAACTGCAATCCCCTCCTATTTTTTTCTTCTTCTTTTATTCTCTCCACCTTTTGCTCTCCTACATTTTTTTATCTAACTTCAACCACGACACCCAAAATCGAATTCCAAAACTCCCCTTTTTTTCCTACGGGTTTTTCTCCCCTCCCTCACCTCTCGACCCCTATTCTGCTCACATGGCAAGATGCTGGTTCCCCAATCTCATAATAAATGTCCAGGCAAGGTGCGTCCTTTGTGCTAGAGGGGTGGGTAATCTGAGAGGGGTGAATATGTGGGCATAACGTTCCCTTCACCCTATTCCAAATCCTCTCCCCCTTTCACTCCCCTCTATTTTGCGGCATCGCCTTATCTTAGGGAAAACCTAAAAGTAGAGTACGTCTGTGAGAAAACTTGAACAACATTTGAATGAAGGCCATTGTGGTTTTTTTCCACTATTTTTCTTATTTTTGGTGTATAAATTTTGCAAGTATTAACTGTACTTATATTATTTTAAGATTACGTCATTGTAATATACACAAATATGTTTTGTTCTCTCTTACATATGGTTGCATTGCAGCTTGAGATTTTCTAAAAACGCTTAACATTTTGATTAGATCAGTGTGAGTATTCTTATTAATAGAAAAGACTTAATATACAAGTAGGCCTACCACACATGTTGCGTTTAATCTTATTAAATTGTGTTCTATTTTTATGTCTAATAAATATGGTTCACCGATGTGTTACGAATGTCTTGATCCTATGCATGATGTGGTGAGCAATCCTTTTTGGGATTCATATTGTAGCAGTGACTATGCTGCTACTTCGCTTTGAATTCTTTAAATTGTAGCGTAGATGTTCGTTGGTCGTTGAACAAAGACAATTTTGTAAGTTTTAGCTATGCTTCAAAGTTGTTAAGTATCAATATTCCCCAGACCATTTACTTATATACTGCTGTTTTGAGAATATGTGATAAATTACAAATAGAGTAGGCCTAATGCAGTATATCCTTTAAAATTTAAATATGAAATGTGCTATTAGCATTAAAACTGGTATTCCTTGTAGGCAATACCAAACATATGTGCGTACAGGCCAAAGGCTGACCAAATTATTTATGCCGTATGCATCAAAGTACCTAATATGCAAATATTCAGTTATTTTCGTCAAATTTATCATCCAATAAGAAGGCAGTATTATTACTTAAATAAAACAAATGGGTTGTCCCCGAGATACAGTATAGATAATGTAGTATTGTACCGTCCTTAAGAAATAGGAGGTACAAAACAACATAAAATAAAAACAATAGGGCAAAAAAAAGGGCAATAGGAGCGAGTGCTTGGAGTTCTATGCTTTGAAAACATCCTAAGACAAGAAATCCGCTACTCCCACCAGTTGCGGTTACTAATATTGGAGCGGTCTACCTCACAAAACATTCTAAAGGAAGATTTATAACTTCAAAAAAGGTTCCTAAAAAAGAAATAACAAATAACTTAAATCACATAGATTAAAGGTTACCTAAGGTCATGGTTGTTTCTAGTTATGAATAATGTCATGACTGATTTCAAAAAGATATTTATTTGTCAATGATTCAATGTTTAGAGATAATATATAAATATATGACAACGTTGAAAAAGTTATATATATTTGAGACATTAAAGGAATATATAAATAAACAATAAGAGAAAACCTCGTGATTTTTTATATATTATTAAACAACTTGCACAAGCAGTTAAATCGCCGTCATCCTAAATAATTCACAAGATGTAATAAGGCGTTAACTCAATAAAAAAATCTTCAATAAGTTTACTTTATACAATATTTAAATTTGAAGATAAAAAAAATAAGCGTATAAGTTAATCCAAACAATATGTCTCGCCAATACTCAAGAAAATACTCGATACCACAAAGTTATAAACCCACAAGATTATGAAGTATACATGATATAAATTTCCTATAAATGCAATTGATTAAAAATTCTAGAACTGACATGTTTTGAGGAAAACTTAAGGTTTTCACGGAAAAAACTTACATATAATGTTCACACAAAAGAATACCCTAATATTTAGTCCCATTCTACTGATAATATCATTATAGTCGATCTCAAATTTGTTTACTTCGCTAAACCACAAAATGATCGATTCTACAATATGAATATCTCGACCCTGCAATGAAATAATATTTGAAGTGATGACAAGTTAATCTTATATTATATTTGAAGTTTAAATTAAATAGCCGAAAAAGAATTTTGAATAAATTACAAGATAGAAAAAATAAGAAAAATTATCTATGCCGAAAATTAAATTTAGATCTTACATTATGAATAATGATCGAAGCTAGAGCTTCACCTGCTCTCATTCTGGCTAAGTCCAATAGTGACCATTCATAGAACAGGCGCCGGTATATATATGATATAACCCATAAGGTGGAGTGACGGACAAAAGGGTAGGGGTGGACACCTAGAATATTCGGGAAAGAAACATGCGCATGATAATATTGTTCTGGATTAGCCTAGATAGTTCCACCTTCTTCCGTAACTTGGGGCGAGCAGCACATCTTCACCATCGAAGTTCTTTGTTCTTTGGTACGCCAGTACCCACAATAGACGGTTAGTATTACGATCAACATGTGGCGGGAGGTTGTGTTTATTCGTGATGTTACGAGTGTTCCTCTTTGACGCTGCTGGCAGTACGGTGGGGTAAGTTTAATCATATTTTCGTCCACTCTTATAGCAACATGCTACAGTATAAAGGTCACCAAACGGTCGATTGGGAGCTACAGGTAGTTGGTAGACGCATTTATGGTAGCTCTCATGGAACATTTATTTTTTGAGCTTTCCAAAGTAGCTCCTTGAAATGTGGTGCTTCAAGTCGATGATATTTTTGGCCTCTTATCTCGATGGAAAATTATCCAGCTCTGGCTCGTATTGAGCTCCGAGTGAAGGTGGTGTTCTGCTCTACCTGTGTGAATCATCATTTTCAGTTGAAGGTGTGGAAAAATAAATACACAAGTAGGCTCACAGGTAAACATCTTGATAACTGTATTCTATGGAGAAAAATATACTCACAGATCATTAAAATAAATAATTGTAGACAATAGTGAATGAGGATTAAAATAATTAATACATTTGAAAAAATAATGTTTCATAATATAATAATTAAAAGGTATTTACTGTATGCGTGTAGAGAATAAACAGTAGCCAAAAGTGTAAAACATTTTTATTTTATGTGTTATGAAGTTTTACTACTTATTTTCAAATATCAAAAAAAAATTAAGAATAAGCTAACTTTTTTTAAAAAACGAATAAATGAATGAATGGGGGCTGAAGTATTGTGGTTTGGAAGGAAATCCAATGGAAAATAAGCGTGTTACGTTGATATGAGCATGTTTAGAGGATAAATGTGGATCGAGGGACGAATCAAATATATGAAGGTAGAGTGTGTGTTGATCAAAAGGAATAGATAGACCATGTAATACGTGGATGAATGTTGTAGACGAATATGTGAACAAGAAAAACATTAAGAGTTTTAAAAATAAAAGAGAAAGTTAATTAGAATGGATTAAGTACAGAGTTTTTTTATCTATATTCACAGTTTCTTGCCTACCACATAGGGGGACAGCGTGATATGTATGTAAGTATGTATGTAGGTATGTATGTATGTATTCTTGAAATAGAAAATTTAATGGCTTTCTAAAAACAATGAATAAGTAACGCTTAGATTAAATTCCCTCTCAAATAAAAAGGTTTAAAAAAATCACATTTTAATATCAATACAATATACACTCAATTTACTCAACCTTTAAATAGATAATCTATGATGTAATCTTTTAAATTATCTTAGAAAAAGGGAGAGGATTATTTAAATTCAATAAATCCTAAAACATGATCTCTTCTTTGACATCTTTTAATTTGAAAACACTTAAGTTCAGTTTTCAACTGAAGTTATTTAAAATATTTTTTCTCCTGATATTGCTGGGTCTTGTTTCTTTTATATTTTCTTCTTTCTCTTGATTCTTTTCTTTGAAATGAAATGAAGAAGAAAAAAAAAATACGAACTTAGGACGGAGGTAATTACTAAGATTCCTTCTTCAGTCCACACTTTGACTGACAGACAGCAATAACAAATTAAATTAAACCTAGGAAGGCTACAAGCCATGTGAGGAAAGGAATGGTAAATAAATACATTTGGAAAACGGTAGCTTAGTTGTCAATTATCCTTCTCGCTTTTTAATAGAACGATTTATTACTGCGATCTATTTTAAAAATCAATGTATATTTATATAAAGTGCAAATATACAATTAGCCAGTACCTCACTGCTAAAGTGGACTATGCCATCATGCCGATCAGTCCATGTCTTGTCTGGTTTGTCAGTGATAGGATGAAGTGGACTATGCCGTCAGTCCTGTCTTGTCTGGTTTGTCAGTGATAGGATGAAGTGGACTATGCATGCCATCAGTCCTGTCTTGTCTGGTTTGTCATTGATAGGGATGAAGTGGACTATGCCTCAGTCCTGTATTGTCTGGTTTGTCATTGATAGGGATGAAGTGGACTATGCCGATCAGTCCTGTATTGTCTGGTTTGTCATGATAGGGATGAAGTGTACAATGCCGTCAGTCCTATCTTGTCTGGTTTGTCAGTGATAGGGATGAAGTGGACTATGTCAGTCCTGTCTTGTCTGGTTTGTCAGTGATAGGGATGAAGTGGACTATGCCATCAGTCCTGTCTTGTCTGGTTTGTCATTGATAGGGATGAAGTGGACAATGCCTCAGTCTGTCTTGTCTGGTTTGTCAGTGATAGGGATGAAGTGTACTATGCCTCAGTCCTATCTTGTCTGGTTTGTCAGTGATAGGGATGAGTGGACTATATGTCAGTCTATCTTGTCTGGTTTGTCAGTGATAGGGATGAAGTGGACTATGCCATCAGTCCTGTCTTGTCTGGTTTGTCAGTGATAGGGATGAAGTGGACAATGCCATCAGTCTTGTCTTGTCTGGTTTGTCAGTGATAGGGATGAAGTGGACTATGCCATCAGTCCTGTCTTGTCTGGTTTGTCAGTGATAGGGATGAAGTGGACTATGCCGTCAGTCCTTGTTTGTCTGGTTTGTCAGTGATAGGGATGAAGTGGACAATGCCGTCAGTCCTGTCTTGTCTGGTTTGTCAGTGATAGGGATGAAGTGGACTATGCTTGTCAGTCCTTGTCTTGTCTGGTTTGTCAGTGATAGGATGAAGTGGACTATGCCGAGTCCTATTTGTCTGGTTTGTCAGTGATAGGGATGAAGTGGACAATGCCGTCAGTCTTGTCTTGTCTGGTTTGTCAGTGATAGGATGAAGTGGACTATGCCATCAGTCCTGTCTTGTCTGGTTTGTCAGTGATAGGGATGAAGTGGACAATGCCGTCAGTCTATTCTTGTCTGGTTTGTCAGTGATAGGGATGAAGTGGACTATGCCGTCAGTCCTAGTTTTGTCTGGTTTGTCAGTGATAGGGGGATGAAGTGGACTATGCCGTCAGTCCTGTCTTGTCTGGTTTGTCAGTGATAGGGATGAAGTGGACTATGCCATCAGTCCTGTCTTGTCTGGTTTGTCAGTGATAGGGATGAAGTGGACTATGTGTCAGTCCTGTCTTGTCTGGTTTGTCAGTGATAGGGATGAAGTGGACTATGCCGTCAGTCCTGTATTGCTGGTTTGTCAGTGATAGGGATGTCAACGTTCGAATCTCATTCGATTGTATTGAGGTGGTTTTCCCCTTAATTATTTCTCACTCTTCCTCTACACAAATGTGGTATATTTATTTAAATTATATCTTCCTCTTCACTACCGCATTAATTTAATATGAGAATAGTATGGTGGGTAGTAATAAGTTGAGCATGAACATAGATGGTCTCTGTATTGTAAGACATTCTTAAAGTTTTAATGAAAAAACATTTGAAAACTTTGTTTGTACAGACCCAATGTGAGTATAAAATCAAATCTATATATTCAATTTTAACTTTATGAATGTTAGATCATATTACAGACCAGCTCAGAATGTGTGTATCACCAGGTCTAGCTCAACTTGACTAGAACTGTATTAGTAGATTTCTTCCTTCAATCTCACTGCTTTTAATAAATTGTAGAAAAAATGTAATGTTGTAAGCAAATATGTTTCAACTGGGCTTAGAGGATAAGTTTTATATTGAAAGAAACGGAACAATTTACTAGCACAGTCCCGTTAAGTCTGGATTCACCTGTAAACAGCTCTTGAGCTTCTTCTGAAATCAACCTAACCTAACCCAGGACTATTCACGATAACACTCAGCCCAAACAATATTCAATATAGTACGAAAGTTGGGTAGTATGATATTCCTATATCCATGTCCGAATTCTGAGAAACGTACGGTTAGTAAATGTAATTATGGTGGATAAGATGTAAGTAAAGCGTGAATTAGGGTGTATGGAGCTTGAGTGAATGTTTGACGTTGAAGAGGGTGTTGGACAAGGTAGTGTTATGTCTCCATGTTTTTTTAATATATTCATGGGTAAGTAAGTATATGAGAGATGCTTGTGAGGCATGCGGTTGGTGTAAAAATAAACAATGTGAATGTGAGAATGCTGTTACATGCAGGTGATGCCCTATTAATGGTTAAGAATGAAAGAAACTTGCAGAATGCATATACATTTGAATGTGGTGACAAGCAGAATGTATCTTAGTATAATTTTCTCCAAAAATAAGATGAGAGTATATGATCAGGACTAATCAAAAATGATTGTCAGCTTAGCATAAATGTAAAAAATGCTTGAACAAGTGAATAATTTTGTATATGTGGACAGAATGTTTTGTAAAATAGAAGGATGGATGGTAAAATCGACAGACGGGTGAATGCATTTAAAAGGATAGTTGGAAGTGTGTGTGGATTATTGTAAAGAATGAAGTGGTAATGAATGAGACAAAGATGGCAGTTTATAAAAGTGTGTTGACGTCAACATTATTTCATGGATGTGAATCATGAGTTTGTCTGGAGAAACACAAGAGCAAGGTGAATGTGATTGGAATGAAATATATAAGACGTATTTGTGGAAAAACCCGTATGGACAGAGTTAGTAATTAACGGGTGCTGAAGGAGTAAGTTTGAAAGGGATTCCTATGGGTCAATGTGAAAAAAGCGTCTTACATTTGTTTGAGCATGTTGAGAGGATGAGTGTGGGTCGAGTGACAAAGCAAATATGTAATGGAAGAGTTTGTGACTCGAAAGGAAGGGTTAGCCTATGTAAAAGTTTTAAGAATAAAAGAGCATATATGACTTGGTGTAGGATCTTGTTGAAGCGGAGGGAGTATGCAATGGATAGGGAAGTGTGGAGAAAGTTAGTGAGGATGAATTAAGTACGAAATGGTTTTTTGATCTATAGACACAGTTTTTTCCTACATACATGTATGTAATGTAATGTAATGTAATGTATGTATGTTTATATATATACATATATATGTGTGTGTCTTAGGCACCATCTAGAATTGGAGTAGGGTGCCTAGTAATGGTTATTTAATCCCTCCAGTACAAAAACTGGCCTATCTTCAGATTTACATATTTTGACACACTTCTTTAAGCCAACCATTAATCTGTATAATTTAAATTGATTAGATTTATCTAAATTAAAGATCAAATTGATTACCCAAATTTTTACTTGTAAGCCGAGGACTTATTTTATGAAAAGTAGTTATTAACAATTATATTACTTGGATTAAAGTTTGTCAGTTAATAAGACTGTATTTGGTCTGTATTGTTCCAAATTTAATAATTTATAAAAGTAACGCTTAGCTGTTTGTAATTCAAAATGTTAGACAATCCGCGTCGTGTTCTCACGAAGCAAATTGCATACCTAAACATTTACAGGCGCTTGGCAATAACATGGTTTTTCTAACCTTCAAGTCCGCCAGTTTCTGGTTGTTTGTCAATAGTGTTCAGTTTTAGTGGCATATAATAAATAACTCTATTAAAGAAACAACTATATTCCAATCCGTTAATTTAACTAATAAACCTCTATAAACCGACCTAATTTCACACATATTAAATTTATTTCATGCGGGATTAAAACATGGGTTGCTTAACTTATTGTCAAATTAGTTATCTAGTTTACATTCGCACTCAAAACACAATATCCACACCAAAGTCAAACAACGTACAGAAAACATATTTTAACAGTGAAAATGGTAGCACTTTTCTTTACAATTAATTTCCATCCATTTGAGTGCTTTATTTTCAAATATAAACTAAAAGTATTATACAGTTAAATCCCGACAATCCGCGGTAAAGGTGGGGAAGGGTGCCACGGATAACCCAAAATCGTGGATAATCCGCATATTTAATAAAACAAGACATTAAATTCAAACTACTACTCACCTATCGTGACTGCTTTTATGAACATACTATATGATTTCACGCAATGAGATAATACAAAAAAAAACTTTAAATCAATTTACAGTATGCTCAGTATATACGGTGTACAAAAAACGTATGTATTATTCTCCTGCATCATTGCAGCTGATTTAATTTTTCCTAATCCCTCTATGTATTTTCCGCAGCATCAGATTGTCAGATAGGAGCGTGTCATTTTCCTATTCCAGATAATTAAGCCGGTATAACCCCTTCCCTCCCCCCTGCATAAACGTTTTTCCTCTTTGGTCATCATATCTCCCCTGGGGATTTATTGAGTTCAACAATCGGTAGATATTCACCAACAACGCGCGGCGTTTTTCAAAAACGTTTCACCTGCTGTTGGCGACGCCGCGGTTAGGCCGCAAAGCGGATAATCTGCTCGTGGAAAGTCCAGAGTTTACTTCAGTTATGTTTGTTTGATTCATGTTTTAACTAAATCAATTTTAGTTTGTGAAAAAATTGGGGGAAAAAAAGGAATTTTTTTCATTACTTTTATTCTATAATACACTTAATATTAAATATTATTTATTTATGTAAATAAAGATTAAAATGTATTTATCGAGGTATTTTTGTAAAATTACAATGATTATGACATTAATAATTTATATTTACTCAACATTAAGTTCGAAACAAACATAGATTTAAAACTATCTAATAAAATAGGGAAAATATTATAGTTAATCAATTATTGCTTTAATTAACTTAAGCCTTTTAATATCAAACATTTCACCACACACATCTTTAAGTTTCTAGTAAAGTTTTAATGCCCTCCATCTCCAATTAGTTTGAATGAACACTTAAAAATGTTCAACAGAATTCTTAAAACCTCCCTCATCGTGCCATCATCTGGTATTAAAACATTTCCGTACATTGTTTATTAGAGTATTTATTTCACGTTTATATCAGTATATTATGGCTTACAGCAAAACCTAATCTAGGATATCTTGCCTGGTTCTAATCATACAGTCTTACTGCATTTAACCATGGGTATGGACTTATTATCTATGCAACATTTAAGTTAATCAACGAATGTATGGATGATGCTATGACAGTGTTAAGGATGTCACAACACAAAAAAGTGGTTGCGGTATCTGATAAAAGAACTTAAACTGTAGAGTTGCACAAAAATTACAAAACATCTAAACTATCACTGTACTACTACGAACCATGTGATTGGGTCAAGCAAGAAGGCTGACTGTGGTAAATTTTTGCCTGAGTACGACGAGTAATCACATATGAGTTACTGTGGTAATCTTTTCATTAGTGTCCTCAAGCAGCAATGTATTTAAAATTGACAAATATACGACTTTTAGTTAAAATGTAACCCGTCTCGGTGGCGTAGTTGGCTAACGCGCCAGTCGTGTTGAGCCAGACCGCCGAGGACGGGGAGATCGAGGTTCGAATCTCGGTCGGGTGAACTGGGGGTGACTTTTCCTAAATGGTTTTCCACTCTCCCTCCACGCAAATGCGGGTTCACTTCCTCTAAATTCAACCTTCCCAATTCCTAACCCATTAGTGTAATTAGTACTTAAGCGTATAACCCGAACGGGTAGTAAGACGCGGTGCTAAATAAAAGTTAAAATGTAAACACGTTTCTCGCACATAATTCGACATAAGAATCTCTTTCGTAGGGTCTAACGAACAGATAGTCTCATATAAACCCATAAGCTTAAACATTTCAGAGCATTTCTCTCTAACTATTCTATAGTGAAACTGATATATATTTTTGTATAATTTCTTACCTTTACTGTACACTAGTTATTTGAAATATAAACGCAAATTAGACATGCAACAGTGGCAGCTTGTGGTTTTATGCTAGGGATAGAGGTCCAACTTGTTGGAATGTACTAGAAAACATTTGAATGCCAGCCGGTATTATATACTTATTTACTCTATGGCATTTGGAACTCGAAAATTCATTGCCACAATTTAAACAGTACACCACTTATCCCTAGATTGATCTAGTACTATCCAGTCCACCTCATTACTCCCTATCTCGTTCAAATCCATTCCAATGTCATCCTATCATCTGAGTCCAGCCCTTCTCAATGATCTCTTTCTATTGGGCTTACCAGTCAATACCCCGAACATGGTTCTAGATTATTCCATTTGCGCTGCATATCTTACCCACCGTAATCTAAGAGACTTTACTATACTAACAATGTATTGTGATGAGTAGAGGGTATGTAGTTTATCATTATGTAACCTTCTTCACTCCCCAGTAGCCTCATCCCTTTTGGAACCAAAAATCTTCCTAAACACATTGTTTTCGAAAACTCTAAATTGATTTTTTGTCATGTAAGATCGTCAAAAAAAATCTAGCTCGAGATTTTGATGAATGTCGATGTTTCATGACCCGCCCGAATCCAAACAAGTGGTTTTTGAATTTCCGTTTGTCTATCTGACTGTACCTCAGACTAGAGCCTAAACTATTTTACCGATTGGGCTAAAACTTGGTATATATGGTTTGCCCGAGGGTTTTTGGAATTGTAATTAAGGGTAGTTTACCGAATGGCAAAAAGATAAAAACTAGATTTTCTCAAAATCGGCTATGACGATTTTGATTAAATTTCATTTCAAAACATTTATAAATATTCCAAACAAAATGGCTACTCTTAATATTTCGGCATAATGAATTTAAGGGTCCCGGTCAAATGCGTAAACTCTCATTTTTTATCATATATCAGAAACTCTTCAAAGTATGAAATTATTTATTTATGGCAAATATGTAGGGCTATTTAAAATAATCATCTTTTATTTAGAACATATTTTTATAAAACCAATAACTTTCAAGCTATATGCAAATATATATATTTATGCTTTAACTTTTGGAAAACTAAAGATAAAGTATTGCGACCCTAAAAAAAATGTAATCAGAAATGTTAATGGATGTCAACGTCTCATGACCCCACGAACGCTAAAATGTGGTTTTTGCAATGACGTCCGTCTCTGTGTCTGTTCAACCACAAAATTAAAAGTAGTTTAATAAAATGCGAAAAGAGAAAAAGTTGATTTTATCAAAATCAGTTCAAACAATTTTGATTATAATTCGTATCTAGGCGTTAATTAAGATTTTAAATAAAATGGTTATTTTCATTTTCCAATGAAAATGTCTTTTAGGGTACTTTACTGAAGTGTAAATTTCCGTATCTCCGCAACTATTTGAGATACTAAATATCCTATCATTGCAAAATATTGTAGTACCTACCATTTAAAAAATAAAATTATATGAAATATATTTTTATAAAACAAATAGTTTCTGAGATATTTGCAAATATATTAATACAATTCTGTGAGCTTTAGTTGTAAAAGGATAATACTAAAGTTTTAACGCAATAATTATCTAGTGCCATAGAATAAGAAATAAGTAAGTCTCTCAAAAAGTTTATTTTATCTTTCCTTCAACCTTTAAGGGGAAATATTTGTACAGCAATGATCTATCCCTATTATTTTAGACTCAATAGTCAATATTCACCTTTTTTATATGTCAAAATATAGAAATAAGGAATTTAATAGACGTGCGATAACAGTAAGATGTGCGACCCCTAAGAAAATGTCGAAAATTTCAACCGGAAATCGACATTTTAATACGAAGTGTTGACCCTTGGGGACCCAATATCGATATTATTTATTGGTCCAAATATACAAATGAAGACGTTAATTATATAAAAATAAAATTATAAAATTTAAAACCGTGAGTCAAAAAATGTTTTACGTATGTCTAGCGCAATTTGTTCTCGGGTTTGCTGTTGTATATTATATTACGAATGTTGATTAAATATCTCAATTTTTAAACAATAGTGCGCGAAATTTCATGCGGATTTCCATATAATTTATTTAGTATATTCTGAGTAATACATTCCTTGAAAGTAGGTGAGATATTAACAACTTACTGACCAAGTAAAAGCATGAATTTCCCGACTGTATTATTTTCCTAATTTCCAATCTAATATCGTTATGACTAGTTAAAATTATTACTAAATATTTAAATTTATTAACCCTGTAAAATTATATGTTGCTCGTGGTAATCTCTAAATTATCTTCCCCAATCTGTGTTTTCTCTTTGTGATAATATACTTAGTCTTTTCAGCGTTCTATTTAAACCTATTTACTTACTAGCCTCTAGTAAAATTTATCTTCATTATTATATTATTCCTTTAAATTAAACGTACACAAATTCTATTACAGGATTATTGTGTATGTGAAGAATTGTATAATGAGAATAGTATAGTATTGCCAAGCAAGCCTTGGTAACAACTCAAGAATAAGCCTTGATTATATAAATTTGTATAAGCCTAGAATAATAATTCCTTATTATATACAATTAGGTCCTAGTGTGATTATAAATTGATTTTGAAGAGCCTATTTGAAACATAAGTTCAAATATTGGTCCAGGTTAGATAAAATATAGGGATATATCCTTTATATGGGCATATGCAAAGAGGGCTGTAAAGTTTTTTTTTACATTCCAGAAGCTAAAAGTAAAGAAAGACATATTAAAATATGTTGAACTTTCCAAATACCTTGTTTGACTAATAAAGAAAAATGATGTATGTTTGATACTAAATAATCGCCAAACTTCTCTTTGTAAAACAAATACTCAGTTCACAATTAAGTTTATTCTGTAAAAACGTCTGTCACACTGACAACACACTGACGAATCTGACAGAACAGCAAATTATGCAATTAATTTTGATTTCCACTTGGAATTTATTTCAAACTGTTCGCGTGTAAACAAAATGTTTGTGAGATCCATCAAACTGTAAAACAAGTGTAAAGCAAATTTACAATGCTTTGAAGATTAATTAACAAATGGAGCAGAGAAATAGCTAAATACTAATTAGCGGTAATATTAATATTGAAACAATAAAAGCAAAACAATGATAACTACTGTATAGAAGTAAGTTTTTATTACATTTAATAATTAATGATTTAGTACTTTTGAGCATATTTAATAACTAAATATTATATTAATGGATCATTTGAGAGTGACTAATTGCCTATGAATTTAAAAACCTAATCAATATAAGCTGTCTTTGACTAAATACCATTTAAAAATTACATTCAATATTAAATGTTATCTATCTGTTACAATTCATACACATCAGTGTACACGGGAATAAAGTTGTTGCTATAATATAGTTTGGGTTACCGGTATCGGGGTAGCTAGGGTTCAAATTCCGGTCGGATGCATTATGTTGGTTTTTCTAAATGGTATTCTTCACCCTCTCCACGCATATGCGGCTACACATTATCTCCTAAATAGTTTATTGATAGATAAAATTATCATTTAAAGTGAATCTTTATAATAGGTTATTTACTTTAGTTTCATTGACCTTTCTACAATCAATTTCTTAAAATTATCCGGCCTAATATTTTGTCCTTAAATTAATGTTTATTTGGGACAGCCAGAATGTAATGAGTAATGCAAATTAAGGCAAGTAATGCTGAAAGAAATATATTTAAAAATGTATGTAGATTTTAAAACATCCCACTCATATAACTTTACAATTTCTTACTCTATGAATGATAGATTTAATTCTCATAGTGATATATTGACAAACCATATTTATATTTTAACTTAAATCATCAAAAGTATTTTTGTTTATATTTGCAAAACTAATATCAAAATAATCATATATTTACATGTATTCGGAAAAATAAGCTTTTTCTTACAATATATGTATATATAGTAATTCAAAAACTGATAACTTCTATATTTATCTTTGTTTTCAATCTATATTGCCGATCATCAAGTTTTTTCCTTAATTTAACTTAATCTGTCTAGAGCATAATTCTCCCTAATCTTTTTTCCATGAGTATTTTTTTCTTATTATTATAAGCTCAATGCAGTTCAATTTATATTTTCAAATAGGCCGCTATTTAGGTTGTAAATCATTAACTATCTGAGCGATAATTTCCTATAATGTTTTCTATAATATCTCTCTAAATTATACCTTTTTTTATTTGACATAGATTTTTAAAGATATTTTAAATTGTATTTTACTAGGGCAATTTTTATTCAAGAACATTTTATACAGTACAATATGACTATTATTTCTTACTACGTTATATGCAATGTTATCATAAAAATGACGACCATTAACAGTAATACAATTTTAATGCAATAAAGTTTCATAAAAAGTCGTTTGTTTTTGGTTATGGTAAGATTCCGTTGCCAAAATTATAGGTTTTCATTTAAAGAAACAAAAAAAATGTTGACCTAGAAATAATCTTGAAGAGTCTACCAAACCAAAAATAACTTGTACTGATCTCTTTCCCCCTCAAAAACAAAAATCTTTTGTTCAAAACAATTGTTTTCTAAGATTCTTAATATTCAGCATATTCTGGTGTCCCAACTTAAATGTATCACCCATTAAATCAATAATATGTAAATATACTATTTAAATATGTATGATTTAGATTAGTATTAAAATTTGTTGGTCAAATTCTTATACAATGCTGTGTTTAGGAAATATGCTTTAAATAACTAGATCCTACAAAATATATTTTAGTTTTAGCACCAGTGGTCCAGAGGTTTAAGACATTATACTCGCAAAAGATTGGATTCCAAGTGACAGGGAAGCCCTGGTTCGATCTCTACCGGGTGCACAGAGTGGGTTTTCTATAGGTGAGCTATCATCCTGTGGTTTATCTTATTCTTTCACAACTTTAAGTGGGTGCATTTTCTTTTAAACTAATTGTTTCAAACTAACCCCTTTATATTAGGTCATTAATAACCATTGCGTTTAACATCCTGCCGGAAAATAAAAGTTCCCATCAAAAGGGGGCTAAGCGCCTGGAACGTGTGTTGATTTTATTCCCATCTTTTTCGAGAGAAAAACATGAACAAAAGAGTGTTGTAGTATATACAACTTGTAAAGAGCAATTTTTTTATTGCTGTTTATCATCTTTTCCTGCTAACCCCTTCTCTAACCACTCCACCTCCTCTCCTCGCTTCTTCTTTGTCTTAACATTCAATTACTTGCTACACAGAAGATAAGTTCCTACTCACAAGCGGAGGTTAAAGCCGAGGCTCAAAGCTCAACTTTGTCTTACAAAATAAGGGTAAAAAGTGATGGGGGATGATAGGAAGGGGTTAGAAACAACCGTGTACATCCAAAGACTTAAAAGTGGATAAATTAACTTACATTTTTAAATTATATTTTTATTTCTCTTTGTAACGCAATTAAAACACTAATTTATATAAGTTTAACTTTTAAATTACGCTATAAATGGAGTTTTTTTAAAAAAATAATTAAAAACTGTTTACTTCTTTTAGCTACTTAACACACATTTTCTAAAAATATTGGTTTTTCAATATACAACCAAAAATTAACCTAACCTAAGGTAAAAGACAAAGTAACTAATTATCCAACACAATAGTAATAATATTAACATATGGGTAGCACCATTTATCATAATTAATAATAGGCCTATTTAGCACCGCGTCTTACAACCCGTTCGGGTTATACGCTTAAGTACTAATTACGCTAATGGATTAGGAATTGGGAGGGTTGAATTATAGAGGAAGCGAACCCGCATTTGCGTGGAGGGAGAGTGGAAAACCATTTAGGAAAAACCACCCCCAGTTCACCCGACCGAGATTCGAACCTCGATCTCCCCGTCCTTGGCGGTCGAGCTCAACACGACTAGCGCGTAAGCCAACTACGCCACTGAGGTGGGTTGTATCATAATTGGTATTATTAGTATTTAAAGACGTGCTGACACAAAATTGGTATCTACCATCATATCAGCTTAAAAACTTTGATATTAAAGTTAAGACAATTTAAAATGTCTATTTGTGAGATGGGCAGCTACATGCATAAAACCTTGATTAATATCTACTGAAATTGTTCGTCCTCATTGCTGAAGCTAATACCAAACGTCCCTTGATCATTGCCATTATTGTTTTACTTTAATATACATACTTAATAGACTTGATGAAACTGCACAGCTTCACATTAATGGGTGAGTCGAACGATTGTATATCTCTAACGCTCAATAACGGATCGTTTCCGAACGCCCTCCATCATGGGGATGCCGTCTACGGTATTTGGGATATCCATCATGCCCATCAACATAGCTCTTTGAATGATCTTTAGATAGTTTTTGCTGATGTATGGAAACGATCAATTCAAAAGTATATATGAGCCGTGTACCATATGAATTTGCATGCAGCTTTGTTTTGATATTTGAACCCGAAATTTCAGATCGTATCACCAAATCTATGTTGTCAGGTCTGATTTTCTCCTAAAGTCACAAAAGTAAATGCAATTGTGGCAGTCCTCGCTTTTGCCACACCACAGTATATATAAATACTTTTATTGCCTTTAACGTCACTGCTCAAGTCTTTGAATAGATAAACAATTTTTAAGTAGCGTATTAACATTATATTTAAATAAAAAATAATATAAAAAATACCTCATTTAGATCTAATCAGAATTTATCTTGTTATTATCGAACATATAAGTACAGACACTCCTTTATAAAGATATGTGAATTCAAAACAATCTACTAAACTAAAATATTGTTTCTCTTTGGATTTACTATTGAAATGTATTCTGTAGCCACTCTTTGGATTTGCGATCAAGCTATACCGGAAATAACGAGTTCTACATTCAAAAGGAGAATCCCCCATTGATCATGCGTTTTAGTACAGGTTGTTTAAAAAAATATTTTTTTTAGTTAATTCGCTTGATAAATATCCAAAAATATTCCCGTTAAAATTCTATATAGTATAAAAAAACGCATGACAATCAATTAAGCTGTTTCAAAGAGCTTATGAAACAGACATACAGACCGACACTTTGTATTTAAAGTATCAAAAATAATAACAAGAAAATAGTAGAATTCTTGGCTCTTGAGTAAGGTTATTATTGTGTAAGGAATGTACTAGAATAAATTAGTATGGAAGGGGTAACACAGTGCTTCACGCTTTTTATTACCAGCCTGGTAATATGGATATTTACACTCCTAAGGTAGGGATGAGAAAATAATGTACCCGTATTTGTGTGAAAGAACACTGGCAGATCATTTGGGGTTAAACAGTTAAAAACAAATATACACTCTCTGGATTCAAGCATCGACCTCCCCATCATCGTCAAAACTGACAAACCTTATGATTTAAAAAAAAGTGTCACCAAGATTTATTAACTGTTAAATTAAATAAGGAGTATATTTTTTAATATTTGCACCCACATTTGTAAATTCACAGCTATGAATCAAACGTGAGGGGATGGACAGACTGGATGAGCGAAAATAAAATAAAATAGAACACATTGGTTATAATGAAAGGTGGGCAAAGACTGAAGCGAGCGACCGACCGAGCGCGCGTGCTTGAAAGATAAAACTAGTTTTATTTTTCAAGCACACGCGCTCGACACGGAACAATCTAGTTTACAGGCGCTAGGCAATATTATTGTATGTTGGTTCATTGAGTACTAGAAAAACTTCTCAATTTGACATTATATTTGATTTTTTTATAATTATCGATAGGTTTAGCACACTTGCTACTAATGGCCTATATTAATTGGTAAGATCATAAACCATACATACATATACATAACTGATATGTTAAAATACTTCAATAGTATAATCAAAGTAGGTCTTTACAAATAAGAATTAGCATTAGCGCGGATAGAGGATGGGAAAAACCACAACAATAAATCACTTGTCAAAAACCACCCTCAGTTCACTGAACCTCCTCGTCAACAACTATAGAGAGGTACAGATTTATCTGATTGCCAAACCCTTCCTTCACCTCTGACAAGACGTGTATTAATCACAGCTTGTGAATGTGTGGAATGCCAGGCCTCCACCGTGGTTCGGATTCCACGTTAAACTGTAGGTCCTCCATTTCATCTCACAATCACCCTACCATTACACATTAGAGTAAGCGCGTGTAACCCGAACTGGCAGTAAGACGCGGTGTTAATAATAATAATAACTATTGAGAGCTTGCTGCTAATCACGCACTCGATCGCTCGAACGCTTGTTAGTCTGGCCGAACCCTAATACGTGGAACCACCCCCCATACCCGACCACCATCAGTGCACCCCACCGACCAATATTCGAGTCTTGACCTCATCATCATCATCACCAGCAACCTAGACTTTCTGACAGTGTGACAGCGTGACCATCAGTGCAGGGAATCTTGATGGAACCAAAACATGTTCTGGGTTTGTGTGAGGCGTACAATGGCCCTAGTAGGCACACAATGAGGGACGTGGAAGAAGACTCCAAATTAGCGACATGAGCCTTCCATTGTTTGTCGGTGGTAACTTTTTACCACCACCCTCCCCCTCAACCACTCCCCACAAATAGCTCCCCTTTCCGCCAAGGTCTTGTCGGCTTTTAGAGGGTAATGTTTACAATTAGTAAACCCCCTTGATCTACCATCCCCTCCTGAAATTACAACGTTTACCAAGCGAATAGAATTACAAAGAGTGTTTTTTCAGGACTGACTACTTGTCCATAGGACCCTGGTTCAATTTAGAAATAAAAAAATTGTATATACATATAAATGTGTGTTCGTTTTACTTATTTAATGTATATTGTATAAATTATATCCATATAATATGCATGATATATTCATGCAAGGTGTGTTCTGATTCAACTATTTGATCAAAGTACGTAATTTATTTACAAATATTATTACAGGGTATTAGTAATTTACACAAATCTAGCTACTATTCAAACTACTCAAGTTAAATGAATGGAAAATTGAACTCCTTATCAGCTCTATTTGATGTTTTAATAAAAGTTTGAACAGTGGTGTTTTCTGCTTCGCAGATTATTTTGTTCGTATTTTTTAATTAATAGTTTAGGATAGTAATAAGATATAAACTTGATATAATACATATTTAATAATACTTGTTAGATGTAAATAGAATTAATTATAATATTAAAATATTCCTAGATGGTTGCAAGATGGGATTTTTCATCTCCGAGGAAATGTTGGTAATTTATCTTAAATTTAACAATGTTCGTTATATTTATGTGTATTTAATAGTCTAGTAGACTAGATAGTTTAGTTCAATGATAGTGATTATTTTAACTATTTCCCCATCCCCAGCCCCATCCCTGTAGTTTACTAGTCGTCCGATATCCTAATATTCACATTAGTGGGTTATGGCTAGGAAAGTAGAACTTGAGAAGAGGTGGGCTTGCGATTGTGTGTAGAGATTGTGGGAAACCATTTAGGAGTTGGGAAGACCTCAGTGCACATGGCCGGGACTCAAACCTTGACCACACAGTCACAGACAAATCAGATAAGATGAGACTGGCGTATTTAACTACGTGATCACTTGTGAAAGCTGTTGTCACTATCAACCCGGCTCAACCTGCCCCATTAGATCAGTTTATGGTATTGTTCACGATTATCCGGTCTAGAGTGAGAAATACCCATCTCAGTTACTCTCACAAACTGTGCACTACTAACTTAACGCTTCAGAGTAGTATCTCTAGGTATGCGATATTCTTTTTAGGTGCATTTCTGACAATGTGCGTCAATAAAATGAGATCAACTTCTCAAATATATCTTTAAAATTTTATAAAGATATTAAGTTTTCTGAATGAACAAACTACGATATGAATAATTATATATATATATATAATTATATATATATAATTTTATATATAAATTATATATATATAATTATATATAATTATATATATAATTATTCATATCATGAACTTGGTTATAGCGTCTTAGAAGGGACCAAACAAATTGAGTGACGTTATAAAAGAAGTACCAACAGAACAATTTTAATAGCTTGTAAGGAAGGACGTTTACAGTAGAATTCACTAATACTAACTCACGGCATACATCAGCCTTTTTCCGTCCACTTTTGTGACACTTACTTTCTCTTGAATAGACAGAACTTTTAATTTTGTACTTCAACTTGCAATGATTAAATGTAGGCCTACGTATAATTACCACCAAATGACTACACAATGACTACCAAAATTAACGTTGAACTTATAAAACAGAAAATAAAAACCTTGGCTTAAAGCTTAGACGCACATATGAGACAGTTCCAGTCAGCTCAGCGACAATGAATAAAGGGTAGTCCTCTCTTTATTTTGACCTTGAAGTGCCCAGATTCCCGCAACCCTCTCCCTGACTTTGTTTTGCCATTCAGTCTATCATTAAACCAGTGCACTGTACGACCAGTACACTCCCAGCTTGCTATAAAATATACCTCTGTAGGAATTGGCAATTTTTAGTTCTTTTTACATATACGTACATTTAAATAAAATTTGAAATAAAATATCCAAGAAGTTTTTCACGCTACAACCAAGTGGTGGTGACGCTAAAACAAAGGTTTTTATAACGTTAATAGATTACATTTTAACCGGACTGCTGAAAATAATGACGCTACGACTGAGTTGACGGAATATCCAAGGTCGTTATAACCAAGTTCGACTGTATATGTAAAAATATTTTTGATTAACTTCGTATGACCCGTTTTTGTGGTCGTATTGTCTAAGACGCTACTCTCACAATAGAATATATTTCCGATTATGGAGAGATCATGGTTCGATACCGGTCGGGTGTTCCTAGGGTGGTTTTCCCTAAATGGTTTCATACACTCTCTACGCTAATTCGGGTATTTTCCATCCAAATTCACCCTTCCTCATCCCTAAATCATTAGCATAATTAGTACATAGCCCGAATTAGTAGTAGGACGTGGTGCTAAAAGAAACACTTCATATTGATGTAAAAAATGGTGAAAGAACGGTCTTTATGAATAAAAAAAAAGTTTGTATGTCTCAAATCACAAACTATTTTTATCTACAAACAACAATTTTAAAGCTATGTTGTTTTTGTCATTTAGAAGTTAGAACTTACAATGATCCCATTAATTGTTAAACTAGAAATTTTACAGAAAAAATATTTGTCAATAAATTAGCGTTTTAAATAAAAAGCAGTTTTTATCTATTTTATCTAAATATTGATCTATAAATATATAAATCCTAGCTCTGTCCAAAAAAAAAAGTTTGTGCACTTTTGGTTTTGCCAAGTATTTCCAATTACGGTCCATTAATATGATCATAAAGTTATGGTAGTTGAGCCCCTCCTACACCCTATTTTTTCTCGCCAAAGTCCAAAAAAGAGAGATATGACCTATGAGAGTGGGAGGAAAGGTCAGAGAGTCGTTGATATGTGTGTTTACGAACCCTCTCGAAGTCATGGCCAGAGCTCGGTGTCACTGTAACCTATTTTGAGGAACATTTTGGGGGTGACGGCCGATATTAAAATATGACGTCGTTAGTATTTGAATTCCAGCCCTTACACTCGTTGAACTCTCTGAAATAGTTTTTTTCTGTTGTAAAAGGACATGGCAGTGTGCTTAAGGGGAATTTCCATTGCCATCGTGTCTATTTCAATATATCTTGCGTTAATTTGCAACTATAAAATAAGAAATATTATCTACTAAGATATTTTTGGCCTAATTGAGGCGTCTATTTACAAACATGGACAAGTCCACTGAACACATTTTACAGGAGAAGAGAAATACTGAAAAACGGTTAGAATTATTAATTGTAACATTAAGCAAAAAATATGAAAGTAATAAATACATTAAAAATAATTTACTTTAATTTTTTTAAATGCATTATACTACGTATCTAGATTATATGGATTTAATTACGCCAGTGGGGTTGATAGATTAGTAAAGTAAAATTGAGATGATATGCAACCACATTTGTGTGGAGGGATTAGTGGGAGATTATTTAGCAAGTAATTTCTTCAATAGCTATGACAGGCCTAGCAAGCCGGCAGTGGAAAATATATGGCTTGAATAAAAAACTGACCCAGGCCACAGGCTGGAAACAATAATGGATGTAAAGAAATACTTTCAATCCAGACTTCTGAAATTCGTTCTCCGACTTCCCTGTTACAATAAAATCATATTAGATGGGTCTGAAATCCATCCCATGTGCCTAAAATTACGAGTTTATAAAAAATATTTCTAATAACTTATATTAACAAACTGGGATGAATTATTTCAATATATTTTTACTAACATTTTTACAACTTTATTGGACATTTTAATTGTTCAATTAATATGTTATTTAATTTTTATGATCTTTTAAAATTAATTTTAAATACAATAAATTGTGAAAAGTAATCACATCCGTTAGACCACACCCTTAAGGATGGAGGGGGACGCGAGAAAAGGTCAGCGTTTTTGTAGTTTTTATGTCAAAACTTTTTTGGCCAAAATAAATCAAATACTTTTCCAATACAAACATAAAGTTTAATTTTCTTCACATGTTGATATCAACAGTTCCTGAATATCCATCATGAGCATAGCAGCATTAGATGACCAACTTTTTAAAAGCAAAGAAAAAATTGTCATTAAATTCCAGGACACCCTTAATATATATTCAACAAATCTTGAGGTCACCATGTGAAGAAAATTAAACTCTATATTTTTAATGGAGCAATATTTGATCTATTTTGACCAAAAAAATGTTGTCAAAAAAATTGCAAAAATAATGGCTTTTTTTTTTTTGCCTCCCCTTCCATCCCACCTTAAGAGGATGCAACCACTAGTATGCTCTCAGACACGCATCGGTGTTCCCATGGTCTTGCACATCACTCTTGTTTTGGACATGATGAGGGTTTGAATACTGGTCCAGTGTACTGAAGGTGCTTTCATACATGATTCATCACGCAGTCTCCACTCAAATATTAATATATTTTCTCTAAAATTCTAACTTCACTTTTCATTCTCCATTATCGCGGTTCATGTGTGCGTATAGCTCGGACGAGTATTCAGAGTAAAAACATAATCTCCTCTCACAAATAAACGTAATATTTTGTTTGTAAATTTTACTCAATAAAAGTCTTCCTTAAAAGAGTAGATGAAGAAGAAGACCAAATATATAATCTAATCTCAATAAATCTTTAGTCTATAATATTTCAATTCAAACCTCCTACACTATAGAGTTTGAAAATAAATTTGTCCTGGGAAGGTTAGTTGGCTCAATTCTTACAAACAAAATTTTTATTTTGTATCAAAAATTAGTTTCTTATAATCTTATTACCATTTTTATTTTAAAATATTTCCATATCTTATGGTTCTGACACTTCTTGACTTCACTCACGGTTAGTTCAGATATAAGGTGGTCGATGGGAATATGGCCAGGTTGGTAATATGTCCAATTGGTAGCACAGGACGTAGTTTGTAATGAAAAAATAAATAGCACTAAAATTGTCTTCCAAACGTGATTGAAGAGGGGTATGAACATTTGCGTTTTCGGAAAGTGCGATGAATGGGGTGGAGCTGCCATTTTCCGGAGGTTAATCTGTTAGGAGAACTTGCTTCTGATTTCACTCCGGTAGGCTCGCATTTATTCTCATGTTTTATTAACAGATAATTTCAATTGTTTCATTGATTAATATGCAGTTTTCTATACTTATTCGAGTAGAGGTATCGATTGTTTTTAACAAGCAATATAATTTATAGAACTTTCTGAAAACTAGCCCAGGTTGTTGATATGGCCAAACCTAGCCATAAAAGCTGCAATTGGCCATATTAGCTTCTTTTATTAAATAAATATTTTAAACTTCACTTTAACGATAATGTATAAAGGAAATGTGTGAAATAAATAATCCTAGCCAAATTTTATTTGACGCTTGTAGAATTACTACAGGAGCTGTAATTCCCCTCATCCTTCTCTCTGGGGTAAGAAAAACTACAGTTTGGGAAAAAAACTTCCTACGAGTTCACAAACCGAAATGAAACGAACAGGTTGCATGACTACGGAAATAAATGTTGCCTTTCTCAGACATTTCTCTATATTAAAGCCAAGTGGAACTTGTGTTCTGATTTTTGATGGGGCTAAATCAACCCTAGATTACAAGATACGTGAGGTTGCTGAGGATAATGGTATTCTCTCTGTATTGTCTGCCATCAAACACAATGCATACGCTGCAAATTTTAGACAAAGGTCGTTTCCGAAGTTTTGAGATTTTTTGGGATCAGTATGCCCACCTGTATTTTGACTCGTATAAAGAGGGACAGGATATTTCAAGGCTGAACTTGGCTGATATTTATCCAAACACGCGATAGATCTACTACTCAGGCAAACATGAAAACTAAGTTTATGGCCACAGGAATATATCCCTTCAGTCCTCTTATAATCCCCGAAGAGGCCTTTGCACCAAGACCAGCCACTGAGCAGCCACCACCAAACACAGACATGTTAACAATAACACACCAGGCTAAACATCACTGGAACAACTTAATGACAACCATCTCCATCCAGTTGCAGACCCATCCACTCTTCAGAGGAATGTCCACCAGCAGCAACGTAGAAGTCACAGCAGTCCATCATCTGATTCAGATACCTCTGGATACTTGGATGAGCCTTCAAATCCCTCAGATGACTTTGATCCAGATGAAATTGACTATTCAGATGATCCAGAAGCAAAAATTTATCTCATCACAGTTCTTTCAAAAAAATGCTGCCTACACCTAAAGAAAAAAGGAAGATTACGCGAGTTATGAAACCTGCTATCAACAGTCGTGGTATGGTATTGAAGAAAGTTTTATTTGAAGGTAAGAAATACAAGAAGGATGACAAACAAGCTACCAACAAGAAATTTGGAGACAGTACCCAAGCTAAATGTATAGCTAAGGCCACAAGACTTCATTTAAAATAATTGCAATCTGGCATTGTGATGTTTGTTATGAAGATGAAGTAAAATATATGTGACTCTGTGGAGTTTGTGGAATTTATGTTCATGAGGAATGTGTTGGCCTCACCAAGGAAGCCAAAGACTGGTTCATTTGTCCAAAAAGCTTAAAGTAGCTTAATTTAAACATACAGAAAAGGCTTAATCAATTTTCATTTAAATTTTTTTGTTTGATTCTTTTATTCTTATTTTTTAAATTATTTGTATTGGTTTTATAATCAACAATAATTATTTATTTTTCATTAACCTTGATTGTAAAATTTCTACTAAAATCTCCATTTATCCTTATTTAATTGTTGAAAAACTCTATTATAAGATGGTTGTTAAAATTAATGGCTATATTAACTTAATATGCTTTTAATATGGTACACAATTATACTTTTATAAAGGATTTATTTTTTTATGTTTCCAATAGAATGAAATATACGAATTTTGTTCCATCATTACTAAGGAACCAAAGTACACTTTCCCGCAAAATGTTTCCAAAAATTTCCTAATTTGGTGCCAGGAAAATTCTTCAAAACTTAGCATGGCCATATTCCCATCATCAACCTTACACATATTTTAAAATGGGGGTTTTTACCTTTTAACCTAGTGTTATATTAAAGTTATTTTTATGTTTGTCCTAGAATGGATTAGGTTAAGTCTCTAATCGTAGGTACACTGGCACTAAATATTGATAACAGACTTATTATATAGAGTTTAGTGAAGTCCAATTTTCATAGGAAGGGTGTTTTAGAAAATACAAACTTTTTTGTGGTCAACATTAATATTTTACTATTTAAATAGTTTCATTTTATGTTATATATATATATATATATATATTATATTGATAATAAATCAATATTGGCAGCTTCATATCACATGAATGTTCGTATTAATAGTCATACAGGAGATATTATAGTGATTCTAGTTGTCAGATAAGGAATGCTCTTCTTATTAAAATTGGACTGTAGCTTATTTCTAAATACCGTTCAAGTGATTTTGAATTATTTTAACATTTTATTTATTGGGAAACAATTTTCAAAATCTTTTATTAAACTTTTGTTCTAAAATGAATATTGTTAGGAACCTTAAACTATATTTTCATTGCTATGAAAAAGATTTGAACGTATTAATTGAGCCATATTTAAGTTTTACTTAAAGATAACTAAAACTCCTCTAAATATTATAGTATTTTTTATATAACAATTCAAATACCAAGGAAAGTTTTTAATAATGTTTACCTTGGAAAAAAAATTTTGTTAATCACGAAAAAATAAATTGTTTCCTTCTTCCCTCCCTTCTCTCCCCCCGACCTCAATAAACAAATGTTCAAAATAGTTATACACTTGCTTATTCACCCTTAAGTGAATGGTTTGATACACGTACCCATGACGAAGGGGTAAAGAAAGTCAACTATAGTTTTACAAAAACCCTTTAAGTCTTCCCGATAGCACTTAAAACAATTTAATAAGCGTGTTTTTTTTTTCCATCCAAACCACTGGTACTAAAATTTCTTGAACAGAGGATGAGATTTTTATAATTATTTTTTGGCACCACGTTTTGCTACCCATTCGGACTGAACACCTTTTTTGTAGTTAACTATATTGGATGAATTCAGGTCAGGTTTTAAGTAGTGTACTGCTGTAAGCTTGAATTGTTTAGGATGTACGATCTAGTTTTCCTAATGCACGCTCTTTAAACTAAATTAACAGTAAAATGCAAGTACTGGTAGATCCTAAAACGATTGCCTTGAATTCACTTGTCTGCCAGCGAGGTTAGATGAGGATGTTGCTAGCACACGGCCAAAGATAAAAAGAATCACACCATTCAGAGGCGGTATAAAGAGTAGGACCTATAGGGTGGCTCTCAATTTTCGAGTTCTTTTTACTGCTACATATCCACCAAACTCCCTTCCCTTGTAGTCTCAACTCCCAACCCTCCCCCTACCCCCAGATTTTTTTTTAGCCAATATGGAGAGGGAACTCTTAAGGAATTATGGACCATAGCCCTCTTAAGTGTGGGTGGACATAGCCGCGCTAAATCATGAGGGACAGTATTCAAGAATATTCCATTTACAAACTGGAGGGGTGTAGGTGGGTTATCTCTGATTTATAAACCTAGTCAATATTTTAAATTATTCTAGATGAAACAAGGAGACTTTTCTAAATTTATATTCACACCATATTTCTCAGTTGTAGTTTTAAAAAATTATTAGTTTTGTTATTATTAAATTGTATTACGGTAATTAATACCATCAGCAGGAATTGGTGAACATAAGTGTACCCATAAATGATTCAGAAGAGAGTAGTTTGAACCCGGAACTAGTGAAAAATATATATTTTACCCCCCCCCCAAAAAAAATTAGAATTTTATTTTCAGGCGTATATTTACGTGTATGGTTAATAATTCTAGCCGGTTCCTTTAGTTTAAGAGGTAGTTTTATGTTATCGTGAGCCACACACACTTTCTCACTCCTTCGTCTAAAAATATGAGCATTTATTATAATTCATAATCTGGGTGGTACCTTCCATGACTCCATGTAGGAAAGTCTATTTACGAAATATGGAAAGAAGAAAGGTAAAATAATCCCAAAACATCAAATTCATGGCAATCAATAAAATGCAATATTTGAAACAAAGCAGTATCCAGTCCATGTGTATAGCAACAAATTCAGTGTACAAACGGACGCATTCTATTGACAGCGCAATCTCTGCTTAAGATCTATATTAAGATTATATTATTATTATTATTATTATTATTATTATTATTATTATTATTATTATTATAACTAGCACCGCGTCTTACTACCCGTTTGAGTTATACGCACTTACACTTGTGTAATGGTAGGGTGATTGTGATATGACATGGGGGACCTACAGTTTAACGTGGGATCCGAACCACTGTGGAGGCCTGGCATTCCACACATTCACAAGTGGTGGATTAATACACGTCTTGTCAAAGGTGAAGGAAGGGTATAATAATAAAAATTAAACGAAATAGTATACATTAATAAAATAAACTAATGGAAAAAATAGAATATTTCACTAAATCAAAACACATGGATTAAATAATAAACATTGTCACAGAAACAAATTGAATCTAGAAAGTAAAAAAAGGAACATCAAGGATCTGCTGTTTATGTCAACATATGTTTATTTTAATTGTTCAATTTCCACTAGCTGGTGCTACAGTTTTTACTAATATTTTGCAAATAATGGCTAGCTATCAATCATCTGGCAGTATAGTGAGTATTATATTTGGTCATACAAGTAGGCCTACCTTCCCCTAGGCTATTGTAAGAGTCTGTATTTCAATCCTTGGTAGTTCATATTTAAAGGGGTCACAAAAAAGTATTATTACACTATACAAAAATATTTTGAGATCTTTTTAGTATCACAATACTTTCTGTACACTTCGTATGCATGTAAAAGTAAAAATGAGATGCGCCAGTCGTTGTAAATTACGAGGAGCCACAGAGCAGTATTTACTGACTGAAGACTATATGGCACTTAGAAGTTTTATTTCTTCCCTGTCGTTGATTTTCATTGGCAGAGAAATTAAGTCAAGAGGGAGAGAGAGAGAGAGAGATGCACCTGGTACAAATAACTACAGATCTTGGCAGGGGAGGAGATATCCTCCCATCTTAGCCATCTCCTGAGATGGGTCCTTGTAGTGAAGAAGTAAAGACCAAAGATCGTTTGAACCGAATGTTGTCGCCAACGAATCAATACTGAAACAAAACCGCACCATTGGGAACGTGGAAAAAGGCGTCAATCTCGTCTTGTTCTGGTTTTATGGTGACGGGGAGGTCGTGGCTCGGACCCCAACCAGCTACACCGAAACCGCTTTTCCTATTTTCTCTCGACATTAGTCAGGGTGCATTTACTTTACTCCTTTATCATTAGATCAGGTCCTTGACAACTTATTTTGAATTACTATATTAAAAATAATATTAACCTTCAAATATGTGTTTCCAACTACATACATTAAATATTTTAACTCCAACATACATTTTTTTTCATATTTTTAATTAAGTGTGAAATCAATTAACACAATATCGAATAATTTGTGTGAAATTTGTTATTTAAAATAATGGATAAATGCTTGATTAGTAAAACAACAACATATTACACTTATAAATAATTGGAAGAGAAAAGGGGCCAGAGAATAAAAAAAGGAAAGAAATGAAGTTTAGGATATAAATAAATGCTACGGCAAATATTTTCTTGTCCCTTAACCTTAAATTGAGCCATATTTAGCTTCTAGCACGAAAACTTTCAGCTAATTTCCATGTCACCATGTAGGAAAATACTATACACCAAATCGAAAAGTTGAACGTATCCTAAAACAATAATGACAATACAAATTTTTAAAAAATAATAGAAGTTTGAACCAAAACAGAGCCTTCGCCCTTGTGTATAGCCATAAAATGAGTACACAAACTGACGGAAATAATATACAAAGCAATTTCTACATAAGCTCGATCATAAAATAAGTGAAACGAAATTGTAGACATTGTTATAAAAACATAATGGGGAAAAAAGGACATCGCATTTCACCAAAGAGCAAATATGAATTAAAATAACTGTTTAGGCCCCATCACAAGGACGATTTCCCCATGGGTTTACTTGATATGTGCTTCCCCATGGGGAAGCTGCAACTGTAGCACATCCTAACATGGGGAAGCCCATGCATTTCTCCAAATAATTTTATTCTATTACGCATGCGCCTATCTCGGGAACACTTGTTCCAGCAAGATCTCATCGTTTCGGGCTGCAGCCAATGTTTTTTTGTGTGTGTTCAGTTGTGACTGTTAATTTTATCTGAAACAAGACTGACTTGCAATAATACACTGAGGAGTTTTTGACTGAAGTAATTGACCTTTATAAAACAATACTTTATTGTGAGATTAAGGCAAGAATATTTAAACAGAAACCTTAAAGGAAAAACTTGCTATACTTTAGTAAATACAATTAAAGAAATAAAGAATAATCAACAAAAGGGTCCGATACACGATCAGACCTCTAATAGCGAGTTTTCAAGGCGAATTTGGACAGTAGGACCAGATTCCCATACCTCATACTCCCTGTAGAAAATTATGGTTAAGCCCTACGAATAATTATACTGACGTCCAGCAATTTCTCATGGGAAAGCCCAGCTCAGTAAGCCCACGAAGGGAATAGGTTTGTGAAACAGGGATTCCACGTTCACCAAAAAAACTAGGCAGAACAGATAGGTGGTCACGTGGCGAGCTCTAAGTCATCTTAGGGTAATGTCTTTATTAAAAAACACGGCTGAGGAATCTTATGAAATCCCTAGAGACCACGTTTAAGCCGATTAGTAAAATGGTTTCAGTTCTAGGACGAGAAACAGGCATCCAGACCGACAAACAGATATACCGATGGGATCGCTAAAACCATAACTATTTTTGTTCATGGTATCGTGAAACGCCTGCATCCATCAATATTTATATATATATATTTTTTTTACGTTCAGATTTACTTCCTCTCTCCTAGGAATTGTAAGAAAATAAAAATAAAATTATTATAGGACATGCTGGAGGGATACGGTTGGACAAGGTAAAAATACATAAATATAATAATACTAATATTAATAATTTAGTATTTGGAATTGTTAATATTCCTGGAATAAAATGTGATAAAACCATTAAAAATGTGTACCTAACAGTTTATTAAACGATACATGAACGAATGCATACATTTATATATATACACAATCAAACAGCCATAGATACGTACTGTACCATACATAATACACAATACATACACACATATCATTTATTTATTTGAGACTTTCTAAATCGACTCATTATAGCAGTACACAATAACTTCTACAACCGAGAGCGAATGGACCAACCAATTTTTCCGGAAAAGGTATTTAAAGGATTTTTTCACATATCTTCCAGGGTTCTTTAACATGCCCCAACATACATGAGACTGGCGGCTTGGTTACCCTCTGAATGAAGTTTGTGATACGGATTTTTATCGATCAACAAAAAATCCGTTGACCCCGGCTGGAATTTAACCTATGACCATTGGTCTCCTGAGGCAAGCACTTAACCCCAAGAACACCAAGGTAGATTACACACATATTGAACCCAGACGTATACACATACATTTATAATATATATATATGTTTGTATATATATATAAACACATACATAATGCATACTTTCGGACACACATCATATATATATACATATAATAACTCCAGGCATAAGCCCACAATCAAGTAATACCACCAAAATGGTCGTCCGTCTGCTCGCAAATATAGTGCCAGCTTCTGTGGATCGGGGGTGTCATGTGGTCAGCACAACAATCCCTCCGACCACTAAGCTCAGTTTATTAGACTGGAGCTGCTACTTTTTCATTAAAGTACACATACGTATATGAACATACATACATCATACATACATACATACATTCTTTACTATATTTAATTCACTTAGGACAAGACAATTTACACGAAAGCATCTCTAATGAAAGTTTACAAACCTATAATATAATCAAAAAATACTAACGTGTGTTTATGCACGTTTATATATACAACACGTTAAGTATTTTGAGACGGAGTTATTGAAAAAAACCCATATAAGAGTCTACCAACCAAAGCCGCCAGCAAATCGTTTAAATCAGCTCATTCCCCCGCTAACCGGATAGGGCAAAGTAGAAAATACGTGTGTAACTAGAAGAGAGTGGAGGGGGGAATTGAAAGAGTGCAAGGGGATGGATCACATGTGTGTTACGTCCCAAGATAAAAATGAGCGCTATCCCCACTAATAGGATTACTTGTCCGCGCGTGTGTGTATGACTGATACAATGAGGTCAAGGGGACAAGTCTTCAGATAGGAAAATGGGAGAAGAGGGGGCGGAATTGATAGAGAATTAGGAGGGGTGTAGACTCCCCCACATTATCAAGTAAGATACTTCTCTTTCAGCGTGAATTAGTGGTTAGGGACTCCTTATGGAGACTTTAGGCTCTTGGTTTACCAATGGAATTGTTTATAATAATTTAGTGCTTGTATAACTTATTTAATGTTTTGTTGATTAACACAGATTGCTGTAGTTAAAGTTTGTTCAGCGTAGGAATTTTTTTCTGAAACGCCTTTTTCCCTACCAGAAAGCTATTATATAGTGGGATTTTGGTAGGAAAAAAGACCTTTCAGAGAATAATTCCTACCATGAATGAAGTATTTGCTAGTGCTGATTGTTTTACTATTGGTTGTTACAGTTCTATAAATAGGAATGTAATTAATTTTTTTTAAATCACGTTGAAATTAAGATGGAGTAAAAAATAATACTTTTGGTGCCCATTCAGAACACTTGCATTTAATTATATTGTTAGGATAAGGACGAAAAAGATAAAATGTAGTGGAAATAGGCCTATATCCAAATTAACGCAAAAAGAGAATAGCTCACCATTTAGGAAACAAACCCCATCAGCCTAGATCCGATAGGTATTCGAACATCGGCCTCCCTGTTACCGGTCAACCGGACAATATGAGGTTGACACCCTTGTCCGTGGGACCACCAATGCAAGCTTAAAAATAGTTTATTATACTTACAGTTCAGCCATTAAAGTTTACGAATAGATTAAATATACGTTATTCAATTTAACTCTATGGATTATTGTATTTTGGTAAATAAATATATATATATGTTTATTAGTTTGGTAACCTTCATCTACGAACGAAGACTTTAACTTTAATCTCTTTATTATTATTATTATTATTATTATTATTATTATTATTATTATTATTATTATTATTATTATTATTATTATTAGCACCACGTCTTACTACCCATTCGGGTTATACGCACTTAAGCTAATGTGCAATGGTAGGGTGATTGTGAGATGAAATGGAGGACCTACAGTTTAACGTGGGATCCGAACCACGGTGGAGGCCTGGAATTCCACACATTCACCAGCTGTGATTAATACATATCTTGTCAGAGGTGAAGGAAGGGTTTGGTAATCAGATAAATCTGTGCCGGGACTGAGGATTGAACCCCAAACCCTCAGCACAGAGGTCTGACACCTTACCCCTAGACCACCAAATCTCTTAATTAAAGTATACACTAAACCGTTTGGATCTTGACAGCCGGCGCTTTTCACTAGCTCCTCTTTACCACTTATTATGGACGTATTGCTGTAGTTAACATGTGTTTTCTAATAACACATAATATATCGGCGCACGACTTACAAAGTAATTTAAACTTGGACAGGATGCCTAACTACCTGTGCAGCCATCGCGTGTAACTTTTATTTAGCAACGCGACTTACTACCCGTTTGGGTTATACGCTTATGTACTAACTACGCTAATGGGTTTAAGCATAAGGAAGGCTATATTCATAGAAAGTGTGCCCGCATTTGCGTAGAGGGAGAGTGGAAACTCATTTAGGAAAAACTACCCTCAGTACACTCGACCAAGATTCAGACCTCGATCTCCCCGTCCTTGGCAGTCCCTTCTACTGGCAGAACTACGGCTTAGAACATGCAGGCACCGAAGGAGGTTCCTAGCTATTTACTAATTAGACAACAGGATGAACCCTTTTACAAATAGTAAGTAATAACTATATCAGAACTTACTCCTTATCTCTCCCGGGAATCAAACCAGAGTTCCTTAGATAATGGTTAAAGTAAAACAAACAAAAAATATATATCAGATTAATTTTAATGTGCTTAATACCGTAAATTAAATATAATCTTGTTTTAAAAATTTATTTTTATATATTTGTTGAGAGCCCATTTTAATCAATAATGCTATTTTTTTTATAATAGTAAGTTACAATGTTTTCCAAGAGTGTTTGAATGTTGGCCCTTTTGTTGGGAGGAAGGCGGGTTTAATTACTAAATGAAAATGTATACAAGTAGCACAAATACATTTTCCTAGTTAATTAAATATAGTATAATATCATAAAGACACAATAGCTCAATTGAAATATATTTTAGATAATATAGTAGAGAATAATATTTTTCAATAAAAACTAATTCTATTGTAATAAAACGATTTAAATAGCCTTAATTTATAGCCAAACTTAAATTTAAACTACTCTAAGTTTCTCAGTGTTTATTATTTCTTTATTACCAGCTATTTTAAAATACATTTTTGTTCTTTCAATACAAGAGCGTCTAACGAATTACTTAAAAGAGGAAGGCATGAAAAGTATGTCTGGGAGAAAATTCACCCACATTAGTGTGAATATAGTGTCATAGCCTGCAATCTTAGGTAATCTAAACTCTAGAGCATACAAGGATAACGTAAACCTAAGAACTTATGCGGTCAATTGTTCTAAGTCAGCAGTCATATATTCGTACCAGGTATTGTTTTCAAAAAAACATAAATTGTTTTGCCAGATAGAATAAAATGAGTAATGACAAAACTAATAGCTTATGGGGGAAAACCCTTATTTTTTGTTTGTAACAGCAAGATTTAGACCTTTTCTGAAGAATTCGGCTCGTAGAAGGACGCCTGTTGTCAAGTGACTACTTCTAAGTGCTTTACATACCCAGCTACTAAGTTACAGCATTTTGTGGGGAAAATATTCTACAGCTTGAGCTTCTGTTCAGTATGGGAGAGGAAGATAGGTCCACTACCTTGGAGTACCACTTTCAAATTTTGAATTTTGTTTGATGCCAAAGTTTTGTACTAGTTTTTTACCGTTTTGTACCGCAAACAAAAAGTTTTGTATACCCACACATTTTGAGTAACTTGCACATAAAAATGGCCATCCAAATAAGGAAACGTTTACATTTTAATAATTTTGAACTTTTTTCGATACCAACGTCTTGTACTAGTTTTATACCACAAATAAAAAGTGTTGTACCCCCACCCATTTTGAGTAATTAGCATACTAAAGTGGTCACTCCAAGTTAATGCCGGAGTACCACTTTCGAATTTTGAACTTTTTTCGACGCCAACATTTTTAATAGTTTTGTACCGTTTTGTACCACAGACAACACAGACCACAGACACCCATCTATATTGAATAATAACATATCAAAATGGCCACTCCAATTTAAGGGACGACTTCAACTTTATAATTTTTTAACTTTTGTCAATGCCAACGTTTTGTACTAGTTTTGTACCGTTTTGTGTCACAAACCAAAAGTTTTGTAACCCCACCCATTTTGAGTAATTAGCATATCAAAATGGTCACTCCAAATTAAGGGACAACTAGATCTTTAAAATTCTGAGCTTTTTTCAATGCCAACTTTTGTACTAGTTCTGTACCGCTTTGTAGCATAAATTAGGTTTGCGTATGATATCTTGACGAATCAAACAAGGTTTATAAAGTCTAATTTAATTAATAAGCTACCTCAGGGGTGGATCCAAATCAATTTCATAGGGAGGGGTGGGAGGTAATAATTGTAAATAACATCGATACTTACAATGTTATATTTCGGTTTGAAGCCATTTAATAATTTCTCATTCATATTTTATCTTATGTGTGTTTCAAACAGCAGTGCTCCTCTTCAATATTTTTTAAAATCAGATAGTTTTTATAAACTATTTGGAGTGGCTCTCCTTCAAATTTTTTTTTGTAAAATTGATCATTCTAGAAGCTATGAATAGCCTTCACCTTGATTTATAAAAAATATATTCCTTTATAGGCCTAAGCCATTTAAAGTGTTTACCACCTAGATATTTTTCAAATTTAGATGCCCCTCTAAGCTATTGATAGTAATCCTCACTTTAGTTTTTTACGATAATTGAGTGACCTCATTGTTATGATAATTATTGAAGATGGGTGGGAGTAAAAAACTTTTTGTGGTACACAATGGTACAAAACTATTACAAAATGTTGGCATCAGAAAAGGTTAAAAATTCGAAAGTGGTACTCCTGCATTAACTTGGAATGACCACTTTGATATGCTATTACTCAAAATGGGTGGAGGTATAAAACGGTACGAAACTATTACAAAACGTAAGCATTATCATCCTCAGATGTAGATTCAACAAGATCTTATTTCTTGAGGTTTTTCTTTGGAGGCGCTTTTTTCTCTGCAACTGATTTTACTATCTTTTTTCGTTTTTCCGCCTTATCACAAGATTTGGAAGCTTCTGCTTCTTCAGGCTGAATATCATAAGCACTGATGCTTTTAACTGGTGTGACTTGAATTTTTTCCTAGCCTGAGGATTTACAAACTCACGCCTCCTCTGATTAAGGTGACCCAAGAAAGCGTCCCCAACTAGATATAAGTTTACTGACATGTCTTGTTTTGGCAAACAAGATAATATTTCATCTTTACTTGTGGGGAAAATGCCACCTTTATTAAAACCTGCTTTAAATTGTTCGCCAAGTTACGGTCCATCTCGTCTAATACAGTTCCTAATAGCTTAAGGAGTTAGTCTTTTGGTGAAGATACTACTTTCTTTCTAGCTTCAGACTGTTTCCGTTTGGTCAAAACATCCATCCACTTAGCTTTCAGGGGCCTAAAATAGGCTATATCGAGGGACTGCGTTAATTGTGGGGACCTAGGTGGTAGCGAGACAAATAATATGTTATGCTCTTCACACAACCTAACAACATTGAAGCTGAGATGTGATGAAATATTATCTCCAATCACAATCTTTGGGCCTTTTTGTTTCTTGAGCACAGGCAGAAGGTGGGTGGTAAACCATTTCTCAAATATTGCAAGGTCAATCCAACCATGCTTACTTCGTTGTATCTTGCACCAACTGGTCCGTTTTCTGCTCACGTTGTCCAAAGGTGTTCAGCTTTATATTACGTAAGGTGGGAGAGATGACCCTGCTGAATTGCCACAAAACATGACAGTCACTTTTGCCTTTAGTAGAACTTACTACCCTCTCTGGGTATTTTCAGCCTTAGTGGCAAATTATCTTGCTCTTGCCAGGATCATAATACATACCGGTCTCATCGTAATTGTATATATGGTCTGATGGAACATCTTTAGTCAAAGCTCTCAAGATATCAATATACTCGATGATCACTTTGTCGTCAATGGTGGCACGATCTCTTTTTATGTTGTTTGCAAATCTTATTAATAACTATGGATGCCTCTTCAAAAATAATTTAACCCAGTCACGTCCAGGGAGGTTGCTTCTAAAACATTTCACTGATCTTCCATGCATTGCATGGTAAGACTTGACAATAAATCTAAAGTCCAGTTCATCCACGGTAAATCCGAAATAACTAATTTTATCAAAATGATTGGCAAAGGCCAACTCTTCTTCACTAGTAAAAACAATCGGATGTTCAGGCCTGTTCAATAAATCACTTTTCAATCTCCTTTTTATAGTTGACATACTTATTTTAAAGTAGGCTGATGCATCTCTGTGAGACATTTCTCCTGACTTTACAGCATTCAAACATTCTTCTAATTTTTCAGCTGTAAAATCGGCATGCTTTTTGCTCCCAGGAGACCTCTTGTAATTTCTTGGCATTCTTTGTTTTAGATCTTCAAATAAATGCATATAAATTAGTGGATAAACCATTTAATGAAAGAAATTTGACAAAAAGTAATGATCTCAATTATTTTTACGATGAAATTTGAAAATATATAGTTAAAACATGAAGCTAAGGGTTACTTGGACCCACTTCTGGGCTGGGTCCAAGTAACCCCATTTTTAATTTATCAGCAAACCATTCACTACTTATAAAATTTTACTGTGTTAAGTGGTTTTCTATCTAGTAAAAACTATTGTTATTTTATTAAGGACTATATATGAAAAGTAAATTTCTTTTTACCTTAGTGTAGCTGCAGTGTGCAAAGAAGTGAAGTGGAAGTTATCAGGTCACAAATATTCGTATTTTTACCACAAAACAACATAACCTCAACTAGAAAAAGGCGGGAAGAGCTGAAACGTAGTTTAGCACCTCAGGCACTAGTTAGTGCTGCTATCTGTTGGAGAAATTGAGAATCATGTCTATACTCTTAATACAGCAGACCCAGGACTGATTTAATTTTTTTGGGGGTCCTAGTAACACCCAGGTTCCAAGTAACCCCAAGTTATGATACTCCAATATTGGCTTGGAAGACCACTTTGATATGCTACTTACCCAAAATAGGTGTGGGTACAATACTTTTTGTTTGTGGTACAAAACGGTACAAAACTAGTACAAAATATTGGCATCGAAAAAAGTTCTAAATTCTAAAGATGTAAACATCTCTTTATTTGGAGTAGCCATTTTGATATGATTATTACTCAAAATGGGTGGGCGTACAAAACGGTACAAAACTAGTACAAAATTTTGGCATCGACAAAAGTTCAAAATTCTAAGGTTGTAGTAGTCCCTTAATTTGGAATAACCACTCTTATATGCTAACTATTCTTAATGCGTGGAGGTACAAAACTTTTTGTTTTAAGTACAAAATGGTAAAAAAAAGTTTGCATTGAAAAAAGTTCAAAATTTTAAAGTGGTACTCCAGTATTAGCTTGGAGTGACTACGCAACGCTGGATGGCCATGTGTTTGAGACCAGTTAGAGTTATAACACTGAAGATAGGTCAGGACGTGGAACCGCTGAGTAGGGACATCGATAGAATGAGGACCTTTTTCTAAACTATTTCAACTAGTTCTAAAACCTACATCCCATTTATACATTCGTTGATTAGATTAATCTATTTCAATAAACAAGATCAAAACGAACCCCACAATTGTTTGCCGCTGCCCCCCTTCCACTAAACCATCCTGACACGCTGGCCCACGGGTTGGGGGTGGGGGGTGGGGAGCGACAATAGGATATAAAAACTACCCTACCATCTGCCAAGTGCAAAGATAGTCTAATGGGTTGGACCGCTTGGTTTAGTGTCTACTTTAATAAAGAAGTTAAAGATGACAATCACTTGCCTAATAACTCACCTTTTATTACAAAGAGGATACATTAATATATAGTCAATATTGAACTATTATTACAATGTAAAATTATTATTTTATTATTTTGAGGTCTTCAATTCGTACATTCTAAATACAAATTAATATGAAATCACACATTTTTAAAGTAGCTTAACCTAATATAGCGGTAGTATACTTAACGCCCTACAAATAAAGTTGCCATATATGAGTAAAGCAACGAGTTCACATCACAACCTACTGCTAAGACCTACTTAGAATAAAACCAGAGACCCCAGAGCTAAGGATGCCTACTAAACACTCTTTCACGGTAAGGCAACCAATGAGATTATAGGAAGAGCCAGCCTTGACATAACGTCACTTCTTACATCTGTCAAAATTAACAATAACTGTAAAAGGGAACGGCTAAGACAGGGACTCGATGTAGGGCACATTAAATCAAATCGTATTATTTATTAAGTATCAAATAAGCTTCCTTCAATGTGGCAGTGACTGTACCAGTAACTGGTAGCCGATGCCCAATGATTTCAAATTAAAAAGTCTCCCTCCCTCCCTCCCTCCCAATTTACATCCTATTTAATTAATTCGTTCCCTTCCCTTAGGTAGCAGTTATTACCGTGTAAATTATTATGGTTATCAGGAAAATATAAACCGTACCCCTAGTTTTATCACTTATCATTGAAGCCCCCACAATAGGGGACCAATTTATATTGTGTTCCTCCCCCTTCTCCCGATATGTCAAACTGGGAAACAAAACACGGCGATCGGTGTGTTATTATGACCACAATTCATAAACCAGCCACAATTTTGTAGATTCACGCTACAAAAAACAAACAAAAGGGGGTTTTACTTTTAGGAATCGACCATTTTAGATAACACGATAGAAACCCTTCCTCAGTTTTTTATTTAATAAAAACACTAATGTAGGCTCTTTTCTAGTTTTGGGTATGTTGGTTACGTGATAAGTTAATAAAGATGTGATTTGAAGATCAATATTTAAATTACATTTGGGTGGGCTCAATTTAAAGAATTCAAAAAACTAATTTTAAATTAATATTTTTATCATGTAATAATTTTATTTTTCAAATTGTATATTTAATTTAAGATAAACGCAAGTTATTACTAAATGAAAATGAAAAATAAAGTTCCAATTTTGGAAATTGACGATATTTGATTTTCGATAAGGATTTTAATGCTTCTATTTATACATCTTCAACAATAGTTAAAAGACAGTTTTTGATAATTAAAAAACTACTAGATAATAAAATACATTATTATGAGATTAATGTTTTATAAATTAAATCAAAACATTCCTTTGGTGACCAGTATATAAATTTAGTTAATATTTCTTTTGGATTTCAATTGATTGATTCAGTAGCAAAAACTGTATTGGAAGTCAGATTTTAACGTGCACTTTCTATTTAAGCTATATTTACAGGGGTATTAATTAAATGTATAAATCTGTAATGGCATTAATTAGCAGATTGTACTGTACACAGAATGACCGCATGAATGGTAACATGGTCCTATGCATCAGGCTCACATTATAATGAATTTACTCTGTTGATGAGGTTTGAGTTAAAATTCCTGTCCTATTTAATTAGGGCGGTTTTTCTTAAGTAGCTTCCCACGTTCGCCACGAAAACTTGATATTTCTTCTTAATCCTACTATCCTCATCTTTAACCATTAGCGTAAGTATGTGGCTAGTTCAGAGGATTAGTAAGGCATTGTGCACGTAATAGCTATGGAGTAAAAATGTACTAATATTAATGAAACACACATCAAACTCTAATGCATAAATGTAAATCACAGAGTAATAGGATTGACCCAGTCCCAAATCTAATCTTGAATCAAAGCGTGCTCTTCTGTATCTGTAGTCTGCCTCTTGCACTACCCAGCCCTAAGGGTGGTTAATACATATATTTGTTTGGGTCAAATAAATAATAAAAAAATACGAAATTGGTAATGGCTAGCAAGTCCAGGAGGGCGTCAGACTCAAAAAGCCCATTCCAAAAATATTGCGCTTAGTTTTCATGCCCAGGAATTAGTTTTAAAATGTATCTAAATCAAATCTGTAAATATCTCTAAATATTTTTTTAAGAGTCCAAATGAAACATCAATGTCAATAGATTGGATGTAAGACTAATAATGACCGTCCGATGTTAATAGGAATGGGATTTATAAGTTTTCATAATCGGCCCCATGGTATAGTGGTCAGCGCACCTGGCTATGAGCCTTGGGGTGCTGGCTTTGTTTCCCAGCTGGTACATTTTCCTGAAAGGGTAATCATCCCAAAGGTTATCAGGGTTTGGTTAGTTAGGTTACGTTAGGTTCAAGAGTTTCTACTGGTTCCACACCCTCATATTCAATATCACCCTCACCTCATATCTTTGGGATATGGAAGGAACCTCCACGGAAAGAATGTACGGTTAGTATATTCGGGCGTCACCTGAGCGACGGTACATATATATATATATAATTACATAAAATATGACAGCTGCAGATATCATGAGCCGACTTATGAATACGTGAATATGGATGTATAAACTTTTCTGTTGGATAAGGTTTCTCCTTGGAAAACTGGGCTATTGTTCAGTGAGTTTAACAAAATTCAAGGAAGGTTATATTTTATTTAGGATAGTACAAAAACAGTTAATCGCAACAAAAAAACTACAAAATAATTCTTCTAGTAACTGAGACAAGATAAACCAACCAGCAGGTTTGAAGGGAATGAAACTCTCTCTTTCTCTCTTCCTCTCCCTTGAGTAAACAATCTCAGCGTAGGGGTTCCCGTGGGATGAAATATTTCAACTGTAACAGGAACTGTCGGTAGAGAGGCTGGAGTGAGGGGTGAGGGGGTGGGAGAGAAACCTCGGTTGTAGTAATCCACGTCCCGTGGCGCTGGCTGCATTCCTCTCTTACAGGGTGTATATATCTCCCTCCCTGTGCCCCCACTCCCCACTTACCAACCTCCACTCCGCTCCTTGGAACCAGGTTAATTAAGGAGAGTGTTTCCCTGGCGCCCCAAACACGGCGTGGGTGCTAACGCGCCCGACCCTTATCCCTCCAAGGTTCATATAAATATTCTCTAGATCGACCCTTACTTATTCTTCCACCCCTCTTCCACCCATGCGCAGAGCGCGCTAAAAATGATAACAACACGGCTTCCGAGACTTTATTTTATGTATAATTATTTCTGTCACCGCGTCTCACTATCCACCCGGATTATATACATATTAACTATTTACGCTAGTGTGTTAGGGATGATGAATGTTGAGTTTAAAGGAAGTGTACCTACATATGCATGGAGAGAGAGATAGTGGGAAAGAATTTAAGAGAAAAAAACCACCCTCAGAACACTTGACGAGAATTATAACCCCAATCTCCCCATCATTAATAGTCCAGTCTTTTTTCCAGAATGATGCCCTAAAGGCTGATTTCACTTTTGATGCAAGCTTGCGCGAGTATTTTGACATTTTAGGCGAGACTTGACAATCTTTTCACTCAGTGGTTATTTTACTCTTGTTTATTGTATAATCATTTCGTATCTACCACGCTTTATATTCTGTATCTTGGTTTTCAGGAACTTCATTTCTGCACTCTGTACTCTGCTTAGTGTTTGGTTGAGATGGTGCATGTTCCTAGAGTATAGGTTGTAGTGGGGACCAAGTGACTTTTGTACAAGGTGGTATTTGATTCATGTGGTTTTAAACATTGTCAATACAAAATAATGGTTGACGATGGGTCTCCAGAAATATTAATTTGTCAGAATCAACAGATAAGAAATATTTCTGAAGAATAAGCTGTGTTCATCCCAAAACTAAAAATTGTTTATAAAGATACATTTAAACCATAAATTGTTCAAAATTTCATAGTATTGTAAGTAGTTTAGGGACTGTCCGTGGGTTGCTACTAGAGCTATCTCCATTTTACTGGACTGTACTAGTAAACTGTTCCTTCCTTCTAGAAAAAGTGTGTTTTCTTAATGGATAGTAATCCATTAAGTAAACACACTTCTTTGGACTTAAGGTAGACTTTGATGATACATTTTGTATTAACAAAATCATTTCTTCAACTACTACTATATTTAACAGCATATACTGACAGTGAGCAGTTATTGGATACTTTCTTTAAGCACAAACCAGTGATCACGTGATTCAAGTCTTCAGGCTCATAATATACGAAAGAGCAGCTATAAGTATGTACGCCTATGCCAAGTTTCACTTTTCTCCACTTTTTACTTTCTCTCTATCTTATAGGTAGAGAAAGTATGGTGATCGTCAAAAAAATCGAAGTCGAGATTTTGATGAATTTTGACGTTTCATGACTTCCTGAATCCGAAAAAGTGGTTTTTGAATTTCCGTCTGTCTGTCTGTCTGTCTGTCTGTCTGTCTGTACCTCCAACTAGAGCCTAAACTATTTTACCGATTGAGCTGAAACTTGATATCTTGGGTTTTCATAGGGTTGCCCCGAGGGGTTTTTGGAATTGGACATCTACCCCTAAAATTAAGGGTAGTTTACTGAAGGGAAAAAACAGAAAAAGTCGATTTTCTCAAAATCGGCTCTAACGATTTTGATTAAATTTCATTTATGAACATTAATAAATATTCCAAACAAAATGGCTACTCTCAATATTTCGGCAAAATCGCTTTAAGGGCTCCGGTCTGATGCATAAATTAACATTTTTTATAATAGCTCCCAAACTATTTGAGATATGAAATTACTTAGCATTACAAATATGTATATATATTTATAATACAAATATTTTATTCGAAACATATTTTTATAAAATCAATAATTTTTAATCTATACGCAATTATATATATATTTTTAGCTTTTTGGACATTAAAGCTTAAGTATTGCGATCGTAAAAAAAACTAACCTGAAATGTTGATGGATTTCGACGTCTCATGACCCCCCGAACCCTAAAAAATAGTCTTTGCAATGCCGTCTGTCTGTGTGTCTATTAAAACTTAAAATTAAGGGTAGTTTACTGAAGGGCAAAAAGAGAAAAAGTCGATTTTCTCAAAATCGGCTCAAACGATTTTGATTAAATTTCATTTATGAACAATAATAAATATTCCAAACAAAATGGGTACTCTCAATATTTCGGCAAAATCGCTTTAAGGGCTCCGGTCTGATGCGTAAATTAACATTTTTTATAATAGCTCCGAAACTATTTGAGATATGAAATTACTTAGCATTACAAATATGTATATATATTTATAATACAGATATTTTATCCGAAACATATTTTTATAAAATCAATAACTTTCAATCTATACGCAATTATATGAATTTTTTTTAACTTTTTGGACATTAAAGTTTAAGTATTGCGACCGTAAAAAAAACTAACCTGAAATGTTGATGGATGTCGACGTCTCATGACCCCCCAAACCCTAAAAAATAGTCTTTGCAATGCCGTCTGTCTGTGTGTCTATAAAAACTTAAAATTAAGGGTAGTTTACTGAAGGGCGAAAAGAGAAAAATTTGGTTTTCTCAAAATCTACTCAAACGATTTTGATTAAAATTCGTATCTAGGCGTTGATTAAGATTATAAATAAACTGGTTATTTTCATTTTCCTATGAAAATGATTTTTAGGGTACTTTACAGAAGCGTTAATTTCCGTATTTCCACAACTATTTGAGAAACTAAACAACTTATCATTGCAAAATTGTAGGACTATCAGAAATAAAAAAACTTTTATTTGACATATATTTTTATAAAAGCAGCAGTTTCTGAGATATTTGCAAATATATTAATACAATTTTGTGAGCTTTAGTTGTAAACATATACTACTTAAGTCTTAACGCAATAATTCTCCAATGCCATAGAGTAATTAAATATAAGTATCTAAAAAAGTATGTTATTTTTCCTTAAATCTCTTAGGAGAAATGTTTGCATAGCAATGATCTATCTCCATTTTAGACTCAATAGTCAATATTTACATTTTTTATTGGTCAAAATGTATAAATGAATAATTAAATATCAATGCGATGACTTGAAGATCTGCAACACCTTATAAAATGTTAAAATTTTAACCAGAAATCGAAATTTTAATACGAAGTGTTGACCCTTGTGGAAGACATTAAACTGTTTGAAATGCTCTTAGGTGGACAAAGATGCGCCTCTTTTCTCATTGATTCTATATCATTGTATATTATTTTATGCGTGTTCTTATGTGGAGTGGTGATAATACAATGTACATTATTCCGTTCAGAAATCTTACGAGTTTATAGAAAGAGAGAGAAAGTCTGTGCGGTGTGCCGTACCATTTATTTTCTATGTTTTTCCTTTATATTTACGTGAATTGATGGTAATGGGTTATGATATCACGCTCTCAATTGATGTAAGTGTTTCAAAAAATACTCTAGAACGTACACACTTTAAAGGATTTTCTAAGTACGAATACCAATTTTCATTTAAAGCAAAAATCAGGCTCACAATATATCATTTTTTCAATTACGTTTGAGGGACACACCCTGAGGTTTGACTAAGTAAATATTAAAATTTTTCATTTTCAACGTTTCTTGGTTTTGGAGCTACCCACGTATATGTCATTTGGTTTAAAGCATCAATCTTACATGTGTATATATATACATGCATATATATAATTTTCTCAAAGAACACACCCTAAGGCAATGATGGGTAAACTATAGCCTACTGAACAAATACGGCCTGCCGGTGTATTCAATCCGGCAGGCGGGATAAATAAAGTATGTTACGTTGTGAAGCAGGCTGTAGACACCAAAAAACTGAATTTAAAAAAAATTGGAAAACTAAAAATTTCCAAACTTGGTAAATCATTCCCAAAATATATGGCAATGTTTGCATCCTCATACTCATGTGAACAATTGTTTTCAACCATGAAACTTAGGAAAGGTTATCTTAAAAACCGACTTACTGATGAGCATCTGTCATTCTTGTTAAGAATAATCACTTCACAGTCCATCCCTATGATATATTATTGTCTGACGTATTTATATGATAAAAAACCTAGAGGTCTAGTCTCGTAGTTTAAATTGATTTCTTTGGAAATTCAATTACCATATTTATGAAGCAAAAGTTTCAATATGAATTGATATTTTAATTAAAATTAGAATGTATTTACCATCTCCATTTTACACTCATTATAAAATATTTACTGAATAATTCTCTTAAACATTATACAATTAATTTAATCTACCTAAAATAGATGGGCTGTAATCAGGTAAACTGGATAGAACTAGCTCAAGATAGGGATAGGTAGCGTACTTTTGTGAGTGCGGCAATGTATTTTTGAGGTACTAATGGCATAGTGTAGGAAGCTAAAATTAGTTTATATGTAGATTACAATTATGATGACATATTATATTATTAAAAAAAGTTCGCGAAAACTGTGAATTGATATAAAATACTAAATAATACAATTTGTAATAAACAAGAAATGTTTTGCCAAAAATATTTTACTTGCTTTGTCATTTAATAAGGGCATATTTAAAGATTGTAAGTCAGAAATTTGGCAAAGGTAAGAGATTTTCTTCACATTCAATAATGTAATTAAAAGCAGCCAGACATCACAAATTTTCTTAAGTGCCAACCTTTTGGAACATTAAAGTAGAATTATTGCGTTGGAAATGTATTAAAACCTTCGCTGTGATTTAGGACGATTACAATTTTGGGATGATTTAATTTAATTAATCTTCTAGATCGTTTGAAAACACAAAAGAATAATAAATGCTTTCATATAGTTTTTGGGAGGGGAGTAGAGTGTAGGGCTATCTTCACGAATTTACTTTTTTGCTAAAATATCCTAATTTATGCCATCAACTGAATTTTATATTCCTTTCAAAAATACATAATTCAAAATTTTCCAAATTATCCAAGTTTTCGTAACATAATTTACTTCAATGGCATGTAATACTAATTCTATGATGAAAGTCCACTAACTTTTTACTTTGTATAGAGATTAAAGACTAGTCCACGCTGACAAATATTTCCAGCATACGAATGTCTGCAAACAAATTCCCCCACACAATTAATGTTACCAAACAAATTCACTAGTAAATTGCACGGGCTCAAGTCCCGTGTCCAGGTGTAATTTTTCATTACAAGACTATGATATATATTTAAATGTGGCTTTGTATATATGATAGCTTTGCTATTTAATCCATCATGATATGCCATTCGTACAGCTGTCTTTGTACATTTGGCAGAATAAAGACTTACCGAGTCGAATGTGGCTGCGTTATCTAATAGCTCGTGATCTTAATTGATCCCAAATATTTAGCTGACGAATTTCACAAGTCTATCACAGACTCTGCCTTAAAATATGAGTGAGGAATGACCCTGGGTACGGGACGATTCTAGGATAGCTCGGCGGTTAGATTATTGTCTTACTAAAACCAAAGGTCCCGTGTTCTAACCCTGTATACATGTGTCATTCTTCAATTTAAAGAATAAAAGCACTTGTGTTTGCGAGAGCTGCATACAAATATCCTGGAAAATTGTATGTGGGTTGCAGTGTCCATTGAAAAAACACCCAAAGAAAAGTATCGATAGCAGTAAGTATTGGTATAGAAATTCTAATCCGGAAAATAAAATAATTATCTTTTAATAATAATTTCAACTTTTGCATCATAGTTGTATTTCATATTTATTTAAACACTGAAAATTATAATGATTAACATATTTATAGTATACTTAGAATAATCACGTCTATTTTATGTGTTGGAACTTGGAAGTTATGATATATTTTATTGTCTAATCGATATTATAAAAGGTTTTACCATACCAGCTTCCAAAATGTCTATGAAAATATAGCTGATGGAAATTTATCTAATAACCAAATATAATTAGTGATATATTTTTTCAATCTATTTTGTACCCTTCTTTAACTATTTAAGTTGGTAAACTTGTCTTGCTTGGCCTCTAAACCAATAACAATTTTACAAGACGCTTTTCCACTATCAAACTTCTTAAAAAGATTCCATAATTAAATTTTGGGAGGTGCCATTTTTTAACAACATTCCTCGTTTATAGACTCTATCAAGATAGATTACTAACTATATTGACAAACAATAGAAGAAAGGACAACCTGCCTGCTTTATATGCCTAAACAGTGCACATAGACTATTCTGCTTCGTCAGCTTGTGGTACCCTTGTGTTGACTGAGATCATTGAGCTCTACCAAAACATATTTTGAATCAAATAGCCAAAGCTATTATTTATACTTTTAGTGAGGATTACTCCATCTAGATACCATATTCTGAAAATTGTCATTTTTCAATTTTAATTTTTTAATTTTCAGAATAAAACATATTTTGTTTAATTTGTGTTGACCGTGCTCCTTGATAAAGCGGTAGTAGACTGGACACTCACCCCGTGGACCAGTCAGGCATCAGGTTGTATCGAAAAACAAAGATGAAAAACAACTATCAATTATGATGATCTGAAGGGAATTGAGTGCTAGAGTTTCTTCTTGCTCGCCATGCGGGAAACGAGTAAGAATGGAGAAATAGTTTCCTCCTCCACAGTCCACCCTAGTAAACATTTAATCCCGGTCATGAGTGAAGTTAAGAAAAAAAGTTGTTTCTTTCGATACCGATCCGATACCGGAGTGTGAGTACTAATATCAATAAAAGTATAGGGAAAAAGTATCGAGTAAAAAATACTAGTATCGAAAGGAAAATATCGATATTAGTAAAGTATCGATACTTTTTTTCTTATCCCTATCTGTACTGGCTATATATATTTAAGCTCAGTTAGCGGACGTAAAAGAAGGCGGTGGTTGAGCTGTACATTGTTTTCTGAAGGGAATGAGTCTGCCAAAATTTACTAAAAGAATTGAAGTTTGAAGACGGATTTGGATTTAGGAATGTCATGTGGATAACTCCCACCAACTTCGAATCTTTGATTCAAATTAAGGCTAAATATATGAACAATGGAAATCATTTTCAGCTCAATGATACATGGCATGCCATAGTTCGACTAACTGTAACTCTGAGGTGCAAATCATCGATCAAAGGCAAGATTTTTTGAAAATCCCACATCGCCATAGCCCGGTACACAAAGTAATTCAAAGAAATAAAGCAACGACGCAGACGCAGACGAAGACGCAAAATAGCATGCTCTAATGAACCCTGAAAGGGAGCACGAGATCAAATTCCAACACGTACCGACAATTGGTCACACCGTGTGGTTTCGGATTTTAAAAACAACGTGTTGTCGCATTTCGCGAAGTTACTGAAACGAAGAAAAACATATTATTAATATTAGTGGGGACAAACAGAAGTGTGAAGAACCAAATAAGGGTTTTTTAGAGTTACGTGTGGAGACACTACTCTATTGGGGCTAGGTGAGAGCCTCCCAAACCACTGTTGCACATCTCGCTTATCCGAGCAGGGCTTTGGGACATCGGTGGCACCCTCCAGGTTCGATGACGTAATTCCCAAGCCCCTGGATAAGAGGATTGGTGGTACCAGGAAGTCTGCGGTAGAAGGATTGCGCCAGCTTCGGAAGTGGTCCTTGATGGTAGGCAAATCCAGGTCACGAAGCTACGAGAAATTTGCTGAAGAGTTGGTCACCAAGGAGTGGTCTCCAAACAGGACTTAACAAGAACATACTTCTTTCCACCACGACCATCCACACTGGCGTGTTTTCGGAAAATGTACGTGCTTTTTTCCGTAATAGATTGAATACAAATGCAGTCAGACATTTGCCCGTAAATATATGTTTCTATATGCGGGCAGATGCCCAAAACAGTTTTCAATAGGTATTTAAATAGTTTTTATACATCTGCCCATGTGTTTGTGGGAAAATGCATGTCAGTATGAACTAAATTTTTTTTTGGGGGGGAGGGTTCTAACCCCCAAAAAATTAGTATTCAAAATATTTGTATAAGCTTTCTAAATAACTAGGTTATAATGTTCAAAATTCTCGTACCTATAAATACAACCTTAGTAATTTTTTTTAACATTTAAAATGGTTTTAGGAAAAACAATCCTCTTCATATCCTGTTGGAAACTTCACCATGAGTCCCCATTGGTAATTACAGCCTCTCCCACCCACTACCATTCGTAGCAATATGCATACAGCCTGCTTGGTAAAATGGTTAACTTCACGTATATTTGTTTAAATATAGGTTTCACTTATCTAAAGAGGATTGGCGTTTTTAAAACGGTTGGAGGTTGACATCTGCTTAGCAAACCAAGACAATGACTACTTCCAAGATATTATATAGCGAAACTATTATATAAAACTCAAATTTTCTCATCCCTAAAACATTAGTGTAACTAGTACATATAGATATTTAGAGTAGAGTATGATGTCACTCTACCGGCACCGCACGCTCTTGAACACTGGGCCCGCCGTGTGTGGCGCTAGAGGGCAGGTCACGTGGTCCTGCTCTCCGGCTTCCACGTGGGCGGGACCACAGTTCAACTCTAATCTCTTTTATTGTGTTAGTCGAACATCATAGTGCTTGTTTGCACATGATACGAAAGAGTGGTATCGGACATTGTTCTTTATTTGGATCACCACTGATTGTAACATAACAGAAGCTTTTAATCTAAAGTATAATGCTAAAAGGGTTTCATGAACATCACCAAGCCAATAAGAGGGTTTAAAGTATAGATAAAACGGGTAGTAGATGCAGTGCTATTTAAAAATGTATATTTATATGTTAGAGAACTTTTAACAGTAAAATGGTTTGCGTGTTAGTCTTTTATATTTTAAATAAATATTTTTTTATTTTAAATCTCATAATCAGACGAGTTTTTTATATGGTTGGATGTAAAATATTTATAGAATGCCTTCGTTTAGTACCCAAGATAAAAACGATATTTTTATCAAAATGTTCGCTTAAATTTAGCTTCACAAATTTAAAAGAAAACATGTTTTAGTTTTTTAATGTTTGACAAAACTTGCAGTATTTATTAATAGAAGTAATAACAATATAAAATACAATGTAACACAAAAGTCCAATATTTGACTTGTCTACCACAAATAAAAAAAAAATCACACAATTTCTTTTTCTTCTTTCGAAAACGAACACGAATCGGTAAAATTGGAAAGAAAGAATAAAAAGAGAAGCGGAAGACTACTATCTCCTGTGATATATATTTTCTGTTTTTCCAGCAATCTAACTGATTGGGAGCAGATTGTTTACGCTTGTGGTTCCGATCTTGTTAGACCTACAACTTGCGAAGGAAAAGGAGGGGGGGGGGGGCGGGGTCGACTCTGCCCATCCTCAGTGAGGGTGAAGGGGGTGTTTGATGGATCTTTGGGTATGAGAAATACATTAATACAGGCCTCTGACGACTTACATTCTGTCAAATGTACAGTGACTTATCCATCCATATATGTCATTTATTTCAGTTAGAACCTATGCTATCCTTGTATCTCCAATAATAACTAAACAATCACTATATTAGTTGCTTGTCTAGCTTGAATTAACAAAAAAAAAAGCTTTGGTGGTCACAGGGTCTAAGGTTCTACTCTCACAGCAGACTAGACTGCCTTTGACGGGAAGATTGAGATTCGAATAGCGGTCGGGTGTACTGAGGATGGTTTTTCACTATACCCCACGTAAATGCGGGTACAATTAATCTAAATATAACTTTCCTAAACCCTAAAACCATCGGCGTAGTTAGTACATGAGCGCATAACCTGAACGGGTGGGTAACACGTGGTGCTAGAAAAACATGTAGTGGAATTTGTGACTCGCACTGGTGGGCACGTAGACACAGGTGTTAGTCTTGTCATGTCTGGTTTATCAGTGGTGGAGTGGTGAGGTTCTAGTCCCGGTTAGGTGTACTGCGAAGGTTCCTTCTTAATTCATTTCTTAGATTATAATCACTCCACCTGAATGCTGGTGAATTATATTAACCATAGACTACTAGCCCACATCGTTGGACACCTGGATTAAATATCGGGTTCAACTAATCTGACCTGCTGGTGATGGATTATGATGTTCAGGGTTCAAATCCCAGCCAGGTGTTACTGATGAGGGCTTAATTAAACTATTTCTCATTCCACCTCCATGAAAATGCGGGTACTCTTTGATCCACTCCTTTAGCGTAGTTAAAAAGTAGACAGCCAAAATAGCATTAGTAAATAGTGAATTATTTTGAATGAAAATCAAAATCCATAGAGAAAACAAAATTGATTATATTTAATTTCTCTACCGATAAAGGTTTTTATACTACTCGCCATCTTGACTTTCCATGTGATTTAACTAGCGCTACAACTAAATATTTAATGTGTATATCATTGCGGTTTCACGTTTAGAAAATTCACTTTGAATACCCGAGCTTAAAAACAACTTTGTTTCCAAAATAATGTTGATCCCCCTCCCCCCCAAAACACATAACATTCGGAATATTTTCTTTGTCACATATATATATATTTATTGATTCTGGTCTTGATGGTTTACCTTCCTTATACATTTCTTTAAGAAATTAGTTCTACTCGAACACACCCATTTATCTGGCGTTTCCCCTTCCCCCTTCCTCTTTTACTTTTCTTCTTCTGCCGAAGAATGTGTGGAATATAAACGTCGTTCCGGAACTGAAGAAGGAAGGGGAGAGGTAGGGGGGGTGAAAAGAAGGGAGGGGGAAGAAGAGACACATCCAGAAAAGAAATTACTTGGCAAAGATGCCAAAAACTTTTTCCTTCTGTAACGTTCGCCCATTCGTACTACCCCTCCCCATATTACCCTCCCCACCTCGTCCCCCGTCCTCCCTCACGGTGGTAGAATGTCGTCTGTCTTCTCCTGATGGACGATTAGTATATAATCAGGCGCGGGGAGTGCTCTAAGAAAGCGATGGATTGTAGCTCGGCCAAACTGATAAGAGGATGAGCACCCATAACAATCCCTCTAGCACCCCCTATTAATGGAGACATGTTCTACTCTGAAAGGATGGTGAGACGTATGAGAAGGAGGGAATGGAATAGAAAGAGAGATAAGAGATAGAAATAGAATAACCACACGGTTTTTCAAGCAAGAAAAGAAAATATTTGTCTAACAATGAATAGAACCTGCTGAAGTGGGAGGGGAAAGGGGCATCTACATTACGAGTGTTGATGGACTCTCCGACATTTCAAGTACGTACGCGCAGACTAGCTAGTGGTGATAAGGATGTGGTATCGAAATAAAAGTATCGATACTGTATTCATTAAAAATATCGGAAGAAAAATATCGATATCATAATTGTATCGAAAGAAAAGTATCAATAACTCTAAGCATTGGTATCAACATTTTAATCTGATTTTTTTTAATCTAGTAATGATAATAATAATTTATTTTGGTTTGTGATGACCGTGCTAATTGATAAAGGAAGGGGTAGTAAGACTGGTCGCTGCTACTCACTCCTTCAGGCATCAGAATGTATTGATAGACAAAGATGAATGATGAACAGCTATGAATTATGATTAGCTTGGAGAGATTGAATGAAATTGAGTGAGAATTGAGAAATAATGTAATTTGTTCTTCCTCCCAACCCACCCTAATAAACATTTAATTTCAGTATGAGTGAGGTTAACAAAAAAAGAGTTGTTTCTTTCAATACCGATCCAATACCGGAGTGCGAGTACTAATATCATAAAAATATCGAGTAAAAAAATTCTAGTATCGAAAGGTGAATATCTATATTAGTAAAGTATCGATACTTTTTTTCACATCCCTAAGTGGTGATTGATATGAATTAGAGGTTTGGGATCCCCTGATTTCATCCATTGTTGGTATCAAATAAGTTGATGAGAGCATCAACTGTGTTTATAATATATTTAATTTATATATTTCTGTATTGGATGTTTATAAGTGTAGTTGTTGTATACCAACTGTGGAGACGAAGGGGAAACATGAGTTAATGTGCTTATTTTTGTAGTTTTTAAAACAAACATTATGTTTTAGACATAATTAATAAAATATTGCTTAAACAGCATGTTTTATTTTTCAAATAGTAACGTCAACATTTTAATGAATATGTGTCATAAACATCATGAAATTTTAGAAGAAAAATTTAAAAAAGAGAAGAAAGTTATGTTTAAATGCTTCAACACTTATGATAAATATTCAATAAATGTTGTAGAAAATTAAACTAGTTTTGCTAGTAAATAATTGTTTAGTTTTTTTATCAACAAATTATTTTGCTACAAAAACTACTAAAATAAGATCTTTGGCTCATGTTTCCTTCCAGACACCTTATACAGTGCAATTATGTATTTAGAAATTGCCTTTATAGCGCTTATTATCGACATTATCACTGTAAATGTGGGATAGCAACAACTCATAGTTATAATGAATAAAAATTACATAAAATTATAATTCAAACAAGGAAACTTCGAAATGTGATTATTCTATTCGAGGTACTTAACGTTCGCCTTTTGAACAAGGCCAGTGCACGATTTACAATTAGCCTAGACACAGCACTCATTTAGATGGATGAATATTAAAAAAAAATACATTGGTATACATGCTGGGAATCGATCCAATACGTGGTTAGTGGTAAGTGGTTGGACTATTTTTTATATTCACTACATTCACTTAATCTTAGTAGCCATCCGCACTATCCTCATGTGTCCATCAATTGGATAGAAAGGAAGTGGGGAATTTAGAATAAATACACCCTTGTTTTCTTTCAGTGAGGGTGTAAAACTATTTATGTAAAAAACACCTCCAACTCATTAGGAGGGGAATTGAAACCACTGACATCTCCTTCACCAGAAAACTGGACAGGAAGAGGTTGACACACTAACCCACACGCCCACCGATGCGGTTGGCAACGTAATAATATGGGCATCGTGGGATTTTATTTTTGTTTCACTGAATATTACTATTTGTCTATTCTAGCCATATTTATTTGCACATTCACAAGGACTGAGGAAGATAAAACAAATTAATAGTGTCCACATTTGTTTGGAGGGAAAACGTAAAACTATTAAGAAAAACATCCTCGTATTTTGGAGATAATTTAATTTTTAATCTTCTGTAATATGCCTTCTTTTGTTCTGATTTTAATTTGATAATACATCTTACAGATAAAATCAGGCAACCTTATCTCCCCATTCCATCGTGCGCAACACTAGGTCAAAGCACTGTTCAAGATTAGTCCGCTAATTAGTGACATAACTAGATAACAGCGCGGGGTGGAGTTATTCGGAGAATCCGAGCCACAGTAATTATCGTAACCGTTTCATTGCCAAGTAAACACGTTCTGTGGTTCTGCTCCTAGCAGTGACGCTGGAAACCGCAACCAGCAACGTCAGTTCGAGAGCACTTGGACGGTTCGAGCCATTAACATTTCAACTGTTAAGAGAAGCTCTACAGGATGTCCAATAAATGTTATATTACACGACCCTATGCTAATGATATCAATATTGGAATTATTGGGGAACTATGCTGCACCAGGACATCTTATAAGTGTGATTTACACGCCATCAAGCTTGTGATAGTATTATAAGAACTATTGTAATTAGTGATTCTGCACCAGGACATCTTATAAGTGTGATGTTACACGCCCTCAAGCTCGTGATAGTAATATAAGAACTATTGTAATTAGTGATTCTGCACCAGGACATCTTATAAGTGTGATGTTACACGCCCTCAAGCTTGTGATAGTAATATAAGAACTATTGTAATTAGTGATTCTGCACCAGGACATCTTATAAGTGTGATGTTACACGCCCTCAAGCTCGTGATAGTATTATAAGAACTATTGTAATGAGTGATTCTTTACCAGGACATCTTATAAGTGTGATGTTACACGCCCTCAAGCTCGTGATAGTATTATAAGAACTATTGTAATGAGTGATTCTTTACCAGGACATCTTATAAGTGTGATGTTACACGCCCTCAAGCTCGTGATAGTAATATAAGAACTATTGTAATGAGTGATTCTTTACCAGGACATCTTATAAGTGTGATGTTACACGCCCTCAAGCTCGTGATAGTAATATAAGAACTATTGTAATGAGTGATTCTTTACCAGGACATCTTATAAGTGTGATGTTACACGCCCTCAAGCTTGTGATAGTATAATAAGAACTATTGTAATGAGTGATTCTGCACCAGGACATCTTATAAGTGTGATGTTACACGCCCTCAAGCTCGTGATAGTATAATAAGAACTATTGTAATGAGTGATTCTTTACCAGGACATCTTATAAGTGTGATGTTACACGCCCTCAAGCTCGTGATAGTATATAAAAACTTTTGTAATGAGTGATTCTTTACCAGGACATCTTATAAGTGTGATGTTACACGCCCTCAAGCTTGTGATAGTAATATAAGAACTATTATAATTAGTGATTCTGCACCAGGAGATCTAATAAATGAGATATTAAACTCCTCAGGCTAGTGAAGGAATCACAAGGATCTAAGTAAGCTCCATGAATAGAAGGACCTTGGTCAAGGAGCAATCTTGCATGTACAATAAGCTATTGTGGATTGAAGAAGAGCAAGAAGTGGGGCGGAAGGGAGAGTTTTGTAATCCCACTTTATTTCCTCGGGTAACTGAGATAGGAAGAAGATATCCCTCCCTCCTCCCACAATCCCTCATGCCCATTACCAACAATTTTTTTGTGATAAGGATAAAGAAATACTTTTCTTCTATTCACGTTGTGTTCTACTCAACCACGCGACGTTTCCTTCCTTCCTTTTCTCTTCAGTTTCGGAAAGTACACTCTAAATCCCTAAAATATGCTCAACTTTAGCTCTTTATACTTTCTCACATCAAAATAAAGTATTATAATCGTGAACAAAATTGATCTAAAAGCTTAGGATTAATATTTTAAGTTTTATGTAAACCCGAACTCTATAAAGTGATTCTACAATTCTGTATGTCGCCATGTCTGTCTGTCAGTCTGTCCCTGGCCACAATCCAAAACGGTTTGATGGATTTTAATACTTCGAGATTAAAAAAAAAATTATCCTAGACCTAAAATTAAAGGAAGTTTACTAAAGTTGATTTTACATTTTAATTCGAATTTTTCAAAGATGGTCTCTAATGATTTTGTTTAAAATACATATCTAGAATTTGTTTTACATGAAAATATCATTTTATCATTAGTTTTAAGGCAAAAATTCACAGACGGGTAGTTTACTAATGTAAGATATTTGAAAATTAAAGATATTTGAAAAAGGCCTTAATGAATTTTTTATCTAGGTATTATGTATTTGGCCTATTAACAAATAACACTATAGACTTGTTTTATTGGGCAGAAACATATTTATGCATAGTTAACTTAAGATTGATTTTTCAATATTTGAAATATTAAAAAACAACTCTAACGATTTGGTTTTAATTGGGTATATTGGGAGTGTTTGACATGATAAATAACAATCTCTATTAGTTTTTGGGGTAAAAATTTGCTTATGAGTATTTAACTTATTGAAGATTTTTAATAAACTTGAAATGTTTTATAAATATACGATCTAATTATAAATGGGTGTCTAGGAGTGTTTGAAATAATAAATAAAACAGTATACTTCTTTAAAGGGGAAGACTCGTTTAGGGTAGTTTACTGATGACTGGTCTTTTAAAAATTAAATACTATAAAAAAAAACTTGGCTCTGATAATTTGTTTTCAAATGGGTATATAACTTTATAACATTATAAATATATACATATTTGTTTTTGTAAAAAATGGCATTATATAATACAGTAGTTAAATGATAAACGATATTTGTGAGATTTATGTTTTTATTTGAAAATAGTTCCAGTTGATTTTGTTCAAAATTGTTATCGGGGGTTTAACTTACACTATCAATAGTAATTCATCTCTCTTATTTTTCTAAATAAACTACTTTAAGAGTAGTTTAATTAAGGCAAATTATAGGGAATTTGAAATGTTACCATATTGAACTTTAAGATTGATTTCAAAATGGGTGTCTGGTAATTGTTTTTCCATGAAAAATAAGAATGTTTTTATATTCTTAAGTCACAGATAACCTTAGGCTAGTTCAAAACAACCTATTTTTGTAAACTTAAAATTTATTTTTAAAAATTGGAAAAATTTTGTTTAAAATTTATTTATAAAAAGTGTTTTTTGTGATTAACATGATTATATGTTTGTTTCACGAAGAAAACATAATTTAGAGTAGTTTACTGAAAATTTATTTTTAAAGAATTTCTTTGAATCATAATACACTATATGAGAAAGTTTGTGATGATTGTTGTAGTACCATTTTATTTTAATGGTGTCGGACATGGTCGATAACTTTGTAGTAACGTTCTTGAGAGGATGAAGAATTAATTACCTCTGAGGTTGGAATCCCGGTGGCTGTACAAAATTAGTCTCGATTTTTTCTAAAGAGTGATTTAGTGTCAACTACATAAGTATAAATTCCAAGTACTAAATTAAATACCGTTCTTTAACTAATTAACTGCTAAGACAATAATACCAAAGCCTTTTCACTCTATGCAAAGCGAGATCTACTCCAGCACCTACAAGTGAAGGTGATTATTCAAAACAACATGTACTGTGTTGCGAATTAGTCTACCCCTGCACCTACTAGTAATTTTTTCTACCACGCCTCTTTCTACCCGTTCGATCTATGTGCTTACTCATTTTATTATTATTATTATTATTATTATTATTATTATTATTAGAACCACGTATTACCACCCACTCGGGTTCTACGCAGACTCATTTTAATTATGCTATTGAAGTAAGGCTGGGAAAGTTAGAATTTAGAGGAAATGTACCAGCATAATATGCGTTTAGGAATAAGCGAAAATAATTAGGTAAAATAACAAACTTAGTACACATAGCTGAGATTCACGCCATGGCTTCGCAATCTATTAAAAAACGAACTACTTGTATGGGCCTGACGCTTAGTCAGCGTTTCCATCGATGTGAGTCATAAATATGTTAAAACAGCTACAAGCCCTTTTGAATGAGAAGTCCAAAAAAAATCCTCAAAGGGAGCATAGCGAGGTCCTTAGGTTTCTCCTTCAGTACCTCTGAAACAAATATCGTGCAGAATCGCGAATTCCCCCTCCCATTCTCGATGTTAAGGTCTCTAGATGAGTGATGATGCCAGTGTTTTCTATTCCTCCTCGTGTCAGCGCAGGTGAAGGGGTAGTGGGACCGGTGTCGCCATCTTGTCTTGACGATCATCAACACCCCGTGTCTTCACCAGGACATCGTTTGTCAAAACACCACTCCACGTCATCCGCAGTGGGGTAGGAATAACATAGAAATAAAATTTCTCTACGGTGGTATGAAGATGACAATAACTGGTTCTTCTACGGTGGTATGAAGACGACAATCACTGGCTATTCTACGGTGGTATGAAGACGACAATCACTGGCTCCTCTACGGTGGTTTTAAGATGACAATCACTGGCTATTCTACGGTGGTTTTAAGATGACAATCACTGGCTATTCTACGGTGGTATGAAGAGACAATAACTGGCTATTCTACGGTGGTATGAAGACGACAATCACTGGCTATTCTACGGTGGTATAAAGACAACGACAATCACTGGCTCCTCTACGGTGGTTTTAAGATGACAATCACTGGCTATTCTACGGTGGTATGAAGACGAAATCACTGGCTCCTCTACGGTGGTTTTAAAATGACAATCACTGGCTTCTCTACGGTGGTTTTAAGATGACAATCACTGGCTATTCTACGGTGGTTGAAGACGACAATCACTGGCTCCTCTACGGTGGTTTTAAGATGACAATAACTGCTATTCTACGGTGGTTTTAAGATGACAATCACTGGATAAGATACGGTGGTATTAAGACAACAGCCACTCGCTACATCTAACTTTTTTTTTTTGTTAGCTTGTTTTAGGCATCCCTTCCAATGTGCTGTAGATTCTAGGCTAGTTACAAAGCGGAGGGAATTTAATATTTAAAAAAAGTATCTAAGAAACGTGTAATGGATTCATCCACTTGGGCTAAGGAAATCCAGGTCTCATGAACAACTACTTTTACAGAACCACCGGCGCAGCCCACTATTCCAAGTCTTCTCTGGGGGAGTTCAAACCATTCTACACTAGCGCTATTGTGGTGTTCTATGGCAATAGGAAAAGAGGGAAGCTGTGTCATACGTGGACAATATCTTCGCTGGGCGATGAGATGGACTCACCTGATAGGATTAGTTTCAAGTTTGGTGGCTTTCCACGTGGTATGCACAAGTTATTTTAGTTAGTATGTGTAAGCTAAGTGAATTAAATTGAGCGGTATCATTAACTTTTTAACCAAGTGTTATTTAGATACATGTTGAGTACATTTTTCAAAAATATTAAGAAAGTATATTAAGTTATTTTTACATCTTTTTAAAAGAGAAAAATGTCTTATTATTTGATTAATGCACATATAAAATATAATTGAAATATTATAAAGTTACATATAACTTTTATCTAGTCTTTTCCACCCAGTTACTAATCTAGGTTAATGATATTTTTACCATTCAGCTTAGTTTGATCAAAAATAAGCTATGTTAATTCACCAGTAAGATATTTTCAAACAATTCTAAGAGATTCATAGTTTTACATTCGCACGGTTGTCAAGATTTTCTTCCAAAGTAAATATAACCTTATGCGAACCAAACAGTTCCCACTCACCACGTGTTTTGGTTTTATTATGGTAAATAATTTATTTTTCAGTCATAGTGTGATACTCAAAAATTACTCGTTAAATTTGTCATTACTTTCAATCTTCACATAATATTTGTAATTATTTTGATAAATTAAAAAAAAATCACATTTTGATTTTGTTGTTGCTACTTCGAAGTACACTAGTAGAGGACAAAATGAAATATGAAACGTGGGCGTATACATATTTCCACACATTGGTTTAAATGTAAACTTATTTGGATGCTATTTAATATTTCAAGAGAAAAATTTGTTCAAAAATATCTAAAATATGGGGGTCGTGTTAAAATACATTAGACGCTTAAAAGTGGTTATCATACCCAGAAATATAATTTGAGAAAGTTCGACGCTTAAATGCAGTTGACGTAACCCTTCATAATTGTGTTCTATCATGTAAGCTTATATCTAAAGTATTATTCATATTATTGCCATTTTCAAACAAATTATTCTGCTGGAGAGTGAGCAAAGTTTTGTTCAAGGCCATACAAAAAATTGGCTCTGACCAATATTTTATCAGGCACAATACAATTGACTTGAGCTACGTACAGAAGAGCAGTTGCCGTGACGTAACAGCGTCCCGAGCTGAGTACCGTAACATGTTTGATGGGGTGTACGGGACCCACACTGAACAGTAACAAAATCCGCTCTATGATCGGTTCGGAGGCCGCTTCCTCCAAAGGCGGTCTCATTCCGAAAAATCAAAGGAAAGCTCATGTCGCGGCTCGACATTAGGACCGCCAGTGTGGACGGCACCCATAAAAGCAGTGGCGCCAACAAATTATCTTACTTTTATTCAAGCCAGCTCGTTGTGTCCAAAATTTCGTAGAGTGTGATTTACTTTGGATCATTTCTATACACGGTATCATGGACTGGTCAAAGGAAGACATATTAGGACTCACTGAAGCCTACAGCACAGTTGTGGGATTTAAAACATAGACTTCACTATCACAAGGTAAAGTGGAACGACGTATGGATCGAGTTGTCCGCTGTACCTGGAGGAGTCCAAGAATAAATTAGCTGTACCCCTCCCCACTTCTGGCTCACCGGTTTTGTTACAGAAGCGTGTTACGGCTCGAGGCCAGAAATAGTTATCTAAAGGCGTAGAACCGTACCGTACAGAGCAGCGAACCAAGCATTGGTCTCCTTGGGGAGCTGTTACGTTACGGTAATATGCATTATGATCTGTACATAGCTTTAGAGTTCAAGAAAGTTATATGATCTACTAACATAAGATGATTAAATCCATAAAAACCTATGTTTTATGTTGTTTTCGGATATAAAATATTCTTGATTATCAGCGGCTAGGAGTCATGTGGCACGTATTTTTTCCCAAGGTAAGCAGGGTTGTACAAATATATCTTATGCGAGAAGAAACATAGATCCGACATCGAATCACCGATGTTTGTGATTCAATGATACATCTAGGAGCCGGTAAATTCACCTGTCCAACACAGACTCTAGGGTACTCGCACCTAGTACTGCTCACTGGCAGTAATAGGTTTTTACTAAATATTTAAGAATAACAAAACTTATAAGTCAATGTCAATTATTTCACTTTCCACCATTTTAATTCAAACACTTAAATTTAGTTTATGAAATACCACATTTAAAAACAAAGAACTTAATAAAAATCAATTATTTGTGCTCAACACAAAACACGACACACGTCAAAAAGCCTTCCAGCAATGCCTGCGAGCAGGAATACCCAAAACATTCCTGCTAGCGGATGAGCGCAGACAACCTGCACGCAGACATAAGCTCAAGCGTTTATAATGCGGCGTGTAACTTAATACAACAACATATTCCTGCTTGCAGGTTTCCGCTTGTCGGCGCTTGCAACCAGCAAGCGGGTAACCAGCGTTCACTGTGCGCTTACCCTTAAGCTTGTTTGAAGAATGACTCCGATCACGAGACGATTGTTGGATAGCTTAGTGGTATACTAAACCACAGGTCCCGATCTGGTGTATTTTTCAACTGTGTCTAATTTAATCTAAGTCTCCAGTGACGTCAGTATCCACAACAAAAGTTTCATCTTTGTAAGCAGAGCTGGTTCAAACAGTATCTGTGAGCTATTCTCACTCATCACTCAGTAAATCACACAGTGGGTGAGCTATAACAAACACAAGTTCCCAAGGCAAGGACTGTAGTGATTGGTCAAATTAAGATCAGGTGGGAGAGAGAATATATCGCGGTTTAATATAAACTATCACCCGCCTCGGTGGCGTAGTTGGCTAACGCGCTAGTCGTGTTGAGCTCGACCGCCGAGGACGGGGAGATCGAGGTTCGATTCTCGGTCGGGTGAACTGGGGGGGGGGGGGTTTCCTAAATGGTTTTACCCTCTCCCTCCACGCAATTGCGGGTTCACTTCCTCTAAATTCAACCCTCCCAAATCCTAATCCATTAGCGTAATTAGTATTTAAGCTTATAACCCGAACGGGTAGTAAGACGCGGTCCTAAATATATTATTATTATTATTATTATTATTATTATTATTATTATTATTATTATTATTAATTTAAACCATCGCTGCCTACTCTGGCAAGAGTTCACGACTGGCTGTCAGAAATTACTTGTGCAATATATATTAGTACTACCAACATCACTTTTCTTTTTGAAAAATAACTAGTTAAAGCACCAAAACAGCTATTGATTGCAACCTTACTCACTCCTGCAATATGGTCACCTTAAAAGGAAAGCCGACTTGTACATACTTTAGTTCTCTTGGAGACAACTCGAAGAAAAAATCTCCGTCGTCACAGTACGTTTATTAACAAAAGGCCCCAAAGGACTTCAATAAACTTACCTTTACAACTTATACTAGAAAAAATATGTCAAACAAGTTGATATCCAAAAGAAACTGAGGTTAAAGGAATAAAAAACAACCTTTTAAACTATTTGATGAACAAAGTCAATACAAGTCTTGGTATGGAAAAAAAAAAAAAAGAAAGGGAGGGATATTCAGAAGGGAATTCAAAAATAGACATGTGACAGTGGTCTTGATGTTGAAAAAAGGATGAAACAACGTATTTTATTTCACTCTTTTCATCTCTTTCGGTTGTCTTTTGAACAATAATCATTAGGTCCCCTGGGAAATCTAGCAGACAAAATGTGCTGGGAAGTTGACACAAACTTAAAGGTTTTAGAGATGGATAAATTAGAGCAAATATGGGGATAAAAGTGAAAATCAAACTGGGATGAAAATTGGTTTTAAGGAGATTTAAAAAGCAAATTTAAAATAGTCTATTCAGTAAAGTATTGTTTGAATCCTATTTAATTTCTTGATAAAATATTATGTTGGGAATTGATGTGTATTAGTTTTTAAAATGGTTTTATTTAAAAGAGACCCATATCAGTGGTTACTTGAAATAAAAATCGGAGTCATCTAGTCTGGCTTTACAATAACGAGGTCATAATTCACATCCCGACCTGGAAATGTAAGTGTATATTTAAACTAAACGGTAAACATCTCTCCCTCCAAGCAAACGAGGGATTATTTCGTCAATATTATAGTTTTTTATTTCTTAAGCACTAACGTAAATAAAACGTGTATAGCCTCAATTGGCAGTAAGACGCTCTGGAAAAACCAATACATATTTGCGTAAGAGGTAAGATGAAAACAGTTTTCTGGTTGAGTTGTATATTACATTGAATGAAGGCTTAGAGAGGTGTACTACGAATATAGAATAACCTGATTAAATATTCTCAATAATATTTATATGTATTATTATTATTATTAGCACCGCGTCTTACTACCCGTTTGAGTTATACGCACTTACGCTAATGCGCAATGGTAGGATGATTGTGAGATGAAATGGAGGACCTACAATTTAACGTGGAATCCGAACCACGGTGGAGGCCTGGCATTCCTCACATTCACAAGTTGTGATTAATACATGTCTTGTCAGAGGTGAAGGAAGGGTTTGGCAATCAGATAAATCTGTGCCGGGACCGAGGATTGAACCCCGGACCCCAGCACAGAAGTCCGACACCTTACCCCTAGACCACCAGGTAACCCTATATAAGTTAATATAATTACCAATATAACACATGACTGGAATAATTGTGTTTTTGATGGTGCTACTGTCCTATGTATTTGTATGGCCCGCGTCTTACTACATATTTGGCCTGTCCACATTTAATTATATCAAAGGTGTAGGAATGAGAAAGGTAGAATTTAGAGAAAAGGTACTCGTACTTTCTTGGAGAGATAATGTAAGATATGTTAGGAAAATCCCCACTATTTACATTCAGCCGGTATTCGAGTCCTGGTCGCCTCGTCACCGGAAGATCATACCAGATGATAGTGACGCCTTAGTCTGCATGCCTGCCTATGCAGGTTCTTAGAACACAGTATAGTATGATATAGTATGATTGTAAAGTGTCCATTAGATGACTATAATGTAGCTAGAGAGTGGACCATGGATATTTAAATCATATTGAATATTTTAACCAACTTATGAGCCCCAGATCGACTTCATGGCGGATTTCAGTCGGGTGGATGTCACAGTTCAACTCAACCGGAAACTATAAACAAAACTCTCTACAAACGAGGTTTGATTAATATTTAATGAGCTAAATCCATTGTTCTTATTCTAATTTTTATACAGTTTTATTTCATAAATTATAAATTAAATATAATTGTTTTGTAGTTTACTTTTTGAAAATAATTAATATTTAATAGCTTAGCTTAAGATATATATCGACCCTAAAAATGTGTATTTTTTCAAAAATTATCTTTTTTTATTTTTTATCCTATCTTAAAGATAGTTTGATGTGTTTTTGAAATATATATTACTTTAAAGTAGTAATTATTTAGAAATATTATAAATCAATTTTTTTTAGATAGAAGCGTATTCTCTGTACTTTATTTTTGTGGTCTAAAACGCACCTTTACAGCTTTTACTATAATTTAGATTAGATTTGAATTTAATCACTAAGATACTTTTGACATCAACATTTCTCATATTTAAAAAGTAATTTATACAATAATGATAGGTAGCAGCATTGCATAGAGAAAATAGTTTCATCAATATTTCTTAGAGTGCACCACCGGTATGTAATTTATTTTGTTTATTACTAGGGTTATTGCTTTCATAAATATAAACAAAATGTTTTTTATTTATTGTTTATGATTTTCAAATAAATATGGTATATAAAACTAGATCAAAAAATATGAATAAAAAGGTGTTATATGGTATAAGATATACACATAATCTGAGCAACTCTCTTTCACCTACCTGAAAGACGATCAGCCGCTACATGAAAAGTGCCCTCAAGGAATGATAGTTGGTGTTTCTATCAAAGAGCTAAACCTAATCAGATTAGAAAGTTATGAACATAGAGCAGGCCTACCTCTTGATGTAGTTCGAGTTATAAGGTCAAATAGGAAAGATTAACTGCTCAGATATATTCTTCTAAATGCTACATGTAAAGAAACCAGAATCGTAATGAGTCATACAAATGGGATGGTTTGGCGTCGATGTTAAAAAGAAACATATGTAGACTACAATAGCCCCATGGCTTCTTTGGTGCTGACTGACAGCTCACAACTAACAGCTGACGGCTTTGAAAAGCTACCAGACCAAATTATGTATCCATTACGCCGAACCATATGATCTGCAAAATACATGTGTTTAACAGCTGTCACTTCTGACAGTCAGCACCAAACAACCCATGAGGATACTGTAGGTACACTGAAACTAGGAGTAAAGGATGCTGTTTGTCATTTCAATTGTGGAAATAAAATAGAACCCGAATTTCTGAGGAGAATAAATATCACACAAGGGAATTATACATTAGCTGGTATAAATGCTTTTGACATACGGCGCATAAAGATGAGCAACAAGCAAGGCACATCAGAGCAGTAAAAACGTAGACGGTAGTTAAGAGGAAGAAATAAAATTAAATAAATGGTACGGAACTACGCACGGATTTTCTTACTCTATTGTTCAAAAATGGAGATAGTTACTCAAAGCTCTTAATATATGTGAAACGAAATAATATACATTAGCAACCCAAGCATAAATTGCACTATACTTATGTAAAACTTTTTTGAGTCCCCGTTTTAAATTATATAATTTAATTTTTAAAGAATTAATGTTTTCATTTGTATGTTTAGACCGATAAAAAAGATCAATATTGGGTCGACAATGTCAACACTTCGTATTAAAATTTCGACTTCCAGTTAAAATTTTCGAAATTTGATTAGGTATTGCACATCTTCATGTCATCGCATTGCTATTAAATTCCTCATTTATAAATTTTGAAAAAAAAAGTAAATAATGACTATTGAGTCTAAAATGGAGATAGATCATTGTTGTACAAACATTTCTCCTAAGAGGTTAAAGGAAAAATAATACAAACTTTTTGAGAAACTTTCTTATATTTAATTACTCTATGGCATTGGAGAATTATTGCGCTGAAACTTAATTAGTATCTTTTTACATCTAAAGCTCACAGAATTGTATTAATATATGTGGCAATATCTCAGAAACTGTTGGTTTTATAAAAATATATTTCATATACAAGTTTTTTATTTTTAATAGTACTACAATTTTGCAAATAAGTAATTTAGAATTTCAAATAGTTGCGGAGTACGAAATTTCAGCTTCTGTAAAGTACCCTAAAAGTCATTTTCTTGGAAAATGAAAATAGCCATTTTATTTATAATCTTAATCAACGCCTAATACGAATTTATTAAATCGTTAGAGGCGATTTTGAGAAAATCGATTTTTTTCTCTTTTCGCCCTTTAATAAACTACTCTTAATTTTAAATTTAAACAGACACACAGACATACGGCATTGCAAAGACCACTTTTTAGTATTCGGGGGGTCATGAGACGTTGACATCCATCAACATTTCAGGTTAGATTTTTTTAACGGTCGGTTTTCGAAAAGTTAAATAATATAAATATTTGCGTATAGCTTGAAAGCTACTTGTTTTATGAAAATTTGTTAAGAATAAATTATTTGTATCATAAATAGATATACATATTTAAGTAATTTCATATTTCAAATAGTTTCGGAGATATAACAAAAAGTAAGAATTCCCGCATCAGATCGGAGCCCTTAAATCATTTTGCCGAAGTATTGCGGGTAGCCATTTTGTTTAGAATATTTATAAATGTTTTGAAATGAAATTTAATCAAAATCATTACAGCCGATTTTGAGAAAATCGACTTTATCTCTTTTTTCCCTTCAGTAAACTACCCTTAATTTAAGCGTTAGATATCCAATTCCAAAAATCCCTCGGCGCAACCCTATGAAAACCCTAGATAGCAAGTTTTAGCCCGATCGGCAAAATAGTTTAGTCTCTAGTTGGAGGTACAGACAAACAAACGGAAATTCAAAAAAAAAAAACTTTTTAGATTCGGAAGATCATGAAACGTCGAGATTCATCAAAATCTCTAGTTCGATTGTTTTGACGATCACAATACTTTCTAGCTGTAAGATAACGCGAAAATAAAAAGATAAGATTACCCATGAAAAAGGCGAAACTTATCAGTCGGAAGGATTTTGACAAAGAGATGGAAATTAAGTTGGTTCTGTGTGAGTTGTAGACTTTGTGTACCGTTTTCTCCATGTTCTGTATTTTTTTTAAATATTTTTTGATACTTAAATCTAGAAGTACATTTGCAATCAAATGAATAATATGATTATCATACCAATTTAAGTTCAAGTCTTGTACCTATATGATGATCTAAAAAAATAAATAGAAAATGACAATAAAATATTAAAATAAATAATTATTTTAGTAAATATAATAAACTTTTAGTAATAAGACAATTAATTACAATTTTAATTACAAGACTAATACAACAGATATAAAATTGTTTTTTTTGCTCAAAAATTCTTCACTTCATGATGCTCATTACTATGAAAGAATTAATATTCTAAATCAAGAGCAAGACAAATTATAATTTATTTAAAATATTTGAAAATAATTCTTAAAAAAGTTAAAATGGTGGCAATATTTGAAAAAAAAATTATAAAATATAAAAAATATATACTTTATGTGTGTCGTGACATAGGGATAAAAATAAAATAAATAAAAATTATAATGAAGATTTTTATTTCAAGGTTCGATACATAGCTTAATATTTAAAAATACTTTTTACAATTCAAAATTATGAAAACCATTAAAAAATAAATGGTACGGCACACCGCACAGACTTTCTCTCTCTTTCTATAAACTCTTTCTCTCTCTTTCTATAAACTCGTAAGATTTCTGAACGGAATAATGTACATTGTATCATCACCACTCCACATAAGAACACGCATAAAATAATATACAATGATATAGAATCAATGAGAAAAGAGGCGCATCTTTGTCCACCTAAGAACATTTCAAACAGTTTAATGTCTTCCACAAGGGTCAACACTTCGTATTAAAATTTCGATTTCTGGTTAAAATTTTAACATTTTAAAAGGTGTTGCAGATCTTCAAGTCATCGCATTGATATTTAATTATTCATTTATACATTTTGACTAATAAAAAATGTAAATATTGACTATTGAGTCTAAAATGGAGATAGATCATTGCTATGCAAACATTTCTCCTAAGAGATTTAAGGAAAAATAACATACTTTTTTTAGATACTTACTTATATTTAATTACTCTATGGCATTGAAGTATTATTGCGTTAAGACTTAAGTAGTATATGTTTACAACTAAAGCTCACAAAATTGTATTAATATTTGCAAATATCTCAGAAACTGCTGTTTTTATAAAAATATATGTCAAATAAAAGTTTTTTATTTCTAATAGTCCTACAATTTTGCAATGATAAGTTGTTTAGTTTCTCCAATAGTTGTGGAGATACGGAAATTAACGCTTCTGTAATGTACCCTAAATATCATTTTCATAGGAAAATGAAAATAGCCAGTTTATTTATAATCTTAATCAACGCCTATATACGAATTTTAATCAAAATCGTTTAAGCAGATTTTGAGAAAACCAAATTTTTCTCTTTTCGTCCTTCAGTAAACTACCCTTAATTTTAAGTTTTTATAGACCCACAGAGAGACGGCATTGCAAAAACTATTTTTTAGGGTTCGGGGGGTCATGAGACGTCGACATCCATCAACATTTCAGGTTAGTTTTTTTTTTTACGGTCGCAATACTTAAACTTTAATGTCCAAAAAGTTAAAAAAATTCATATAATTGCGTATATATTGAAAGTTATTGATTTTATAAAAATATGTTTCGGATAAAATATCTGTATTATAAATATATATACATATTTGTAATGCTAAGTAATTTCATATCTCAAATAGTTTCGGAGCTATTTAAAAAAAATGTTAATTGACGCATCAGACCGGAGCCCTTAAAGCCATTTTGCCGAAATATTGAGGGTAGCCATTTTGTTTGGAATATTTATTAATGTTTATAAATGAAATTTAATCAAAATCGTTTGAGCCGATTTTGAGAAAATCGACTTTTTCTCTTTTTGCCATTCAGTAAACTACCCTTAATTTTAAGTTTTAATAGACACACAGACAGACGGCATTGCAAAGTCTACTTTTAAGGGTTCGGGGGGTCATGAGACGTCGACATCCATCAACATTTCAGGTTAGTTTTTCTTACGGTCGCAATACTTAAGCTTTAATGCCCAAAAAGTTAAAAATATATATATATAATTGCGTATATATTGAAAGTTATTGATTTTATAAAAATATGTTTCGAATAAAATATTTGTATTATAAATATATATACATATTTGTAATGCTAAGTAATTTCATATCTCAAATAGTTTCGGAGCTATTATAAAAAAATGTTAATTTACGCATCAGACCGGAGCCCTTAAAACGATTTTGCCGAAATATTGAGAGTAGCCATTTTGTTTGGAATATTTATTTATGTTCAAAAATGAAATTTAATCAAAATCGTTAGAGCCGATTTTGAGAAAATCGACTTTTTCTCTTTTTGCCCTTCAGAAAACTACCCTTAATTTTAAGTTTTAATAGACACACAGACAGACGGCATTACAAAGACTATTTTTAAGGGTTCGGGGGGTCATGAGACGTCGACATCCATCAACATTTCAGGTTAGTTTTTCTTACGGTCGCAATACTTAAGCTTTAATGCCCAAAAAGTTAAAAATATATATATAATTGCGTATATATTGAAAGTTATTGATTTTATAAAAATATGTTTCGAATAAAATATTTGTATTATAAATATATATACATATTTGTAATGCTAAGTAATTTCATATCTCAAATAGTTTCGGAGCTATTATAAAAAATGTTAATTTACGCATCAGACCGGAGCCCTTAAAACGATTTTGCCGAAATATTGAGAGTAGCCATTTTGTTTGGAATATTTATTTATGTTCATAAATGAAATTTAATCAAAATCGTTAGAGCCGATTTTGAGAAAATCGACTTTTTCTCTTTTTGCCCTTCAGTAAACTACCCTTAATTTTAGGGGTAGATATCCAATTCCAAAAACCCCTCGGGGCAACCCTATGAAAACCCTAGATATCAAGTTTCAGCTCAATCGGTAAAATAGTTTAGGCTCTAGTTGGAGGTACAGACAAACAGACAGACAGACAGACAGACAGACAGACAGACAGACAGACGGAAATTCAAAAACCATTTTTTCGGATTCAGGAAGTCATGAAACGTCAAAATTCATCAAAATCTCGAGTTCGATTTTTTTGACGATCACAATACTTTCTCTACCTGTAAGATAGAGAGAAAGTAATAATTCTAAATTGCTACTTCCCTGGTATCTATATAAAGAACGTGATGAATACAAAACATTAAAAATATTTTTCTAGTTTATGCTAAGGATAGCCAAGATGTGTTCATTAGCTAGAATGCTAATGGCCGCCTTTCGCATGTAATCATGAGATGCAAGTTCAGCAATAATATTAAGCTCATCAATTTGCTTCATAGACGAATCTCCCTTATGTTACAACCCTAATTTATATTGGTCACTAAGGTACCCTTAAGGGTGGTGATGAGTGTACGAAAATAGGTTATAGTCTGTAATGCCAACAAAGGGCTCTTATTAGGGTGGTAGCATTAAAATAGCAACATTGGGGGAAATAGGTCACAATGACATTTCTGCTACGGCCCTCGAAAGTTTTATTAAAACGATGACAAGAATAAATGCTAATGTTAATAAACGAAATAAAGAACCATTAGTAGAATCAAAAGAAAAATATTGATGCATATAAGACAAAAAATCTGGTTTATTAATACAGTAATATACCGTACGGGGGGTTATTGGGAAGTAAAAAAAATCCTAGTCATTTAAAAAAAACTATCAGTTTTAGAAATCAAAAGATTAATTTTTTAGACTCATATTGTATACAATCCCAGTTTTGGTAGACTTTACCCTAACACAAATTTAATATCTAGTAACTTTGATAATAGTTAGAGTCATCCAAAATAAAAAAAGAAGTAATCTATGCAATAAATTATGCTACTCACTACAACATGTCATTATTTATGTTGTGTAAATTACTAATTCAATTACTTTGATCGTGTCCTTGGAATACGAGTAGAAAGGGAGTTATTCAAAATAGGACAGAGAGCAAGAACTAGCTCAACAAAACTGTTAAAATTGACATTTGTGTATGTGTGTACTGGGAGGGTTAGCTTAGTGGTAGTTGATTAGAACTGAATGCCTTACTCTAACATAGGATCTAGTGACTGAAGATTAAATCCCGACTGGGTGCATTTTGTGTCGTTTTAACAATGCAAGTGAAATGTTTATTCAAACACATGGACTAAGCATTAGACTCATCGTGGTTTGGATTCAGGTAATATATATTCAAGGTAAATTTTCTTTAAGGGTCTCTCACTATCCCTATACACAAATTTAATATATTTCTTCTAAATTCTACTACCTCCCTTTGCTTTAACCTATTAGTGTGATTAAATTCCGAAAGCTTGGACTAGATATAAGATGCAGTACCAGAAATATACCAGAACACTAAAGAGGCTCTCATCCCACTAGCAATCTAATGCTGGTGCACTTTCTCTCACCTACAAGTTTGATCAATATTTAACTAAATTAGGGTGTTAGTAATCCTGGTTTCAAAATAACTCGTAAATAAATAAAGATTTTATTTTGTTTACTTTTGCTGGAGACTATCAAGAACTAGTTATCTAGCAATTAAACAAGTAAGATAATACCAATTAAAATATTTAATGAAGTTATAGCACGTACCCCTGGCTGGGTTTGTCGTTTATAGGACCATGGCTTGACCCTTAGAGGCCCTAAATAATTTTGTGTTAGTTTGTGTATTTATTTAGCTTACTCTATGGAATTTGGAGCTCGAAAGTTAATTTATGCACTTACAGAAGTACGCCACTTATCCCTATAGTGAGCTAGTACTATCCTACCTATCCTACCTACCTAACCTCACTACACTCTTTCATTTATGGTCAATTTAATGTTATCCTCCCATCTTCATGTAGGTCTTCCCAATGGTCTCTTCCCATTGTGTTTAACAGTCAATACTTTGAGCACAGTTTTAGATTCTTCCATTCGAGCTGCATGTCCTAACCACCGCAATATGCGAGATTTTATTACCCTAACAATGTATTGTGATGAGCCAGGATATGTGACTCATAATTATGTAACCTAGTCCACTCTCAGTATCTTCACCCCTTTTTGGATCAAACAACTTCTTAAGCACCTTGTTTTCGAACATCCTCAATTTTGTTTGTTCATGTAAGGTAATAGAACACATTTAACACCATGGCATGCTTTTTCTGACTTATTATTATCTTAATTTCCACTCTAATATTGTTATTACTAGTATATATCCCTTTTATATATATTTTTTTCTGACATTGTTCTGCCATTACTTTAGAGCAACGTCTTGTATTAACTAACTTAAGAAAATAGGATAAGTAGTGTAAGCTTTACTGAATAAAACAACTATTTGCCTGCAAAATAACTTAGTCACGTTGTAAATAAAATTCTATAGTGCTTTATATTAACACAATATTAATATTCTAGTCTTTGAGTAGTTTTATGCTATGTGCTTCTGCTAGAAGTAAGCTAGTTTTTAAGCTGTTTATTTAAAAATACCAATATCTGGAAGAGGTAACAGTAATTTAACAAAAGTAGATCTTAATATATCAATCGACTGTAAGAGTTTATTTTTACAAAACGGTTATTTCATTACAACTTAATTCCTCTAGTATTATTTTCAATTCGTTGAAACAATTCAAAATCAAAGAAACTTTTGAAATTCAATTCCAATAACAATCGACTTTAAATGAGAGGATTGTATTGAGGACGTCAAGTGATTCCAATAATGTTTTTCCCAGAGTTTTTTTTTCCTCGTCTAATGGATAAATTCCATTGAAGGTATTACGCCCTGTATAAGCAACAAAATAAACGTGTAGAGCTGGGTTCACAATCAAAACATTAAGAATTAAGACGTGTGCGTGTGTGATGTAAATAATACAAGTTAAGCTACTTTTTAATGTATCGATTAACAACATAAACATAAGTTGGGCTGGAAAGGAACATGAGCCAAGGTCAGTATTGTAGCAGTTTTTATGACAAAGAACTATATTTTGGCCAAACTAATAAAATATTGCTTAAGTAGATAAATTTAGTTTAATTTTCTCAACAATCCTTAAATATATATGATAGCATAGTGGGTTTTGATCAAAAGCTTTTTAAATTAAGAGAAAAATATTCTGACATTCATAAATTTCAATATTATTGTCCCTCGTGAATAATAATTAAACTATATTAATGTAATACCATTTTTTGTTTGAATATTAAAATAAAAGAATTAAAATAATCAAATCAATACCTTTAATACAAATTGTTTAAAATAAATATACAATATTAGAAAGACGTAATGTATATGGTCATACTCAACACTGTATTGAGTAATCTATTTACAACTCACGGTAATCTGATATATAATAAAGCGATCATTATAATCCAAAGTATTTCTCTAAGGCATACGTCAACTCATCATCAAATAATATTGAACTGTCATATTATACAGTAATATAGCGTTTATCTATTCTTAAGTAATCTTCTAAATGCATTGTAAACTCTTAATTTTGTTTATGAACCAAGCTTACTTCTTGGAGAACCCTTGTTTCATCGTCGATTAGAGACACCAACTTCCAAAATTAGAAATTCCCTCGGGACGTTAATAGTTTTGTGTTGTTCCTGGAGTTAATTATCTTAGTTTGCATGACTTATCACTTGGACACCCGGCGATAAAAGGCAAAATAATCAAAAAGAAGGTAAAGTCCTTTGTGTTAACAAAGTGACGTAGAAAAGTCCTTCATTAAATTGAACTCAATTCCACTGTAAAACTAATATCCACTGACGCGGAAAGTCACAGGGGCTTCATGGATGGAGTGACCCACCGGGTAAAAAACACTTTGTAAAAAAAAAAAGTTTGTAGACACAACAAACAGAGAGAATAGTTAGATAAAGGGTTTTAGAATTCAATTGATTAGTTTGTGTTTCGATTACTGTTGCAATGTAGTAAATGGTAGCTTTAACCCATTTGGTTAGCTTTATTATAGAACATGGAATGTTCACCAAATGAATTCAGAAATAACTCTAAGAGATTTGGTCTTACTTTATAACGTTTATATGTTGAATTGTTATTCCACCTTCAAAACAAAAAGGATCAATGATTTCATATAAGTCATATGAATAGAGAGGTAGTTTATATACAGTGCACACACTATAGGGAGAATATGGAGATCTAGTTAAAAAATACACATGAAAAAAAGAACCATAAAGAACAAGGCTAGAATTCGAACACCGACCTCCCCGTCAACGGTCAACTTGTGAAATGCGAGTATAATACATCATATCGCGTGGTCACTTGTGCAGAATGTTAATTAAATCTAGGATTAAAAAGGGTGTTATACATTTATAGAGAAGTAAATTTTATAAAAAGTATTTAAGAAAATAAAAATTGACCTTTTAGAAAAATTAGGCAAAAAATGGTTCGAGTTCCTCAAACGAATTCGTTTAAAATACTCGCGCCATATTATGCAGTTAATACTACATTATATACAGTTGTGTAGTGTAGGAAGTATTTGTATGATATAAAGGGGACATTATATATGTATCTAAGATACCGACACCTTAAGATATCGTAAATACTCCACACTATACATTTGAGTAATGCGGAGTGTATTTATATGAAGCAGAGTGTCCACAATGTCAATTCGTGTTTAAGGTATCGATGCGGTAAGGTAAACACAAATATACATTTTATACAGATGTGTGATGTGGGTTGTATTAGTTGTAGAACTTCACGGGACATTGTCATTATTTATTCAAAATACCGATGACGTAAGAAAGATACAATCATAAATTATATACATATGTGTTAATGCGGGTTGTATTGTTTCCAAATTAAGGGGATTTAACGGACACAAACTGTTAATTTGATACTTTGATACGCTTTTGATGGTGATAAAGATTAGCTGTATAACTTTTATTTTTATCATTGTAATGTTGTAGCACTATTGAAAACGATAAAAAAAGTATTTAAAATATATTTGTAGAAAACTAATAACTATCTGAGCTATTGCCTGAATACATTTTTTTAAATTTAGGTTTGGAAAATCAGGTTGATTGATTTGATCTTTGGAAGCGATGTTATTTGTTTCTCAATATGTTTCTGCAAAAGTGTATTGTAACGTTTCTCGTCACATGGAACTCTCTTCAGATATTTAGCCTGGCCCGCTAAAGGTGGATTTACTTACTGTGGTAGCATGCCCACAATAATCTGATACTTCGAGTGATGCTTGGACGTCAACATTGCCTACTTCATCCACTAGGGCGCTACAGAAAATCCAGCGGCGCGATGAATTATCTGTGACCTACGTCAGAACATGATCGGTGAGCTGTTGTTTAAGCAAATAAAATTAGTTTTGTGCTGGTTGTCCAGTGATACGGTTTTGTCAGTGTGTGTTGGACTTGAACGCTTGTGCTCTCCGTTGGGAGGATTTGGTGCTAAAATTTAGTGGCAGAGGTAAGGAAGACCTTTTAATGTAATTCAATTACTATAATATGTACTGTGTATTAAAACTTTCAAAGTTGTTTTACTTTTCGTAATGTTTACAAATTTCAACAGTTATAATAGGACTAAAATGAAATAATTGACCGGTCGTGCAGGATAAAAACCCTTTAATTTGATTGAATTAAGTGTTATTTATGATAATAATTTTCAATTCAAACTGTGATATTTTACTAATTTGTGTTCGTAATGGATATATATATGGCAATGTTTTGGGGAAATATATTTGATGTCAACAATTTGGATTATCAATCAGTTGTTACTATGGAGTATGATTATATTGATCGCTTATAATTTTCCCTAATTAGCACTACATGTATAATAACTACATATTGTGTCAAATCTTTTATTTACATGCTATCTATTTTTAACTATTTACCTAAATGTCAGTTATTGTATGAAGCAAGGGGTTATAGTAATTAAAATAATCTATTATGATAATGAACTTTGTATTTGAAGAACGGGGCTGAGACCTACATGGGTAATATTTGTTGATTGTTGTAAAATTTTGAGTAATTTAATTCAGGAATTTGATGTTTAGGAGCTTCTATGGTGCAAATATATATATTTTTTTCCTCACCTGCCATAAGCTCTTGTGTTAAAAACCTAAACATATTAGTAGTTTACTGTTATAAAAAGACAGATAGTTTTGGAGCTGTAATTTAGAATTTGGTTAAATAATGTTGAGTCGTAAAATTTTAGTGATATTTATAACTTTTAACTGTACTGATAATTTAATAATATTTATCCTTTGGGATAGTTTGTTCATTGTTTATCTTTGTCAGGTCTAGTTGTATTGTGTGAAATTAAATACTTGGATTATTGAGGTATTACCGGTTCTAAAAACATTATGAATAGGATAGTGCCCACACTATTATTTTGTGGGAAATTCAAGACCTTTTTTGGTTAGTATTATTTTGTATCAAAGTTTATATTTGGGATGTTGTTGTAAAGTCATTTTTATTAAACTTACTATATAATAGATTTTAGTAGCTTTAATTAAATCTGGTAATTTACTTTTATAAAGGGTTACATTTATTGTTGGAGCCATACTATTTATACACGGAGTTTGTAGGTTTTTGATTCTGGGTCTGGAGTTTGTTTTCCGGACTGTGTTATGCCAACTACGACCAAATCCGTGGTACTTCTTCAGTAGTTGCCTACCATGAAGCATTCACGAGTGAAATTTTGCCGAGTCGCATACCAACTTGGATACCCCTGAGGTTCCCCTGGGAACGTATGGTCACGCGTGTCGCAAGACTCATCGAGACCGATAATTGATACATTAGATTTTTTTTTCTAAACCAATTCAAGGATGCCAACATATGAAGATTGACTATGGTGGAATTATCCGATGAATTGACCGCTAGTGACGGTCGTCAAACCCGTGTAACCTATGTGCCTACTGTAGGGAGCGTTCGTTAGCTTTAACTTTACTGTGCACATTAATCTGGTTCTTTCAGAGCAGTGGCCACTCGCAGCTCACAATTTGTTTTTTGGTATACTGTAACTTGTATTTGTATCTTGTTGGTTAGTTCAACGGAAATCTCGTTCAACCAAAATATGGGCTCTCAACGTTTAATATTTATGTAATTTTGAGTCATATTTGTTAAGTGTTAAATTTAAATGAAAGCGCTATGAACGGTTCGATGGTTGCCCATTAAACTTGTGGACCAAATCATATTCATACCGTTTTGAAGTTGCTTAGAACTATTTTTATGTGTAGATAGGAATTTGAGTTTCTCTTGATTAATTTGAATTTCCTTCAAATTACCTAAGGATTAGAGCTTCGATATTGTTTATTTTATTTATTTATTTATTTATTTAACACCGGTCTTACTACCCGTTCGGGTTATACGCCTAGTATAATTACGCTAATGGATTAGGAACTGAGAAGGTTGAATTTAGAGGAAGTGAACCCGCATTTTCGTGGAGGGGGAGTGGAAAACCATTTAGGAAAACCACCCCCAGTTCACCCGACCGAGATTCGAACCTCGATCTCCCATCCTCGGCAGTCGGGCTCAACACGATAGTGCGTTAGCCAACTACGCCACCGAGGCGGGGCCGATATTGTTAATCTATAGAGTGGTTAAAGATGGATATTTAATAATGGCTGGGAGAATACCTGACCAGAGGAATAACTTTGTAATACAATATAGTTATTCTGATTTTCCTTTTTGTGTGTTGTGTGTGTGTGTGTAGGTAATCCTAACTTATATGAGTCATTTTCATTTTGTGAATTATTACAGTAACACCAGGGAAACATTTTCATAGTTTGGATAAACTTTAGTCTACATTGTTTATTATCAGGTTTTGTAGATTCAATCATGGTAAACATATGAAGACCTATGGTTGTAATATTTATTGGTGGTTTAAATAAAGGGCTGAAGTTGGTCCCTGTCTGAACGGTCACTTATCAGTCTGGGTCTGCCTTACTAGGGGGAGTGTTTATATTCAAACTTACATCTTGGGAATGAACGAATTCCTCCTTATAGTTCATGTTCACTACCGCCAACGTTGTGGCGCCTAGCAGTCAAAACTTTCCTGGGTCGACCTTGAATTTAGTGTGACCATTACCAAAAGCTCCATGAACCCGCCCTTCCCCACTGCTGCAACCCGGTAATGTCATAGTATCTTAGAGCATTTATGCTCTTTGGTAAAAAATGAGGGCTCTTTCTTCCATTATGTTTCTGCAACTATGTCTAAAGAGTTTTAAGTAAATATCTATATTATTAGGTAAAGGCGCGAGAAAGTCGTTTCGGTTTACATATTTTGGTTCAGTTATTCATTTATTTTATTAGAGTCTGATACACCCTAATTACATTGAAATACAAAAAAAAAAGTCTTCTTTAACCACCCCTTGATGTAACTAGTCCAGGGTTCCTGCCCGTTACACTAGGAAGTGAATCCAGCTCTCTCACCCCCAAAGGGGCCTACTACCTAGCAAAACTTGATGACGACATTGCTTGTTGTTCTTGGAACAAGCGAATGGAAAGCAAGAATCCATCAAGTAAAGGAGGTCACGTTGACGTCGTTAATACCAAGCTAGCGAGAGAGGTAGGTAAGACTAGAGTCCTTGGGTCTGACTGACAGCCCGGGATTACAACCCATCACAGGCAGGCGGCGTCGGCGTCGTTCCCGGCCCGGCGTTTTTCCATTGATCGACGCTGGTACTGATGTACAGTGCTTGTAGTGAGGTTGACGCGAATGATGGAGGGTGCCGTGGGCCTCACGAACTAAACACACATTAAATAGGGTATGGATCCCCCGTTGGTGGACACATTAACTAAGGTGTTGGACTCATTTACTTTGGATTTCCAATGAAAAGGAGCTTTGAGGTAAAATTCCTGTCGATCATACTGAAAGAGGGGGCTTCCTATAAATTTATTCACACTCTACCTTCACGCAAACTCGGGTAGGTTTTCCTTACAAAAAAATGTCCTCAGTTTTACCTAACTAGTATCAATATGTGGACAGCCAATAAGTTAATGATAAGTACAAAATAACAATAAATTACCATTATATTCAGAAAGTACAGTTTTTAATAGCTATAAATCCAAGTTGAGACCTTTCATTTTAAACATTTACTTATGAAGTAACCCATAAAAATATTATTTATAGTAAAACAATTTATATTTGAAACATTGTTATTAGATTAATAATTTTGTATTTTTAGAAGAATTGATTACTGGAGATTATTCATTACTTTACTTTATGGTTTGACTCATAGTATGTTTTTATATAGGTGATATAATTTACAATATTTAGTTGAAAAATTTTAATAAATAAATAGTTTGCAGCGATTATTTTAATATTCTGGCCTTCACTCAAATTTATAATAGAACACCTCAAATCAGTTGAGGAACACATGGTTTTAAAATACTATAACTGTAATTGCCTGTTTACTTGCATTTTACCTAATTATTTGCATTTTACAACATATATAATATTTAAGTATACAGAGAGACATAGGGGGAAGAATAAAGCACCATCTTGTTGAGAGAAATGTATTGAAGCACGGATTCTGAAGCTAACTGAAAACTTGAAAAAATAAGAAAATAAAAATAAAGACACGGTCGCTGTCTGCTACTGAATTCTTTACAAGGCCCGGATACAAAATGGAGAGTACAAGGACGGGGGGTTGAAGGGTTGTAAGACGGATTGAAGAGAGACGAGGGAGGGTACGGTAAGGGTCGTCCCAAACCCTCTTCACACACACACACACACACACACACACACACACACACACACACAAACACGCATCTTTCAAGAAGTATATAGGGTCACAGTTACACTATAACAAGGTGAAGAGCAGCATCTTTACGAGAGGAAAGGGGTGGCTGACTTCAAGGAGAGAAAGAAGGGAAGTGTTTATAGTGGCTCAGGGAAACCTCGCTGTAAGGTGTTGGCATCCCTGGAGTCCCTCTCTTAGAGTGGGAAATATCGCCCCTCCTTTGGGAATATGGTAGAGAAATGATTCTTTATTACACAATATTTAAGCCATTTAGTTGTTTTTAACGATATGTTCAGAGACTATAATAAAACAGATAAAGCTTTCTTTAAAAAAAAAAGTAAATTGAAAATTGTTATTTGATTTAAAAATAATATTCCAGCATAATATAAGATACATAATGAAGCTTTAATTTTTTTGAAAAAGATGTTCTATAAATCAAATCTAGATCTTAAAGGAAGGATTTTATTTAAAACACTGGTACATGTTTATTTATGAATGCAATGATTAAAAAAATACATCACCGATAGAGTATTAGGTGTGTGTGTGTGTTAGGCTTATCCCCGTAGAACAATAATATATCCCTCTCTGGTTGCGCTGGGAATGTTTATAATATTTGTTGTAATTTTCCACCCTGTCCTCAGATAAAAACTGGACAGATTCATTCAATTTACCTCTTGTAGACCTGTCTAATTAACATGATATATTTTATTTGTAAATAGGGGATTCCGGGGCTAGTTTCTACAGGTGCACGGTGCAACAAAGTATTTTTCTGGAAAAGTATCGTGAAATAGAGCGTGCTACTATGATAGATTATCACACTAGGGTAGTCGGTTCAACGAAGCAAATGGGGCTTTAATTCATAATTAATAGCTCATTTTCTGTTTTTGTGTGTCGTGTGTTCTACGTTAATATAATATTTATATTTTGTTAGGCTATAATTTTTAAATACAGCGGGGGGCCGAAAAAATTAGACTATTAATAACTTGAAAATTAACACTTTAATTGAAAAGTAAATATCCACTAGATAAATTAAAGCAAACAACATAATACACTTTTTAACTTTTTGTAGATAATATCACTCAGATGAGCTCCACATGACGTCAGACAAACCTCAGGACGTTTTCCATCACTTTCCTCAGCATAGACCATATAATTGTTTGCGCCCCACCCTATTATACATTTGAGACTATTATCATCAGAGAATAAATTCTGTTTACGTTTGTTTGACACTAAGAGATTATTTGTAAAAAGTCAATAATGACGCCGTTTCACACTTCAGATGACATTAAACTGTTGTGGGGACAGTTGCAACGAGTGTCGCTACTTAACCTGCAGACGTCAGGATATGTAAACAGTATTTGTATATGTTAATTTTAAATAAAACAAACACGAATATTAACATCTTACTGATCTATGGAATTAGAAATACCTAATTGCTAGCACAAATGAGTATTAAAAATAAGCTTGGTCTAAATAAATAAAACAATGCGTTTGTGATTAATAATAATGTATTTTTGTTTTGTTATTTATCATAACTATAGAACACATGTTTTTTTTTAAACTATAAATTGTGTATTCTCTATGGTTTTTTATCAATACATATCTTAGGTTGTACTTTCTTAAAATCTAATCTCTTCCGGTGCCTTGCGTAACCAACAGATAAAAACTGCGTTAGTACGCGTTGTAATTAAAAATTAGCTTACACTTTTTTTAAGTACTACACACCCCAGAAAAAGCCGCATTAGAATAATAAAAAAAAGAGCTTAAATAAACAAAAAAAACTAAAAAAATGGGGTGTGGCTGTGTCATGTACACGGCCGTGTGTTGTACGTGAATACGTTTATGTAACGTGTTATATACCGCGCACGATGCATCACTGTTCTCGCTTATCGTAATGAATTCTTTGATCCTCTAGCTATCCAGTGGTATAATTTTGGATGTAGAGGATAGATTCGAAACTACAACGCCAAACTGTATATTTGATAATTTTTTTTTATTCTAACACCTTATTATATTCACTGTCACTACTTTAAATTAATGTTTTATATACAATCGATAGATTTTGATGACAGCTGACGATTAAAACCTAAACGAACATCGTAGCTTCTCCGAGTCAAAAGTTATACTAATTGCAAATCTCGATACGCAGCAAAATAACCTCAAAATGGCGGCGCTTCCCCCTCCACCGCGCGCGATGCGTCACTGTTCTCGCTTATCGTAATGAATTCTTTGATCCTTTAGCTATCCAGTGGTATAATTTAATTTTGGATGTAGAGGAAAGATTCGAAACAACAACATCAAACTGTATCCCCCGATTTTGTTATCATTAGGTTTTTGGATTGCCCCCGTATGGTAGCAAATTTAAAGACGTATTCACGTCAAAAAGCTTTAAGTTAGTTCTCAAAATAATATAAAATCATTAAAGTATAAAATAAAACTCATGAAGAGGATAATAGCTTTTAAATATGGCTCAACAGAGAATGGTTAAACATATGGTTTGTTCTGTAATAAGGAATATGAAGAGGGATTTAAAGAGTAGCTGCAGTGAAGGGTTTCAAAAATGTCGAACAATTGGCTGGGTACAAATAAAAATAATTTTCAAACGCATCAACTGTGTATCTGATAAATATGATGAATTTGACGATTTAAAACAATTGTTGCAACATACCCTCACTGGTGTTGCAGTACGCCCCTTTAAAGGGACAACTTTCAATATATGCAGTCCTTATTCGAAATAATTTTTCTAAACTAAATAAAAACCTATTATCAAATATACATTTTTCAAAAACTTGGTAAATGATATATCTTATACCTATAAGAAATAAAAGGGATTTTTTGAAAAATCAAAAATACAATATAAAAAAAGTGTTGCAACAAGCCCCGATCTCCCTAACGTATGTGAACTACGCGCAGAGACTGGATTAGAACTCAGGACGTTTAAAAATGCTTTACAACTGAGCTATTCAAGTAAAATGACGGGCCTTATGGGTTCTATATTTTGCAAACCAGACCAGACGACAATGGTGTCTTGTTCCACGCGTTTAATGATGCGGTTAATATTCCTAGTCTGACCCCCAAATAACACAAACACGCACAAAGTCGTTATTTTATGAAATAATAGGTTATGTAGTGAATTAATGAATTGAATTGTGTAAAGTATATTCTTGATCTAACTAAAGAAAAAATATATTCTTTGACTATGTTCTTGCTTAATTTTGATTGTTTAATATTGGTGAAATTATATTTCCTATTAATCCCAATTTGAAGTCCTGTGTTTCAATAATTAAAATGCATTTATAGCAAATTAAATTTTATTTTTAAATATAAATTGTATTTTATTTCAGTGTGCTTCCTCCGGGAATTCTCAGTGCTGACTATGCCGGATTCTAGATTGATATCCCCTTGCCGCCCAAGACGGCTGCGACACTTTCAGATAGAGAAGCTCTCCAACCCTCCCCTCTCTTTCCTCAACATCGAGACCCGGGGAACACTAAGTAAGGGATGATGAAAAGGGTGAAAATTAGGGAGGTGAGACGACTTGTGACGAGGGGGAGGGGAGAGGAGGAAGAAGAAAAGAGAAGGATGCTCCAAATTAACCGAGAAGTTGAACGCATTTCTAAAAAGGGGTTTTGGGAGGGTGGAAGGAGGGGATGAAATAAAGAGAAATTATATATTTTCCCTCAATATCCAATTCTATTTTTTTACTGGCTATATTTTTAACAAGTACATATATGTGTTTAAATTAGTACAAACATGCACAGGTGGTGGACGCGGACTAAACGTCAAGTTCATCAGTCTCGTTTACTAGTGACAGGAATACCAGGTTTCAAATCTCACACAGATATAATAGGATGTTTTAGCTTTAATATGGTTTCCCTTATCTTAAATGCAAATAATGAGGCCACATTTCTCTAAATTCTAGCTTAATATATTTACTCTACGTTTTAATTAAATTGTGGAATAACCAAGATAGGTAGTATATCCCCGAAGGAGGGGGGGTGGGGGGGGGGGGGGAAATCTTGTGTTGAAAGAAATATTTTTAAAGGAATGTGTATTTCATGCAAGCAATGTTATACAGAGCAGAACTTTAAAAAAAAGTACCTTTACCTAAGACAGCAAATCGTAGCATAAATTGCCTTACTTTGAGTTTGGACAAACTTTTACATGATAGCTAAATCGCTGAGGAGTAACATAGAATCAAAACCTGATATTTCCGCGATGTTAATTTAGGATCTAAGGTATTTTTGTTCATCTCGAAAAAATTGTCATTTTTTAGAAGATTAAGTGAAATATATAGTCCTCATTCAGCACTTATTACAACCAAGAGATACATAAATAACAAAGTAGTTTGTGTCGCGCAGAAGACATATGAACTAGACGCGGTAAACAACTGCCAATGAAAGAGAGATTTAATGTCCCTTCATAAAAGTTATAGCTATCAAACATTTTATTAAGTTTAGGACAAACTTTCAAGTTTCAGCCACTCACACAAAGTCCACAGGAATAGGAAATGTGCTACTATTTATTTGCGTGTAAAAAACAAACAAATAACATTAATCACTCCAAATAATTTGTAAAATTATACGGACCCGTTTGTTCATCCCCATTTTCATAATTAAGTCTAAATTATATATGGAATAAAATACATTTCCACCTGTCGGTATTAAACACATATTTGTACAGTTGCAGGAAACCAAACAAATTTAAATTAATTAAAACCATTCAATCTCATTAATCTAGCTCTCCGTTCGAACGTATTTTACCACATAATACACACACACACACACAGAATATAATAATATATATTATATATATATCATATATATATGTACACAAACAAAAAACAACTTTCGATATGCTTTCATTGTTTAATTGTAAAATATAAAAAAACAGAATTCGATGAGCAAGTAACACGCCTGACCATTATGCAAAGATTTTTATACCGAATGCTGGTTACTTAGATGGTTTTTTCTAATTATATGAATTTTTTACTTTCTTCTCAGATAAATGTTTGTCAAATTTATGAAATAATCGATGTTCTTATAAAATTTTATTTTTAAAGTTAAATTGTTTTGTCTAATATTTATGTAAATTATAAATAAATGTGTGGTTTAAAATTAATGCATTCAAAAACTGTATTGATAAAAAAAATATTATTAAATGTTTTTAGAAAGAATTAAAAATTAATAGCCTCTAAAGTGAAATAGAAATTTAAAAAATCGAGAAATGAAAAGGATAAAAAGTTTTGTTAGCATCAGTTTAAAATTTAAATATCATGAATAATTTGTAAAGAATATAAATGGTACAACACAATCGTAAAAACTTTGTGTGTATTATAGCTTTGAAGAAAATTTCAAAAATAGGTTTTTACCCCTATTAAGTTTTTCCTCATATTAATAAAGACATCATCTTGTTGATCACAATAACCACTCTTTATATATAAATCTTAAAATAAATTATTCAAAATGTTTTATCAAATTTCAGATACTAAAAAATAATTTGTTTGTAAATTAACCTAAAATTATTTGTAGTTTGTAAAAATAAAAACGTATTCTTATTTATTATAAAATTTTTCTCCCAGATTCACAATTTGAGCTTGATCATCAAGGCCAATTTAGATAAATTTAATTTTTTTTATAATTGGTCATAAGTAAACTATTAATTCATTTTAGAAAAAACAAAATAGATTATTATTGATCATTAAAATAGTACTCCAATACAAATTTTAAACAAATTTGAGTGGGTAGAGGCAAAATCATAATAGCCGTAGTAGATTTAGATGGGGTGTATTTACTATTTATTATTCTGTGAAATCTGCAAATCTATCTATAATAAATAAATAAAACATTCATTGATACTAGTTATCCTCAACGTATGGACTGACTATAAAAATAATTTTTGATAAAGAAGTAAGATATGTATCAGAAATCACTGATAGCTCATTTTTTCATAAAATGAGTAGGCCTATAATAATTTCTGTCCTGACCTCATCAACTATTAGAGATATTAAAAAAATTTTTTTTTACCAAAGTCACTAATTAGCAAATTACAATAAAATATTTTTTTTAGAAAACAAATATATATATATATGTGTGAGTGACAGTATATATGTATATATATATATGTGTGTGTGTGTGTGTGTGTGTGTGAGACAGTGTATATATATATATATGTGTGTGTGTATAATGTATGTCAAACAGCTTTACGGATACCCAGTTGAATCAAATCGCTAAAGTTATTAAAAAAATGTTAACAGTAAACTACCCTTAAGCTAATTTTCACCCAAATTAAATATATAAATTCATTTGTCATGTCAAACACTATCTGGATATACTGTAACGTTATTTGCCACCCTACTATGTATTTCCTTATATTTTTCGAATTTTTGTAAATAGTTTCCAATTTATTTTCAAATTAAATTATGCACTTCAAAGATCGGCCGCAGCTTAACACGCTGTGTTGCCGGCGTGAAAAATAATACTATTTACATCCCGTCAAAAAATAAAAGGACGGAAGGAAGAACGTCTAACACTGTTTAAATAATTTAAATAAGTAATTTTGACCTAAGGAAGAACACTTACCTTTTATTAAACATATTCCTTCTAAGAAGTTTGTTGACTCTGTTATTTATTTTCAATGTCGGCCATGATTTATTTCAAGGCATGCGCACTGCGCGGATTTGGTAAAACCAGTGAGTGGCGGGTCTCGCGATTGTAAAAGAAGAAAAGAAAAAAAGACGTGATGTAAATACCTCCAAAATAGCACGCATTTCAATTTTGACAGATATAAATAAACATTTTAATTATTTTAGGATAAAAAACATTGTTCATATTCATTGACATATGAAGAGTCCAAAGGAAAAACCAGCTAACCCTCAAGATTTCGAAAAATGAGATTTCAATGCCATCTGGTAGTTCTTTCCAAGTACTACATTTTTCCCAATACAAAAGTGTCATAACAAATCAACCTACTAAGTTACAGCCGTTTGAAATTTCGCGTCCAATGGATGAATCAGCTAACCCTCAGCGCTCCTAGGGAAGAACGGGCTAACCATCATCATGCTTCAATCTAGTTGCAGTGATATTAGTCCAGTTTCGTTCTGTGTTAGCGCGCGTTTTACAGTGATGTGGTTTGAGTGTTTGTGATAACTTTGTTCTATTTTGGTGCAAATTACATCTTTTTTTAAAATAATTTCCTAGAAATAGGAGTGGTTTTCTTTTAGATCCACTTTAATTCTCAGTTTGTTTAATGTAAACAATTTTTTTAGCTTTATTTGGAGATACATAGCCTAGCTTATTATTTTAGGTTAGGTTATTCGTGTTTTTATTCTCACTCCAACATGGATGAGAAATGTGAAGAGAGTTCTTCACAAAATGAAAGGAGCAGACCATCAGAATCACAATCAGCAAAGAAAAGAAAGAAGTTTGGAACAGTTCGGGAAGTGATGAAAAAACTGCGTGCTTCGACGTTCGAAACAGGCCCAGACTGTGAATGTAAGACTCACCAATGTTTTAGAAAAATTCCTCCTCAACAAAGGTCAATCTTGATTTAAAAATTCAATGAACTTGGTGAATTGAATAAACAATCAGCGCATCTTGCCGGTCTCATAAATATAGTTCCTATTAAACGAAGATACGCTAAGGGGGATGAAGAAGAGGCCAATTTCCGTGACTGTTCGTTTCACTACAAAATTAGAATGGAACAAAATGATGGCTACCAGGAAGAAGTAGTGTGCAGACAGGGCTTCATAAGTCTACATGGCATTACAAAGGCGAGGGTATTAACTATTCAATCTTCACTAAAAAAAACAGGCTCGGCACCGGAAGACCAAAGGGGCAAACACAAAAACAGACCACAGCAGCTGGACGATGAAAATAAAAGAGCAATTTTTTCCCGTATCAATTCTTTTAAGGGTCGTACGAGCCATTACAGTTTAAATAAGTCTTCTAAAATATATCTCCCTGAAGAACGGAATGTCAGAAAATTGTATGACATGTTTTGTGAAATGTACCCTGGAATCAAAAGTCATACGAAAAATACAGACAGATTTTTAATGCCGAGTTCAATATAGCTTTTGGTTACCCAAGATCTGATACATGTTCCACCTGTGACAAACACACTGCAGAAGTTGAAGCACTAAATAAAAAACTAGTAACGGGGTGTTTGGCACAAGAGGAAAGGAATGAGATTTCATCAAAGTTCAAGTCTCTTAAAACATTGCAAGAGCTTCATTTGAGGCGAGCAGGAACATTCTATTCAAGAAAACGTGCTGCAAGGAAGGAAAGTCAAAAAGATTTTCTGAAAGAAGCTCTATGCATGGATTACCAACGAAACCTTCTAGTGCCAAACATCACTACGAATGATGTTTATTACAAAAGACAGTTGTCGTACTACACGTTTAATATTCATGTACTTTCAACCGGCAAATCTGTTTGGTTTGGATACAGTGAATAAGTTGCCAAAAAAGGCACTAACGAGGTCGTAAGCTTTCTTCACTACTACATCACAAACTTCTTAGATCCCCGAGTCAAACACCTTACCTTGTTTTGCGATTCATGTGCGGGGCAAAATAAGAACTACACTGTATTTCGCTACCTTCACTATGTGGTGCATGTTTTAAAGAGATTAGAGACAGTGTGTATTACTTTCCCGTGGAGAGGGCATTCATTTCTGGAGTGTGATAAGAACATGGGTCTAGTAAACACAAAGAAACGAGTAGAAGTACCTCGTGAATGGGCCGAAGCAATATCTGAAGCCAGAGAAAAACCGGAACCTTTTGTGATGGTACAGGTGGACCAAAGCATAGTAAGGGACTGGAAGGCTTTCTTCGGGGAGCCCACTGTATGTCGCTATGTGAATAAGTGTCCATTCCCTACACGTCCCATCAAAGAGGCCAACATCTCCAAAGAACATCCTCGCTTCATTCAGCATAGGGAAATGTACAATGCAGCATGGGTTTCATCTGTACTAACAACTCCAGAAAAGAGAAGTCTCCAGAGTCCTACTCCACAAGAAGAAAATACGTTCCTCTTCCCAAACAGAGCTTATGAAGGTAAGAGCAATTCAATTTTCCCTCTTTCCAGTTTTTCCTTTGTTGTTTGACGAGCTATATAATAGCTAGCTTCCTTTTTTATTTCAGAAACACTCCAAATATCTGGGGAAAAATTTCGAGACCTTCAACATCTGAAGACATTTTGTGGTGATGAAGCCAAGACTTATTTCGACAATCTTAAATATAAAAAGGAAAATAAATAAAACTTAATGGAACTTTTTAGTAGGCCTAATGGGTATAAGTAAAAAAAAAAACTTTTGGTGTAGTATTGTAGTAACTTACATTGTTTAATATTGAAAAGTGTCTTGTTATCATGGAAAGTCATGTTTTTCCCTTGTAAACCTTGTTGTTAGCCTGTTTTTCCTTAGGATATTTTGTAGTTAAGTTACAATTAAATTTATTTTTAAAGAAACAAAACTATTTCTAAGGTAAAATTTATATTAACGTTCTCCATACATTTATTATCAAGTGTAAAGTTCATCATAATTAATTAATGTGTGAAACTGAAGAAGTTATTAGGTTTACAACTTTAAAATGGCTCTCCTCAAAAATTGAATGATCTTGGGTTAGCTGATTTTTCCTTTGGACTCTTCATATATTTAAATATTTATATTAAATTTGAATTTTATTTTATATTCATCTCTAGTCCATAGCCAACATTTTATCTTTTGTTTTAATGTATTAGTTTTCTCTTTGGACTTGGAAGAAAATAAAACGTTTTTAAATTTGATTCATGGAACACTTTCTGAAGAAGATTGGTGGTGGCTTCCTGGGTTTCTTTCTTTTTAACATGGAGCAAAATCTGTGTGGCTCCTAATTAAATTTAATTTTAAAGTGGAATAATGGCTGGAAAGTAAAGTGCAAGTACACAAATGGAAAGCTAAGTGTCTGGGGACGAACTAGAGACTGTTTATTTCTTCAAATTATGGACGAGTTGGAATAAATAAAAGGAAACAGATTTCAGAAATTCGTGCTGTTTCAACATGGACGAATTCATTGGTGAGATCCAGCCAAATCTTCAATTTTAAATATATTTCTTTCTCTCTTTTTATCAAGCGACCAGGATTTATGCAAAAACTTTCAGAAAAGACTAAATATATTCATAGTCTTTATTTATTCCAGAGAATTAATTAACATTTTATTTTATGTAAAAATATTAGTGTTATTGATTTCTTTTTCTTTTTCCTCAACAATACCATTTTTTGTCTTACTCAAAACTATATATACTACATAAGTTTAGCCTATATATAAATATATTTTTTCTTTCACTCTAGTATTATATATTCTAAAACTCTTAAATTTAACCATGTTCGGAGATTGTTATTTTAATTGATTAATTTTGTTTAAGAATTTACGTAATACGTAATTTTTTCATTTTTTATTTTGTCAGATTAGCATTATATTTATTCGAAATTCCATAGGTAGGATTGGGATGTGGTAAAAGGGAAATAATAATAATAATAATAATATAATAATAATATAATAATAATAATAATAACCCATAAAAGTTTAAATAATTGTATTTTTTTTATTGTAATCTAAATTAGTACATTTCGTTTTAATGATCCATTTTATTTAAATTATTCATGTTTTATTTTAAGTATTCTTTCAACTCTTGTAGAGACTTACGCCACACCATTGTTGTAGGTAAGGTAGTGTCATTATCATTAACATTGTAATATCCAGAAAACGTTCCCGAGCACACCCAGTGGTCTCGAGTATTAAGGGTCTTCGTGCCTCTGTCTAAATTTGCCGAGCTTAAGATATTTTTTTTATTATTATTTTCTCCTAGATCTTAGGAGTGGCGCCCAATAAATACAAAATTTTTATCGTCTGGACGTTACCTTTCGTTGTGTAAAAGCGATTTTGGAAGACACAAATTTGTATATATTTATTAGATTACATTTAATCAAAATCGTTTAAGAAATTTTCAAAATATTTGGAGGGTCGACCTCTCCCTGGACATCTATTTTAAACGAAATTGCTAGAATTATTTTTTAAACATCTTGAATTAAAAAACTCATTAGTAAACTACTCTTATTTTGAGGGCTGTGATGAAAAAACAAACAAGGGATGGCCCTTAAAATATAAATATAGAGTTTGAACCAAATCCATTAAACCATTCAGGGTCCGTGGCCAGGTAACAACAAACGGACATACAAAAATGGGGGAAGGGGGGATGTAAAGTACACTTTTTGGGTTCTGACGTTAAAATTAATCATAATCTAGAGGTCCGAAATGTCCACTATAACAATTCTCTCTCTTGGCAAGAGAAAGTAAAAAATGAAATTTTTCAAATATAGGTCATTGAAAACTACTACTAAAGAATGTTTATATTTATGTAAGGTACGACTAAATCGTACAAGCCTTCTCAAATATTTTATAATAATTTGAAACTCATGAGCATATTCACTTGGAATATAATGTTTTAAGCTAATTCTCAAAATATTCGGAAAAAAGAAAAGAATCCACTAAAATATAGATTATTTGAATTTATGATCCAAGTTGACTAAACATCTGTATTTTGATTAAAAAAAAAGTAACTGTAATAGACACCACAATCACCACAATTCAGACTTATTACGCTACTAAAGATGGCATCGTTTATTGTATCGTGGTTGGCTGTATTATTAATTAATCCAGGCTTCAGACTCCATTTATCCATAAAGAAAATAAGGAAGCCTTTCTGATTGTTAATTATATTAAAGCAAAAACTACCCAAAACAATAACTTTATGACTATAGCTATTTGGTATTTGATGCATTAAATATGTTATATCTTTTTCAAGAGCAGAAGAAACAATAAAAGAAGATTTATTTTCAGTCAAAACAATCACATCATAGAGTTTAAAGCAAACTGTATCCACGTGTTTTATTCTCCCATGTTCAAATTTTTTTTAAATTATCATTTTTAAAACACCCTTAAACAAATTTTTACCCAAAAATACAATGTATTATTATTATTATTATTAGCACCGCGTCTTACTACCCGTTCGGTTATACGCAATGTACAATGTAAATCCTTGGATCAAACACTACTAAGATACCCATTTGGAATCAAATCGATAGTCATTTCTAAAACCCATTAAAGCTAAAAAAAAAAAAAAAAAAATCAGCAGTAAAATATCCATAAATCAATTTTTATTCCCAAAAAAAAAAAATATAATATATATATAATGCAGCGTTATTTGTCATGTCAAACATTCCCAAGATACTCATTAAAACCCAGATCATTAAGGCCATTTTAAAAATATTTTAAATTAAAAAAAAATCAATCATCAGTAAACTACCTATGAAGGAGCTCTTTACACCAAGAATTAGAATAAAGTTTAATATAGAACAATCATAAAATACCCATTTTGAACCAAAACTGAAGAGCCATTTTTAAATATTTAAATTTTTTGGAAAAAAAAGTCATTAGTAAGCTACCCATAGCGAGCTTTTACACCAAAATCAAACATATTGTATTATTTATTATGTCAAACACTCCCAATATAAATATTTGGAAACAAATATCCTTATTTATTTTAATATTTTAAGTTTTTGAAATATCATTAATTGGTTAACTACCAATAAACAAATGTTCATCCCAAAAACAAATGTACGATGTTATTTGTGATGACACACAATACGTATAATAGATTTTAAATAAAATCTTTAAGAAATATTTTCAAAATATTTTGAATTCTCAAAAATTACCTGCCAATAAACCACTTGTTATCGAATTTTTGCCAAAAAACTATTGATACGGAGTTATTAATCATGCCAGCCAAAACTTAAATATGCATTTTAATCTAAATTGTTATAACCATTTACGAAAAATTTGGAATTAAAAAAATTACTCATCAGTAAATTACCCTTAATTTAAGGCCTTAGCTTAACATCCAAAAAGTTTTAAAGAGGAAAAAAAACCTATAAAATCTAAATCTAAATTATGAAATCTTATCTAACCGTTTCGGATCCGCGCTCAGCGACTGAAGTAGGGATGTGAAAAATGTATCAATACTTTACTAATATCGATATTTTCCTTTCGATACTAGTATTTTTTACTTGATACTTTTTTCCGATACTTTAACTGATATTAGTACTCACACTCCGGTATTGGATCGGTATCTAAAGAAATATATTTTTTGTTTTCTTCACTCATACTGGTATTAAATGTTTGCTATAGTTAAAGAAGGGTAAAAAATAGATTGAAAAAATATATTACTATTTATAATTCTCAATTAAATAACTTTCGATCAGATTTTCATAGACATTTTGGAAGCTGGTATGGTAAAACTTTTGTATCCGTCATACAATCCTATCTATCATACCTTCCAAGTTCTAACACATAACATAAACGTGATAGACCTAAATATACTATAATATGGTTAAATTATTATAATTTTCAGTGTTTAAATATATATGAAGATATAATTATTATTACAATGCTAAAGTTGAAATTATCATTTGACAAGAAAAATATTTTTTTCAGATTAAAATCTCGATTTTTATACTTACTGTTATCGATACTATTTTTTCATTACTATTACGGTATCGATATTTTTCTTTATATACTTTAAATGTGTACAGTATCGATACTTTTCTTTCGATACCACATCCCTAGACAGAAGGACAGACATACAGAAAGTCATGGGGACAGAGAGAATTGAGAATCCACTTTTTTGGGTTCAGGATCACATATAACGTAGAAACTCATCATAATCTCAAGATAGATTTTTTCCCGATTATATTACGTTCTCATGACGCGAGAAAGTAAAAACAAATTGATATAATTATATATATTGTAAGAAAATTAATCGATAGGCTACTAATTTTACACCTAATCATTTAAGATATTTTTAAGAGTTCAAATTTTCCAAAAATCATTCATCAGTCAACTACCCATAAACGAATTTTACCCAAAAAATAAGTGTGGGGTGTTATTTGTAATACTACATAATCCTAAGATATACATTTTAAACAAAACTGTTACAGCCATTATTGAAATAAGTTTTTTCAAATTTTCAAAAATGTCCCGTCAGTTAACTACACTTAAATGAAAGTTTGAGAAAAAACAAATGAAACAATGCTATCTGTCATGTCAAAAAAAATCATTGATATGCATTTCAAACAAAATCATTAGAACCATTTTCAAAACATTTGTAATTCCAAAAAATTACTTACTAATACACTACCCCTAATTTGAGTGCTAAGCTAAAGTCAAAATCAAATTTTTAAATTACAATTACATTAATTGTTATCAAAAATTCAGATATGGAAATGTAGGCCCAAACACTTTATTTAACTACCTCCATCAAATTCAATTATTTCCGGATTTATAACAATTAATTAAATGGATAAACAACTTTGTAACTGGCAAAAATATAATGTTCATTAATAAAGTATAACATATTTGAATAATGATGGAAAATAAATAAATAAAATACTTTATATTACAGAATAGTATAGCCTACTCGTGTATTGATGGATTGGATTGTTTTTTTAAAGCTTGTACCAGGTATAATTTTTACTTTCTCGCTACTTTACAGGTAGATTCACAGCCAGTAGTAATTTGATTTTAAGATCTTTGACTTATTTGTCTATAACACATACTCTTCTTATGTTTTCTAAGGGCTCTATATTTTGTGTAGAACAAAATCTACGTATAAAAATTACAATGTTTCAAGATTGCGAGTAAAAGAAGATGAGTGTGGAGGTTTTATTGGTGATGAAAGGCGACTACTCCATGGGAAACATTTCATAAATGAGATATTATTCAGAAGTTCCGAATGCGCACAGTAAGCGGGCGGAACGACTTTTTCATCACATCGTTTTAGATCAAGTACAGAATAACGGGAGATGAGTTTGGTCTACATACGAGGTTTACTCCTGGAACATAAAATACCGTACTCAGGAGTTTATAGGACGAAATTGCTTCTTTATTCTACTTTTTCTCCAGAGGAATAAGAAGGAAAGGCCCCAGGGGGTATGTTCTAACATGGCTTTGCCTTGTCTATATTAACTTGGATGTAAGTGAAACATTTTGTTCTGTGTTTGACAAAGAGATTGAGAGTGTACAGAACATAGTACAACACTATTCATCAAATTTGGATCCTTTGTTTGTAGAGAAGCATTACGAATTCGATCTGTTTTTGGCCCTAGTATTTTCCTTAATTTGTTTACAGCAATAGAAGGATTCATAAAATGTTTAAGATGACATTAATAATAGTTTTTAAAATTAAGCAACTTTACATGATCATAAAGATAGATTTAAAGATAATTAATATTCAAACTACCTTAGACTGGCGTGTGTTTGCCCGCGCTATCTTTAATGTGGAACAGCTAATTTACAAGCTAAAAATGCAAAGTAAGTCTCATTTGTTTATTAGAGTAATTCATAAACCTGCTAAAGAGAAATGTCCTCACAATCCAATATTTTAAAATATTTTATGGTTTTTCCGTTTAAACTAGGTTTATTTAACTTAATTTCTTAGATATTAAATTTAGACACTTTATTTTGGTATTCATTGAAACAATGCCTACGCGTATGAGAAATACTGTTAGCGTATTTGCATTTGTGTCTTAAATTTAAGTATTTTTCAGCTATTTTATGGCTTTGCGTGTAAATTGTATTTATTTAGTTTTGTTCATTTTATAATAAATTAAAATCATTTATTTCAGTGTTGATTGCAACATTTATTCCACGTAATAGATCCACTACTAACATGCTTGTATTTGCCTCTTAAATTTAGTTATTTTTTCAGTCATATAATGTTTTTAATTGTGAATTAGCTTAGTTTAGTTTAGATTCTTTGATATTAAATTAATTTATTTTTGTGTTTGTATTAGTTTCAACAATGCCTACACGTAGGAAAGCCGCTGTTGGCTTGATTATATTTTCGTCTTAGATTTAGGTGTTTTTTTCAGACAGCTTATGGTTTTGCATGTAATTTAAATCCAATAATTTTGTTTCTTTGATAGTAAATTCAAACAATTTATTTTGACGTTCATTACAACAATGCCTCCACGCAAGAGAACCATTGTTAGCGTGCTTGTATTTGTTTCTTAAATCTAGGTCGGTTTTCTGTCGTTTTATGCTGTTGCTTGAGAATTAAGTTTGTTTAGTTTTGTTTCTTGGTAATAAGCCAAAAGCACACATTTATTTGGTGTTACTTTAGATTGCTTCTTTCAAGTTTCTTAATTTGTGTTTCTTAGATGGTAAATATATAAAGTATAAGGTGGAAATATGGGCTAGACTGTTAATATTGGCTAGCAAAGTTTCAGCTCCATTTGGTGCTGAAACCTGGCATTAACTAATTGAACATTTTAGTACCAAGCTAGTGAATATGGTAGAGCAGAAACGGCGGTAGTCATGAAATGTGGAAGCTTACGTTAGACAAGACGTACTCTGTGTTTGTTTGTTTCAAAACCTTATCAGATAAGTCTATTTAATTGTGTAACATAGAATCTATTTTTACTTTCGGTATTAGGCTTAGTGTAAAACCTTCTTTATATATTAGGCTTACAATCGCTATAGAATTTAAATTTTACTGTCTCACTAACAAAGGGTCGTAGCCTTTTAACTATCCAAGCCACAGTGTCAGTAATATTGGCTAACTATTTGGTCTAGACACCGGCTACCAGCCAATATTTAGACAAATATATTTTAAAGCTTATAGAAAACATAGAAAGCCCTTACATTTTTCAGAATGCCAAGAAACAAAATAGCATATGTCCCACGTAAAAGAATGAAGCAGTGGAATGAATCAATGAGGAAGGCTATTATTGCAGTGAGGGAGGAAAACAGTTGGTACGTTTATAGCTTCAAAAGTATTTCAAGCACTACATTCTACACTACAAAACTTGGCTAGTAAAAGCCCTCTTCCTCCAGATAAGACAGTTTTAGGAAACGAAATTTAAGAGGAATTAATGAAATACCTATAGCTGATGGAGAAATACTTTTTTACGGATTCACTCGTAATAATTTAGGGCAGATGGATTATCAACAAGCAACAAAAATTTATGAAACCATCCATTCAAAATACCAATTTAAGGACGAGCGTGGGTGATTCTTTTTATGCAAAGGCATAACAATGTTCTTTTCCTCCAAAAGCCATGTGGAACCTCCTTCGCAAGAACCCTTGGATTTAATAAGGACAATTTTAAGACATTTTTTCATATTCTTCAAAATGCTTGCGGGGAACACAGTTTTCCATCAGGAATTATATTATATTACATTGTAGATGAAACAGGGCTGACTGTCATGCAAAGCAGAATACTACATCTAATCAGACGGTAGGGTAAAAGACAGGTAGCCTCAATAACATCAGCTGAGAGTGATAAAGGAGCTACAATTGCAATAATTGCAGTGACGAGTGTCAGTGGATACTTTGTTCCTCTAATGATAATCTTCCCCAGAACCAACATGTCTGATCAACTGATGAGATGCTGTCCTCCAGGTTCGATTCGCTCCATCTGGATCGGTACAAACCCATCTTTTTACAAAGTGATTAGCTCATTTTATTGAACACGTCAAACCAACACAAGATTCACTTGTTTTATTAAAATTGAATGGGTAATACAACCACACTCACAATCTAGATGTAATTGGTATGGCCCGAGCCAATAACGTTGCCACTGTCGTACTTTATCCTCACTTAACCTACTGGCTTCAGCTCCTTGACTAGACATTCATGGGCACTATAAAGCCTTTTAATAGTGAGGAACTAAAGATGTGGTTACGTCACAATAGTAACGCGATCAGTCCTTATGACATAATTGAACTATTACGAAAACCTTACTTGAAGGTCCAAACTGAGGAAATTGCAGTCAATGGCTCGAAGACAACGGAAATTTTTCCCTTAAACACAAACATTTTTAATAATGCAGACCTCATGGAATTTGAAGTTGAAGCAGAGAAGACTTGCAGCAACACAAATATGTAGCAACAAAATATGTAGTAAAACATTTGAATGTTTATTTACTCTAGCATTTTGTTAATAGATTGTAAATTTTTGTAGGGTTTTTTATCTTAAAATTTGATCTGAATATATATAAAAATTGGTAAAATATAGACCCATACCCACTCATGTTTATTTAAATACATTTTACTCAAATAACTTAAGATTTTTCCTTTAAGCCCACATTTATTTACAATATTTTATTGAATTTTAAGGGTAGCCCACATTTAGACCATAATTATTAAAAAAAATTGGTTTTTACGGTTTTTATTAAAAATCTCTTTTAAAAGTAAAAGATATTTTAATGATTATTTAATGTTAGTGGCATCAAGAAAACATGTTTAGCTACACATAGACCCAGTGTCTTAGTTCAATATTGAAAAGAAGTTAAATGTCACGCCTAAAACAAACCAGTAGCCCGTATTTCCACCTTCTCTGTATATCAACTAAAGCTATAAGATTTGTATGTGCTTCTAATTTTTATGGAGTTTTCCTCTTTTATGGTACGTATAAATGAAAATATTACAAAATAATCATTTTTATAATGTTTGTTATTAGTTGGTTTTTTGCCAGCAATCTCAAAAATTACTCAAGGGTTTGAGACGAGACTTCTTCTGTTGTAATCCTTATTTTTTGGAGAACCATATTAAGCTGTGTACCATCACGCTAGCTCATTAGCGAGCAAAGTGGTGTCAAAAACACCTGATGTAAATAGTTAACATCTGTCGCGGCTGGTATTCTGGGTACACAAAATGGCACGTGATTTAATTTAGTGTGTGAATTGAAAGGGGATGGAGGCAGTTCCATGTTTCTTCGTGAATAGTTGTACGCAAATAAACCACTGCTCTTGAAATTTCATTCTTTTATAACATTTGAAATTGTTGGATGGCTCAGGTATTGTTAAATGCAAACGAAGCCGTGGGAAAGTGCTAATTTGCAATAGTTTTTAAACAGTTATAACGATTTATTTCAAATGTATATTCGGTTGTTATTTAATAATATAAATACATTTGTATCGTTATTTTTTTTTTTAATATTTAATGGTAGTTTACTGATGACTGATTTGTGGAAAATTTGCATCTTTTTGAAAATAGCTTCAAGGATTTGTTTTATAATTGGTATCTAACTAGTGTTTTATAATATGATGATTATAGTTATAGGTTAGTTTTTTAAATTAAATGGAGTTAAGGATGATTTACTTTTGACATATTTCAGAAAATTTTTAATAATTCAAAAATAAATATTAAGATTCAGTTCCAAATAAATACCTACCTTAGAATTAATTTTAATGATAGTTAAAATATTTTCATATTTTTTAATTTAAGTCATAATTTACATAAAATTGATTTTTGAATATTTGATTTATGTTTTTAATTCTGTAATCCATTGCTTAAAATTTATATTGTTAAGGGTGTTTATAGTCACTAACAGTATTGGTTTTTCTAAGAAAAAACATTCATAAAATTAGTTTACATTAAAAAAATCTAATTTTTAAAGTGTGGTTACAAGATATAATTTGCCATATGATAAATACTGTATGATTGTGTTGCACCATTTATTTTATAATAGAATAAATATTTAAAAATAGGGAATTTCTTAGTGTCTGAAACTTGGCTCCGCAATATTGTAGGCGGCCCCATTAAGAACTAGCTCCCTCACTATGCATTAACATCATAAAAACACATCCACGAGGTCAACTGGTTGGAGAAGTTAACCAAGGGTGTATGGTCTACTTGAGATGGTATAAGTATTTGTTGTTTAAAATATTATATTATGTCAAAATGAGTTCATATATATAAGTATCCACTGTGAGGTATTCTGCTCAATGTTAATTTTGAAAATTCCATTTTGGAATAAGAACGTAAGTTTAAATAGTAATAGATTTTTTTAAAGTAACTGTTTTTTATAGTTGTCCCAGATACCCAAAAGTCTTAGGTAATTTTAAAGTTGTATATAATAATTTGGCTTATTATTAGCACCACGTCTTACTACCCGTTCAGTTTATACTCACTTACGCTAATGCGTAATGGTAGGGTGATTGTGAGATGAAATGGAGGACCTACAGTTTAACGTGGAATCCGAACCACGGTGGAAGCCTGGCATTCCTCACATTCACAAGTTGTGATTATTACATATCTTGTCAGAGGTGAAGGAAGGATTTGGCAATCAAATAAATCTGTGCCGGGACCAAGGATTGAACCCCGGACCCCCAGCCCCCCTGCTAAGTATCGGGACTACGTTGCGTGGTTCCACTATGGTATAGCTCAGGGTTGCACAGCCTTTTAACACCGGAGGGCTACTTTTACTTTAACTGATCAATGGTGGGCCGGAAGTTGATCCCCTACCTACCCCACTTCTCCAAACACATGTCTAGATCTCCCCCTTATCCTAATTTTACCAATAGACCTATAAAATATAGTTAAAATTAATGTTGAAAAGTGTATTTATGAAACATATTAAATACTTTCACAACTACTTTTAAAATAGTTCTAGTGGTTGATTGATTTAAAAAAAAAGTCATACCTCAAAAAATGTTCGAGGCCCCCCCCAGAAGCAATAGTTATGAGAATTCAAAATAGAATTTTATTTTGTAAAGACACACTTTTAAAAACCAAACACACGATTGCACTAAAATAATTTATTTGAAATAAAGCACATGTTTTCAAAAGAGAAAATATAAAAAAAACGCCATTACTGTTTATTTATACTAAGAATTAGAGCGATTTGACTTTCTTAATGCCGGGATCACGATCAAATTAACGTTAACTTAAAGTTAACAGAACGTAACTTAACGTAAAGGACCTCCTCGTATGTTTAAATGGGGGTGATCACGATGCAGTTAACTTAACGTTGACTTGCAGTTAACTTAACGTAAGAGATGTCCTGGGAGGTCTTTTACTTTAAGTGAACGTTAATTGAAGGGTATCACGTAATCTAGCCAATCATTATGCGAGTGACGTCAACAGGGCTATTTAGTAACTTATTTGTTGGTATTATGATCAATGTTTACTCTTTAGTGTAAGTTCTAGTGATCAGACATTGAAACCAAATAATTAAAATAAAATAGGAAAGTTAAATTTATCAAAAAAGTTTTGTAATAGATATTTATTATATCGATTAAAAACTGTAAACACTCACAGATAATCACTTTAAAACTAGTATAAATCACAGATCATATTCCAGAATGAAGATGTTTGGCTCGAATTGGTACGTTAAGTTACGTGAATCGTGATCACACATACGTTAAGTTAACTTTAAGTGAACGTTACGTTAAGTTGATCGTGATCCCGGCATAAGTGAAGAATGATCCTAATCATGGGTCGAATGCTAGAGGGCTTGCTGGTAGAACATTGCCACATTGGCGTGCTAAGGCTCGATTCCCATATCAAGGTGTTATTTCTCAACTAATTTAAATTAAATTTACTTAAACTTTGTTTTTTATTAGTTTTTTATTAGTATGTCAATATCGGGTTCAATATTGGACACAGAAATTTGAAAGTTTCCCTATAAATGTCCATGAGTCTGACGGGAACGAACTCTTGATTTTCTGTTTCATCAAATAAAATTACTTTTCACATAAGTAGGTTTTTCCAAATAATGTTACCATTTATAGAACCTGATTTTTCAATCCTGTCATTCCTTTATGCAAGTTATTTTTTATAAAAATACATTAGAGAAACCTATTAGATTTTTGCCTTCAATTTAAAGTTACATTTAAGATCAATTAGTTCAATCTGTAAATCGGGTGATGCAAAACCAGTAAAGTTGATGCTGTGGGGGAATCTCAAAGTATAATTTTAAAATATGTCAACCTCTCGCAGGTCCCGAGTCTTGCACAGCTGGTCTATCTTGTAAGATAAGACCATAGATTAATTCATAAACATAAGACTGCTATATTTAAGGGTGAGCAGATTGTGAATTCCTAATATGCATGCAATAAACTGGGAGTTAAAAACATCACTTAGTTGTTTTTGGTTCCCAGACCCTAAATTAATAAGCTATGCAAAATTCCATAAGCATCCAGGCATTTGCATTTCCCTAAAAAAGCAAGGTTAATCAAGGCTTTGTCTTGAATATGAGCTAGTTATTAATTTATAATAACTTTTTTCAACCTAACATAGTTATACGAATTTGAATAATGCTTATGGGGTATGGATGCGTATTGTTGACTTTATATTAAATACATCCGAATTTGCGTGGAGGGGAATCGGTAAAACATCTAGGAAAAATCATCTTCAATACACCAAGCAGAGCTCTAGCCTCCAACTCCTATCACCGGATAGCCGTACTGGATGAAACTGACAATAATTTTAGTCTTCATGCCACTGATGCGGGTTATTTTATAAATCCTTTTGTTGACAACTTTTACTTAAGTTCAAGCTATACACGATAGAAAGCGCACGAATAGGGTGCAAAGTAGAAAGTGAAAGCATCTTAAACCAAAGTTTTTCATCTGAACACTGCTTTGTATTCGAAGGACAAGAAGGGGAATGTCCTGTGAAACCAGGAGGAGGCTTTGAGGTATCAATGAGTGGGAGATCTTCCTCTTTTTTGGAAAGGAAATCCGTGTTATATAGGTTGAACGAAGGATGAAAAGGAAAGGAAAGAGATATGAGAGGGAATTGAAAGGGATGAATTGAAGCTGGACAAGAGCGAACACAGATATCGCCCACGTGAACGGGGCAGTATGTTATAAAAAATCTAGATCCTTCGTGTTTTATTGAAACTTCGTAGAGTCATAAAATGTATATGTTGTGGGATAGCTAAGCGTAGCCCTGCCCCTACTAGATATGTTAATAATAATGAGCAAAATATAATATGAATGTCCCATGGAACATTCATATTATATATCCATTAACCGGTTAATACAGTGGGGTCTCGTTTATCCGGCTCTTATTTATCCAAATTTGATGTTTATTCTGATTGATTTTTTATAACAATGTTGTATGGGACGAATAATTGATGTATTATGTTACTGTAGTCGCTGGTTGAGTACTGTACTGTACTGCACCTAGACCACCTAGACAAGGGGACGGCTTTTTTTTATAACGCCAGTCGGAAACAACGCCAGCCAACTTAATGGCGGTGAAACGTCTTCGTAACTGTGCTACTCGTAAACGCCAATCAAAATTGGCTCAACAAATACTTACTCATTATTTTACGAGTGAACAGTGGCTGTAACATGTTTAAATTGTATTAAAATATGTTTTTATGAAAATAAATGGTGAATTGTAATATTGTTGTAATGTATTTTTGATATAACATCCGGGCTATCTGGATTTTCGTAAATCCTGAAGAAGCCTGGGTTAAAATACTGGTTGGAAGAATTTAGGTTGGTTTTCCTAGATAACACGTAAATACAGATATATTTCTTCTAAACTCTATCTTCTTCATCTCTACCCCATTAGTGTCAATAAAAGTGTGAATAGCCCCTACGGGTGAAAGTAATACGTAATTTAAAAATTTATCAGATACATAAAACATGACTGATCTGAGGAAAAGCTACATCAACCCCTGCATCTACTAGTGGTACTAAAAAATTAAATGCGCCATACAACTTGAATGCTCAGAAAGACAGCCAAACACACATTTGTCAAGTGACTGCTATATTAATATTCTGGTAGCATTTACAAAAGTTAGTAAAGTGGTTTAATATATTGATAAATAAAGGACATGTGATCTGTATCTGTCAATTATGGTGGATGATATCATTTCATTTAAAATAATAATAAATATACTTTGGAATGCTATCAATATTTATAAGAATTTTTTTGTTTGATTTCTAAACCTTTATTTCCTAAAAAATTATTTGTACATTAATGTGCATCTCTCGATATTAAGAGGTCTAGATGTTATAAGAGATGAGTGTACGCAGAGAGGTGATGATGTGATAGATAATATCGATACATGGGCTGCTGCAACTTTTTCTTTTGTATTGGTTAGTCTATGGACCAGCTCAAACACCGATACCAATTTTAATAAAAAAAAACCTTTTACAGGAAGTTGTTTATTTTATTGATTTTATTTATTTTGCTCTAGAATGTGTGTGTACAACAAGCCTTAAAGTTGATAGAGCTTTTGAAAACAAAAATATCATCTTTGAATTAATATTTGTTATTGAGTAAAAGATCTACTTTTTTGGCTATTATTATTATAAGATTCCCATTTTTTCTTAATAATGTCGATCAACAAAGTTACTAACAGCATGGTTTAAGGGGTAGGGTTTATGAGGGTAATTAAGAGGAAACTTATCCATATTTTCTTGGAGAACCAATAGAATAATCCCAACGATAAATCACATACGGATGAAAAACCTCAAGTACATTAATTTAAAAGTCGAACTTGTCCTTCCCATTACAAGCAACCATGGACCTGATGTCTTAGTCCGTGTGACCACTGGGTGCATATAGTATCATCTAAATGGAAGTTAACGACTTGATCTAAGGGGTTTGGATGAGGAAGATGGCTTAAAACATTATTGATGAGAGAGGATTGGTAAACCACAATGAAAATTGTATTTGGGACAAAAACAACCGTGCACCTAATCGTGATTAGAGCCCCAACCTCTCCACAGCCGTAGGTGGCTTGCTATTCCCGATTAAAGGGTATATTGGAGTAAAATTAATTAAAATCTAAGTTATTCCTCAATGTCTAAAGGGCAAACTATTTCAGGTCTAAAATAATCAATATTGCTCTAAAGTGTTCTAAAAATTAGTAAGTGAGCTCTAACATCTGGGAGTATATTATCGCGGCATCAAAATGGCCGTAAAGGCTACCGATGGGCCACGCCGAGCATACTTCAAAGAGTCAGCTGTGAAGCCATCAGAGCAGTAGAGGAAGTATCGCCAGGCACCAGAGGGGTGGCCTATCTAGACGACTACCTGTTCTTCAACCAGAACCCAGAAGAACTGAAAAGAATCCCGGATCTACTGACACAGCTAGGACTGACGATCAACCAGGGAAAGTCCTCAACGGAGCCCACCAGACAGCTAACCTACCTTGGGTTCAAGAGAGACACCACGACATCATCCCTGGAAATGTTGCCCCTCCTCTCTCCACCTTCCGACTGAGTCCCGAGGCCTGCCACTCCGCCGCTTTTATACTCTCAACGAGTGCGATATTTGAGTGGAAGGTCCCGGGAGGGACAGCCGGAGGCGGCGGCTAATGCCTTTATTAAATTAATTACAAGGCACAATTTATTTACAGTCACAGGAATCAGAGAGCTCCCAGGTCCCAAGGACGGTAGGTGAAGTCATTGGAACCATACTTAAGAATACCTTGTCACCAAGTAAGGATTAATATTTCAGCATTTAGAGCCCCACCTCCATCATCTATTACCCCCTCCTACATATCCTGTCAAGCACTATTTTATGTTTAGTGTCTAATGAGGCTGTCGTGCGTGCAAATGCATCGAAAACAAACAGTGGCGCCTGTTGTCTTTAGAAGTCTGGGAACACAGGCCGTGACGAATATTGTCTTTAGAAGTCTGGGAACACAGGCCGTGACGAATATTGTCTTTAGAAGTCTGGGAACACAGGCCGTGACGAATATTGTCTTTAGAAGTCTGGGAACACAGGCCGTGACGAATATTGTCTTTAGAAGTCTGGGAACACAGGCCGTGACGAATATTGTCTTTAGAAGTCTGGGAACACAGGCCGTGACGAATATTGTCTTTAGAAGTCTGGGAACACAGGCCGTGACGAATATTGTCTTTAGAAGTCTGGGAACACAGGCCGTGACGAATATTGTCTTTAGAAGTCTGGGAACACAGGCCGTGACGAATATTGTCTTTAGAAGTCTGGGAACACAGGCCGTGACGAATATTGTCTTTAGAAGTCTGGGAACACAGGCCGTGACGAATATTGTCTTTAGAAGTCTGGGAACACAGGCCGTGACGAATATTGTCTTTAGAAGTCTGGGAACACAGGCCGTGACGAATATTGTCTTTAGAAGTCTGGGAACACAGGCCGTGACGAATATTGTCTTTAGAAGTCTGGGAACACAGGCCGTGACGAATATTGTGTAGGGTGCTAGCTACCCGTTAGCACTTACACTCAAATTACCTTGTACATGATTATCACTATAAATCTAATAACTAATAAATTCTAATAATGTGTGACATATAAACTCACGGTGAAATTGTGTTGCTGGAAACGCCCAAAACGCCCAAACTTGGGGAAAGTGCCCCAGCTGATTGTTCAAAACTTCCTGGAGGAAGTTCAACAGACGGACATCTTGCTCACTGGCCAGACTTTACCATAATGATTTGTCACTTCCCTGTGTTGTCCTCAGTGGCCGTCTCTTAGCGCTAGTTGGCTTTCTGCTTATTTATAGAAAATCTCCACTTCCCCTCCCCTTGTTGATGTCCCTTCCCTAATACGTCAGTGCGTCTTGTATAAAACCACCACCTCTTGCTTCACATTTTTGTATTCTATTGTAACGATTCCTCGGAGGAACTGCCTAGAAGTGAGCAAAGGATCTGTGGACTAATCAAGCGGTGATCACGATTTTTGAGGCATCGGTCTCTCCACCTACCAGCAGATGAAGTAAAGTCTGTGACTATGAGAATGTATATCTAGTAATTTTTAATAGGGTCTTCGTGGTATGTTTTACTATATCCATAAGACATAGTTTTGTATGTCAGAGTTCTGACTTGTTTATTTATGTCCATAAGACATAGTTTTGAATGTCAAGAGTCTTTGATTTGTTTTTCTATGTCCATAAGACATAGTTTTGAATGTTAAGAGTCTTTGATTTGTTTTTCTATGTCCATAAGACATAGTTTTGAATATTAGGGTTTATTATCTGTCTTAAATACCTGGACAATAACCAGACTTCCTATACTGTATGGCCATGTTAGGCTAGTCTAACTCTTTAGATCGAAACATGGTGGAAATCAGGTTGTCTTTAACGTTGTTCCATGACCTAGATGGGTCTTTGACTGATAACAGTCTCTAATCTTTCTATTGTTGTACCTTTGTACGGTGCTCAACTCGTGGGTCCACTACTAGTCCAGAGTAGTGACCCGCGTGGTTTTGTTAATTTTGTCCGGACCCCTTCAGGCCCCATTTGTATTAGTTAATGTTTAACTGTTTGCAGTTGTTATAGTCTGTGTCCAGACTTGTGTAGGAATTTAAATATAATATAGAATGACCAGGTAGTACTAACTAGGAATAGACCGGCCATAGTATCTTTACAGCCTAGATTCTTGGTAGCTCGCCATTAACTCTCTGTAAACCTAGAGTTCCTCTTCTAGGAACTTAACCTTTATATCTCGTAACTCAACATGGAGTTAACTCATGCTAGCTAGCTCATTTATTTATCAACGTTGTAGCTCTTTAAACTAGGACTTTCTAGAATTAGGTATTGTTAACTATTATTCTTTTAGATGTTCATAAGGCTTAAAGTCTAGCACTTGCAAGGCTGGAGTGGTGCTATGCATTGTTGCTTAACCTTAAATCAATAATTGCTTCCAATTTAAATTTCCGTTGTGTTGAGGCAGACGTACCTTCGTAGTATAATGTGTGTTTATTCTTTAACGAGTTACACCCTTTCCAATATACACACAACCACACTTGTCATGGTTGCAGGTCAAACCTAGGTGCTTCACACCTAACGCTCCCAATTGAAGCAACAATGTCTAAAGTAACATATATAATTCCCTTCAATAAACAATGGATATGATCTCGTCAAACCATTTGTATTATATCTAACTTGTTTGGATTTAAATAAACTGATTTGTTAAACTTGTATATCTCTCTTATATTTGATCACTCCCATCCTTCTTTATATATATATAAAACTGTGCTCGTCACTTCTTCAATCAGATAGGAGAAGCGGCGATACAGTTGTATTTTGATTTCTGGGACAGCAGGAATATTGAATATTCCTGCTGTGGCGAATATTGAATTCAGACGTCAGAGAACACAGACAGTGGCGAATGTTGTATTTATGTATCAGGGAAGACAGACCGTGAAAAATATGGTCTTTATACGTCAGAGAACACAAAATGTGGTGAATGTTGTATTTAGACTTCTGGGAACACAGGCACTGGCAAATGTTGTATTTATATGCCAGGGATCACAGACAGTGGTGAATGTTGTGTGTAGACACCCACGAACACACTAATTGGCGAATGATGTATTTAGACGTCAGAGAACACAGGCAGTGGTGCATTTTGCTCATAACCATAACACAGGCAGTGGCGAGTGTTTTCATTAACTGTTTTATACATATTTTAGCACCACTTCTTACTACCCATTAGGGATGCCTACGTATCAATTACTCTAAAGTGTTAAGGATTATAATGGTTTATTTTAGAGAAAGTGTACAGTATAACTGACCGAGATCAAACCCCTGTCTCCCTTTCTTTGGCACTCTAGTATATTAAAAGCACCTTTGACCATACGGCCACCGAAGTGAGTTTTAACCGTTATAGAACGCCAACCTTGTCTAGTATTGTTTCTAATCATTGTAGAACACAGACAGTGGAGAGTGTTTATGTAACCGTTGTAAAACACAGTGTGGAGTGTTGTTTTGAACGTGGTGCTGTGTTAAAGCCTAAAGAAACACATATAGGGGCTAAATTGATAGTGTATTCTTCAGACCCGATTATATAAGTGTTACTGATATATACTAAGACCCTATCATAACATCAGAAATTTACAAGTAGTGTCTTAGCAACTAGCCTAATGGACAAACTGTAAAGGACGTACGAATATCAAAAATGTATTATGTTAGGCATTTAACCATCGGGGAAGTTAGGTGACCATTTATATATTATCATGTGTGACTATTGTTGGAAGTTGATGGCAAACATAAATTATTTAAAGGTATATTTTCCACTCCTAACCAGAAGGATGCAGCTACCTTTATTTAAAATATTCTTTTTACTTTTTTTTAGCCTAATTATTATTATTTATTAAACTAACGCCCAAATACCCTTCTTTTAAGCACCTACAAACATGCCTTAGCTACCTTTGTTTAGAAGACTCAACCCACACGTTGTAATCAAGGTCAGTTGATGGATTTGTCGCATTTCCCACACTGAGTCAATGGAATATAATAATTTTTATAATTATTTAAAATAATTTAGTAATTAAAAATGTTTGTACATTTAAATAAATAATCAATGTTATCATCTACGAAAGTGGTTCTCTTCTGGCCAGATTTCACCCTCACTATCTTACATCCTTCCTGGTTCATTTCTCATCATAAGAGCTTCCAGACGTTGAACATTTCGAGAGAGATAGATGACTCTTCACATAAAGATAGCATTATGAAGTGGTCTCATAGAGAGAAAGAGAATAAGAAATTATTTGCTGATAATTCATTTAAAAATAAATATTTGTTCAATTTTATATTCAGAAGATGGGCTACGGGGCTATTATTAGGAACATCTGCTTTACTTTTCCCTGCTTTGATGAAAGCGACACCAATATGAAGTTAAATTAATTATTAAATATTAAAGCTAGTGGATCGTCGCAGTTTCGGCTCAACGCTATTGCGTTAAAATGTATTCAAAAACTTTTATTGGTTATTAACATTTCTATAAAAGTTCTCTTAAATAAGCTTCTATTTGATTTCTAGGCCAAATGTTTACAGTCCGAAATATTTACATTTTCAAGAGTGTTTGAGAACTTGTTGAATTTTAAGGTCATTTAGCCTCCAAAGTATTACTTTCAATATTTCTTGTAATAATTTTCTATTCCTAATAAAATATTGTAAATTAATTACGTATGACAATTTAAAATTGTGTTATTTATGTCTGTAAGTTAATGGCTATGAAATATAAACAAAATATTGTTCATTTGGTATTAAAATACTGATAATTGATTTAATTGATAGAATACTTGGTATCGGTAATATCCTCGTATTTTTAAGAGTGGGACTATTTATTTTAACTTCCTTCATAATACAAACAATATTATATTAATGTGCTTTGTCAGTTTTTAAAATCTGTTTAAAATTAATTGTTAGCTAAATTAAATGTGAAAACTAAGATCGTATGCTCTTAAGATCAGCGAGAAAGTATCAAATGATGTTAGCCGACAATAATTGAAATAAACAGGTCTGTATTGTTTTCTGGAACTACTTTTCAATTTATCTTATCTTATACCACTTTTTGTTATTCACCTACAGCCACTCTTTGTCATGTCAATAAAAAAGATAAGAAAGTAAACTACAAAACTTCTTATTTAAAGGTAAAGAGGAAATCTCGCTTCTAGTTTCAAATATCATTACATTTTCTGTTGTGAGCATATCCAAAAATTATTGCTATAGTTGTTAGAGAAAGGCTAAATCTAAGAGCCCTTTTTCATCAAACTTAGTCTCATAGTTTCACAAATATTCTTAAAAAAGTAGTTAAAAATGAACTGTCACAACTGTCAAAAAAATGTATATTGATACAACTCAAAATATAGGGCCGTTAAGGAAAAAGAGACCTGTTGAAATCTTTCAACTGTATTTTTACGTGAACCCTTTTTTAAATAACGCATCGTAAAATTAAATATTGCGTCAAACCTGAATGTCTTCGCGGCAATTTCTCGCTTATCGAGGCGTCCCCCTTGAACATAACCGACTATTTTTTTTCTCTCCACACCACAAAGAGAACTTCCATTTTCTCTAGCTCCATTCATAATTTAACCATCTTGTGGGTACGGATCTGCCTATTTTATTTCTTATATAAATATATAGTTGTGCCAGAAGAGAGACATTAACTGCAGCTGGACTTACAAGGGGAGGCCACGACGTTCGGATCATGGATTATCTTTAAACTTTGTACACTTTTAATAGTCCATTAGGACAACATAATGTGCAAGTAGTAAAGCGTACTACTTAGGCGTTTTCGAGAAAATCGCAAGAGAAGTTTTACGCGTCGAATATGTACCTGTACGTTGCGACTAAAAGCACGAGATGGTGGCGGTCGAGTGGTTAGCGTTCCAGCTCCGTAGTCACTAGATAGCTGGATCGAGTCCCATTCATCTTTTTTTTTCAACACTGGTCATATTCTTTAAAATATATTACAATTCAAATGTAATATAATGAAAAAATACGTGTATTTGCACGAACTTTTATTGAATTTCCAATGTTATTTGGCTGTTTAATAATTTTTATTACTACAACAAATATCATATTTATAATTATCGACAAGTAAACGACCAAACGCATAGAGTTTTCCTGAAAATGGATGCCTGTCGTGATTTGCGAAATCCCTCATACCTGAAATCGGGTAAGGTACCCGGAACTGCTTTGCACCTGGACGCTTTGACCTGCAGACACAGGTTTGAAAGGATAAGAGGAGGGCCAGGCTTGGACAGCCTAAGTCAAACATCGATAAATAAAGGTGTGAATAACTTTATTCAATAATACAATGAGTTACAATATTTCAGAATATATTACCTTTGAATTGTAAAGAATATGACCAGTGTTGAAAAAAAAAAAAGATGAGTGGGACTCGATCCAGCTATCTTGTAATTACTGAGCTGGAACGCTAACCACTCGACCGCCGCCATATCGTGCTCGTATTGGCAACGCATCGGTACATATTCGACGCGTAAAACTTCTCTTGCGATTTCTCGAAAACGCCTAAGTAGTACGCCTTACTACTTGCACATTATGTTGTCCTAATGGACTACTAAAAGTGTACAAAGTTTAAAGATAATCCGTGATCCGAACGTTGTGGCCTCCCCTTGTTAGATAGCTCATTTATTATTGTTTTGATTTCTAACCTTAGAGTAAAAAAAACTAAATTGTTCTAGAGGGCCGTTCCAAGAATTAATTTTCTTATATTAGGGTCCAGTTATTAAATAATGTATGCGCATTTTTGCAGGCCTACATGTATTTTCCCATTCCCTCTACACTCTCTCTAAAGTATTTTACCATCCTAACTCCTTCGACTAAACCTTTAATGTGTTTTTATTTTTCATCAAGTCTTACTATCACGCTTTCGGTAGCAGCATGATCTAAGGCGCTACTCTCGCAATAAACTAGACTGCCGATGAGGGGTGGATCATAATTCGATCTTTGTCAGGTGTACTGAGGTTTTTTTCCTAAATTGTTTCCTAATCTCTCTCCACGCAAATCCAGGTACACTTCCTCTAAATTCTACCTTCTTTATCTCTGACCCATTAGAGAAATTATTATACAAGCGTAAAACCCGAATAGTAGCAAGAGGTGGTGCTAAAAAAAAAATATTATACCTTATTCAGGCCATCTGTATACAAATACTTAAGAGGTTCAATATGGAGGAAATTTACCCACGTTTGTGTAGAGGTAGTATTAAAAACCATTTAGTGAAGAACACGTCAATAAACCCGCCCATAATTCAAACTGTGGCTCCTACATTATAGGCAAACTATACTGGACGACACTGTCTCCCTTGCCGGAGTACGGATAAACCATTATTAATCATAGATTTTTAAATCTTTGATTTAAATTCATTGGTGGTTATAATATGAATAATTTTATTTTTATTTTATGTCAAAATTTTTTTATTTATTTAGCACCGCGTCTTACTACCCGTTCGGGTTATACGCTTAAGTACTAATTACACTAATGGATTAGGAATTGGGAAGGTTGAATTTAGAGGAAGTGAACCCGCATTTGCGTGGAGGGAGAGTGGAAAACCATTTAGGAAAAACCACCCCCAGTTCACCCGACCGAGATTCGAACCTCGATCTCCCCGTCCTCGGCGGTCTGGCTCAACACGACTGGCGCGTTAGCCAACTACGCCACCGAGGCGGGTCTATGTCAAAAATAAATCGACAGATTTTCATATTATTCTACTCATCAACCCTATAACGTCGGTTAGTTTTTCTTTTATAAACATTTTTAAAAATCTAAAAATATAAAGTGTCGGACCTCTTTAAAATACACCATTAAAAGTATTATAAAATGTGTTAGCACTTCACGCACATAAAAACCGCCACGTGGGCTTTTTTCCCCCCTTTCAAGTGCGTCAGAAGAATGTATATCAAGAAGTGAAGTCCACAACTTCATGTTTAAGTGGTGAAAGGGGTAAACCATGTACAGGACAGAATAAAACAGAGCCCAAACCACCCCGTTGTCCTCGCTGAGTTAGGGGGCGCTGACTATCGCTGACGCAGAAGACGCACTTTTCTTCGCCAGACATAGAGATCACTTCTGTTGGAGTAAGGAGACTAGGAAGACGTCGATATATCACGTGACTATTCTCACTTCTTCAGCTTCCTTTCCACCCGTTCTCTCTCCTACTTCCTCCTCATCCCTTTTTCTCTCGCAACCCACTTTACCAAGCAACATTTTTTTTAAGGAGTGAGGGTTCTGATAGTAAAGGGTTGTGAAGAGTTTAGGGGAAAATTTTTTCCTTCCTGAAATACTATGAGCATAGAAGAATAAACGGAGATGTCATTTTTTACTCTTCAAAAAAGGGCAGAAATATCACGTACTATATATGTCATCATCCTAAATGAGTATATAGGGATGGTTGTATACACGTTTTATTTCAAAATTTAAATTTAATTATATAACAAGCCCTTTATAGTCACCGTGTAGTAACACAGCACGTATTAAGGATGAAAGTGTCAAGTGTTATCTGTTTGGACGATGACGAGGAAGTTGTGGTTGAAATATAGTTGTGTTGGGTGACGGACTTTTTCTCATATGTGGTTTTCCAACGAAGTTTTCCCATCCTTTCTTGGCACTAATTTGGGGGAGTTTTTCTATGATATTACCCTCTTTTAATCATACCCTTTTACTAAACATTTAACAACCGGGTTTTAGACACTAATATAATGTGGTAGAGGTCTCTAAAAATAGGCTTGTGCTTTATAATTTCATAAAATCAACCAAAGTCTAAGCTGTTGCTGGGATTTACTTTAGATCTTGTGATTTGAACAAGAAAAACAGTTAACTTAGGGCGACATTCTCCAGGGTACAATCACTAGTAAAACTGGACCATGTAAGTAAAATATACAATATTATTGGTTAAACTAAAGTATCGAAGTTTCATCCAACCGATCTTCTAAATCCCTTCTGATTCCTTACATAATATGTCAGATAGCAGGAGTGGCAAGAAACTTCAAATATGTTTTCTCTCCACATCGAACTTGTTTTTAGGAACTGAAACGTTTAATTATACTAATGGGGTAGGGTCTAGAAATGTATAATTTAGAGGACATGTGCAAGTTTTTGCGTTGAGGAGGGAACGAAGGAAAAATTTTGGGAAAACCACCCTAAGTACATCGGGCCGGGATTTGAACTCCGACCTTCTTGTCATTGGTAAACAGGAGTATATGAACCTAACTTTAGTCTTCATGCAAACCAATGTGGGTATACCTCAGTTTTAGCTTATGTGGTGCTGACTGACAGCTCACAGCTGACTTCTGACGGCTTTGAAAAGCTACCAGACCAAATTATGTATCCCTACGCCGAACCATATGATCTGCAAAAAACATGTCTTTAGCAGTTGTCACTTCTGACAGTCAAAATTTAGGAATATACCTAAATGTTGACTGTCAGAAGTCAGCTGTGAACTGTCAGTCAGCACCATATAAGCTAAAACTGAGGTATAGTTAAGCTATTAATGTATGCAGCTCCTGTAGGGGTCTAGAATGATTAACTTATTTTCACATGCTATTAAAGCCATTTTGTTTTAATATGTTTCTGGAACGGAGAGTGGGTGTTTAGTGGTTAGTGTTCCTGTAATGTGTTGTTGTTAGTTTGTAAGCCAAGTGATGATTAAACAATGTGTTATGGTTATAAAACTTATGTTCGATCCCACATACATAAAGTTTAATATGTTTTTAATCAACTTCAGTTGCCGCGAATTCCAACACGCTACTCTCTCACAGTAGACTAGACCACTGTTAACGGGCAGATCAAGGTTCGATTCTTGGTCGGGTGTGCTGAGGGAAGGATTTTTCCAAAATAGTTTTCCAGTCTCCCTCCACGCAAATGAGGGTATACTTCCTGTAAAATATAAACTTACTCATTCCTAGAATCATTGGCGTTAGTACATAAGCGTATAGCCCTAACGGGTAGTAAGACTCAGTGAAAAAATCAATCATTTATTTTTAATTATCGAGCCTTGTCGTGAACAGAAGCGATAGGGCATACATTTTTAAAAATGGTTTTAGTACTAAAATTTCCCGTTTTAAAATGTCTTTGAACAATTTTGTTATCGTAAATAAAACCAAGAGAGCTAACCAATTAAGAAACTCGTATAATGATGATGATTATGATGTACAAAATTGAATAGAAAACAAATCGAGAACCAAAGTTCGATTTGAAAATAAAATAAGTTGATCAGGAAAATAAGTAGTTTCCAGTTTAATTTGTTTAGTTTAAATGGTTATTTAAAAAAAGCGTAAGTCATCATACATATCACTGTGATATCTCAGCGCCATCCGTTCTTTGTCCGATACTAGAATTCACAAATGTCCGTATCCTTAGAGTTTCCAAAATATCTATCTCTACTCTCATGTAGAATATAAATATTACTTTATTTTTCGCTCCGATGAAGATGGTCTTATTTTGTATATTTGATTTTAATTTTATCTTGTTTGGTTTATACATCAATTTATTCAAATATATTTTCTCCGTCCAGTCAAATGTAAGTTGCTTAACACTAGATACAGTGCTAATTAAGCAATAAGGAGTTTTACGGCAGTTATGGGAGTTACTAAAATAACTCATATGTATACGTAATTTCAGGCAAACCTGTTACAGTCACTTTTTATAGATGATATCAATACATATTAAACAATATTAATAATAAAACGAGATTAAAATTGTATCAATGTCAACCGAAACAAATATGTATGTGTTTTCTAAAGGTTCCTTCCTGCCAGAAGCTCTTCATTTTAAAAAAAACAGCTCTCTCTGGTTCTCGTTGACGTTAAGAATAATATAACACTATATTGGTCACCAAAGTAAAGAACACAGCTATAAGTATTACGAGGAACAACGCAAGCAACACTGAAACGCGAGACAAAACGCACTGAATGCACTGAATACCATTTAACATCACCGGTCCGAACCAAAACTGTGCTGACGGCCAAAGTGAAAACCTGGAAATATAGTTGTCGACGTTATCTTGAAGTTTGGTTAGAGCAAACATTGTTGCCGGATACGTGTAGATGAAAGTGTTATAGTAGACTGTCCATTTCATGAATTGGGCAAATACATGCTCGTTCCGTCAACTGACTTCTTCGTTTGCCCATTTCACTAATGAAAGCTATTTACTATCTACTACAAGCTTAAACAAAATTCATTTTAAGATTTTATATTAAACTAACCCAACCTAACTTAACCTAGCCTTAATTTTAAAAGGATTAAAAGTTAAATTGATTTAGAGACCAAACCTGTTCTTCGTTGTGTATTCACGGACCAGGAAAAAAAAACTCGTCCCGTTCATGAATTGGGGAATGATTGTAGCTGCCTAGTTCATGAAATGGTCAGAAGGAGAGACCAATTCACGGAATGGACACAATTTTGCCTGATTCATGAACTGGGATTAATTCACTATAGAGGTGTAACACATGTGTTGGAAATATAAGGACGTTATTAATATGTTGCTACCGTCACGGATCGGTACTGATAAAACGAACACTGCACGGCTTCCCTAAGCTAATTTTTAATAAAATTTAATTTTAAAATGTTCAACTCTCACTTTTAATGTCACTAAGGGGATTGTGTGAGGATCATTACTTTGGCAGGAGGATGGGGTGTGAATAGGTGGGGGTTAAAATTGACGTTTACAAGGCGGTATAGGAGTGATACGGAGTCCTTTGTTATCAAGAGGTCAAAACTTCTAACAAACCTGTCATCTAAAGCAGTGTATCCCAGCCTGGGGGTACTGCCCCCAGGGGGCATTTTTGTTTATTTTAAGGGGTTGTTAAATTGTAAGGGGGGGACTAAGGTGGGTGTTTAAGTTTCAATGGACATTACAGGAATAATTTTATGTTAACTATAAAAGGCAACAAAATATTTAGTAAAGGTTCTTAAATTTATTTTAATATCTATGAACTATGTTCTATAATTTTAAAACTACTTATAATTATTAATTCTTCTTAATAGTTCACATGAATTATGTTTTAAGCTTGTGTTTCATTCATAAAGATTATAAGTTTATGCCAATAAAAAACAACTTATACTTTTAGATAGTGTACATAATGCCTATTTAGTTTGAAATAATTAAATATGACGTACAATGTAACACGATTTGAGGTTATTACCTCTAATTTAAGTATAATTATTACATTTAACTTTGAGACGGGGTGAGTGGGGGGGTGGGTAATCATCAGCCAACTCTCAAAGTGAGAACCAAGCTAAAAAGGTTCGGGGCACATGATCTAAAATAAACGAAAAATAAAATAATATTTTATTGAGAAAATCCGCTAGCGGTAGCCAATTGTTCAGATGTTATACTCTCATTAAATTTAATCACCGTTTACGGGTAGTTTAGGTTTTATTCTCTTTCGAGTGCCCATAAAGACGACCTTAATCATTAAATTTTCAAACTCGCAGTAATAGATAAGGTGTTAGATTTGAATTGTACTTGATCATCGTTGACAGGGAGGTCAAGTTTCGAATACCGGCCGAGTACTCTGAAATACACGTATTATTTTCACTGGTGTGGTGGTGGTGGTTTACTGCTCACTAATGCGGTTACATTTTCTATAAATAACCCCATTCATCCTTAATATTTGCAAAAATTCATTAAAAACTTTAAGTGTTGAATTTTTATTAGCATAGCATTTTACTACCGTTCGTGTTACACGCTTATGTAGCCTACTAATTACGCTAGGGTTTTATGGATGATGAAGGCTATATTGAAAAGAAATGTTCCTACATTTTCGTGAAGAGAGAGAGTGGAAACACATTTTGAAAAACCACCCTCAGTACACCCGAGTGAGACTTGAACCTTGATCCCCCGTTATCAGTATCTTAGTCTATTGCGAGAGTAGCGACATTGACCATGCGGCCACCGAAGGGGGATTTGTTGAAAATTATTATTGTTATGTATGATGATGATGATGATAGTAATATAATAAGAATACCCATACCGGTGGGCACTCAGGACTAAGTGACTAGCTAGTCTATAGTGAATATCACCTCTGAGGTAACTCCAAGTCTTATCTTCGCTCTCTCCCTCAGTTAACTGTTGCCAAATCTCCTTGGTCTCAGTTATGTCAGGTGTGCAGGGGTAAGGAGCTACTGGCAACATCAACAAACCAGAGTTGAAAAATGTCTCTTATATTTAAAGAAAGATTGACCACGTAGAAACAAGAAAATGGCAGCACTGTCTCACAGTAGTAACGATACAGATCCCTCAGAGATGACATTCAATGTAATCTGGTTTGTCGGGGACTGTTAACGTGAACCATGACTAGAATCTCTATCATTTGTACTGAGAGTGTTTTTACAGAATTTTTTTTCACACTTCCTTAACGCAAATTTGGGTAAATTCTACTTTTAACTCTACCTTACTTATCCCAATCCCATTAATGTAAATAAATGCAAGATATAAATAACCCAGACGACTAGTAAGATATGGTGCAAAGGAAAAAAATATATATATTTTAAAACTCACTACAGTACCATTCCTCAAATCGTTCATCCATGCTTGGAGCCCTTCTTGAAAACAATGCCCTCCCGTAAGCACCAAATCTCCGCTCCCCTCTTCGCCCTTTTAGCACACGCAAAATGCGTGGGAGACGTAAGTGCGTGCAAGATACGAGGGTCGTTGTTGGATAGGAGAGCGAGAAGTGTGGGGGATAGGGGGTGAAGCACAGCGGGATGTAAGTTATGACTTTTGTTTGAATGCATGCGAGAAGTGCCCTTTGCCAACTCTTTTGTTTTGTTACTTCACGGATGCGTCTTTATTCTGTCGAGCGCATGCGCATCACGCATCTCACACAAGGCTGCCAAGGATATAGTTTTTGTTTGTTCTTGCCTTGCATTTTTATTATTTTATTTTATTATTTCTATCATTAAGTGCAAGCTCACCAGTTATTAACTTAAACTACAGTTCAATGTTCATAAGAAAAATCTTTTAGAAACTATAAACATATTTTTTGCGGTCAGAATTTATAACATTTAATTATATTATTAGTGTTATTTTATAAGTATTTGTAATCTTATATAACATTTGATAAGCCCATTTCTGGAAGTAGAAAATACGAGAAAGTGATTCAATCGATTTTTACAAATGACTTCTCATTTTAATGATTAGTGTTACGGGATGTCGGGAAAAATAGTAGTTTCCAAAAAAATAATCTGATTTTCCCAGAGAATTTTCAGCTGTTCATTCTTAGTTTACACCACGATAGAAACCCTGATTTGTACATGGTCTTAAACTTGTAAATAAAATATTTTCCTTGGATGAAATTAATAATTAAACTCTTACTCAAGTTGTACGGTGCAACAAATTTAAAAATTATGGCAAAAATGTAACTAAACACATCAATGATAGTAGGTTAGAAATATATCATTTTGTTTGCAATGACACTTTTCCATATTTTTTTATTTTTGTAAACTTACCTCTGATCACAAAATAGCCGTATTAATAGCCGGTTTGAGCATATCTTTGATTGAAGGAACTAATTTTCTAGATTGGGGAAACATTTATTGTTAATAGAATGTTGTTATCGTTTATTCGCATTTAATTCAGCAATATTGACTATAGATCACAAATTAAAATTTAAGTACTGGATTTCAAGAAACTATCGTCTTAAGTTTTGTTTCGTGCATGAATTATAAATTAAAACCCAAACAATAATGTCTAATGCGATTTGGTGTTTATTATAATTTAAAAATTAATTGATAAAATGAAATTATTTTAAAAAGTGTTTAGATAGCCAGGTTAACTGCGTGGGTTTTGGTTTTTCAATTAATATCAAAACACAAATAAGTTAAACTATGTTTCCTAGCTACCACTTAATTTTGAGTGTATGTTGATCATATTGCAATGGTAAATTTTTTGTATCCCATCTATTTTATGATTTAAGAATAGGTTTTAGTGCTCATTTTTTGAAATAATATTTCAATACAAATAAGTTTGGTTATGTTTCTATGTTACCACTTAATTATGAGTGGATAACATTTCAAAGTAATATTTTGTGTACCCCATTCATCTTCTAACACACACTCTCTCTCTCTCTCGCATACACACACTCCCACACACATACTCTTTCTCTTACACACATTTAACCTTTCATATACTTTCACAGACTCTCTCACTCACACACACTCTCTCTCTCTCTCCCACACACAATTTTTCATATTCTAGCTCTCTCTAACACACTCTAGCTTTCTCACAATATCTCTCTCTCTCACCATCTTTCTCATACTCTCTCACCCTTCAAAACACTCTCTTCCAAAGAGTTACTCTTTCTCACTCATTATCTCTCACACAACCTTTCTCACAGACTTTCTCTAACACACTATGTCTCTCTTTCCCCCCCTCCCCCCCCACACACACTTTTCTCACACAATCTCTCTCTCAATCTTTCTCACATATTATTTTTTCCACAACCTTTCTCACACTATCTCACACAATCTCTTCCTCACACACACTTTCTTTCACATACACCTATTTTCACACACACGCTCACATACTCTCACAAAAACTCTCTATCACACATACATGCACTATTTCACAAGCACTCGCTTTTATACACTCTCTCTTTAACACTCACTTTCTCACACTCACTCTCTCATACTAACCTTCTAACACTCCAATCTCAATCTCACACTCACTCTTTCTCAATTTCTTACTCTCTTTCTATAGATATCATATATATAATTTGATAAGCCCATTTCCAGTGATTAAAATTTTGAGAGAATGGCTTAACCAATTTTGACAAACGAACTCAATTTAAGGGTGAAATTTCCAGGATGTCGGCTAAAAGTGTAACATAAAACTAAAATCCAGTTTTCCTAACGAATTTTCCATATTTTCCTTCTGTGTGGGCAGCGGCTCATCCGTAGAATCATTCTTTGTTTACGTAACCATGGAAACCATGATTTTTGTTCAGTTATATGTCGATAAATAATATATTTATCTTTGGTTAAAAATAATAACTCGATTAATACTTGAGTGGTTTGGTACAACTAATAGATAGAGAGCTGGAGAGGAGTCGTTTTAAAGTTCTCATCTTGGTGAGAAGGGGAAAATATACGTTTTGATTCAAACTAAACACCGAAAGCTAAGAATCTATGTAAAGGTGATAGCTTTTGACGAGTAAACTATTAATTAGAAAGGTGAGGGAGGGTTTACTATACAGATATTTTCCCAATAAAAAGGCTAGAATACGTCTTAGTGCAATAATCTGCAGTCATCGCCTCAACGCTCCACTCTTGATCACAAAAAGCGGCCGATGCATATCATGTGACTTAACGTATACATACGTGAGAGTATCTAGTAGCTTTTATAATTGTCAGCTAGGGTTCTTTTTATGAAAATTGGATTGTAGATGACTTAAGGGAACATTATTACAAGAACGCATGGTCTAATGCGTCACTGTCTCAATAGACTGGACTTCTGAGGATAGGGATATCAGTGTTCGAATCCCAGTTGGGTGTACTGAAGGTGGATTTTCCTAAATGGTTTCACAAATACAGGTACACTTAATCTAAATTCAACCTTATTTATCCCTGATACATCAGCGCAGGTCCAAAGCTGGTAGTAAAATGCCGTGCTAGAAAAAATGTCCATTGGTATTTGCTTGGAGAGAGGATGAGAAACAACGCTGATGAAGGCAAAACCTTCATGTGGCTCGGTGAATTGAACCCTGGTCATCAGCATCACTTACGTTAGATTATAATTATAATTGAAGATTTTAAAACGTTTTGGATTCAATTCCAAATATCTGCTAGATTTGAGTGGGGACCCGTGTATTGTTTTCATGGGAAACAAGGGTTGGCAGGATTGTAGTAGTTAGCCGTTTCTTCTTCCTTATTATAAATCTGACCAACCTCATATAAAACAATGAAATTACCCTATGTTTATTTAGTGATTTTGAAACTGAATGAGAAAAAACAATATTCTTCAATACAGCCCCAACAAGCTAGCCCTGGCAACCACCTACGAGAGCCGCCTCTGATAGCTTCAAAAATCTAATAATTTAAAAAGCCTTTCCTGGAAGAAATTAAAAATCAAAAATTGTTTATGATTGGAGTTTTATTTAATATTTTTTATCATTTCAGTTTGCAGTCTGCCCTAAAAGAAGCTTAGCATTCTCCCTATCCTTTAATGGCATGGCATGGAATGGGTTGTTGCTATGGTAAGCAGAGCTTTATTTAAACTGTATATGTGAATTTATCTAATCACTCAGTAAAAAGCTCATCTACTAGCAATCGACCATATCTTGTAGTGTAGTGTGTCTAGTGGTCATTCGTTCGATTCCCGGCTGATACCTTGGGTAATTTTCCTTAAGGGGAGTAATCCCAATGGCCACCAGGGTTTGGTTAATTAGGCTAAAGTTAGGTTAAGACTTACAACGGCTCCATAACTTCGTAATCCTAATCACCACATCTCGTTGCGGGTACGAGGTGTAAACAACCTCCTATGGTGTACCCTGGGCAAGGCTCTGTGCCACCAGAGCGGGTAATAAATAGTCTTACACATAAGGCGGCCAAACTGGATGCCATATTCCTCTCGGCCATTTATGCCATACATTTTTTTTAAATCGTGAGTTAAAAATAACAAGTATTTTATGTATGATTGTTCAAATGGAGACTGATAAAGGGATTACATATCAAAGGTAGCATTTTAAAAAGCTATGCGTACTCTGGCAGCATTTACGTCATGACACTTCAGTCTTCTTAATTATTATTACTATGACTCACATAGATAAATCAGTAGAATCCTGGATGGGTGTACTAATAATGTGTATTTTTAAATGGTTTATCACATCCTTTCATACAAATGCTGGTACATGTCCTATAAGTTATACCTACTTCAACCCTAACCCACTAGTGCAATTAAATGCATGTCTCCTGTAAGAGTAGTAAGAGGCGGAGCAAAAATAAACGTTATGCAGCGAGATTAATTTATTACACAAACATGGGTACTTTGCGGGAAGATTTAACTTACCCCTTCACCTACTTGCGACGCCACGACAAAGTCTTCGATGCATTTGTCACCGTTTTCGAACGGGTCTGTATTTTATTATATCATCGTGTCCACGTTCTAGACGCAGGGTTGCTTTGTGTTAAACTTAAGTCCCTTCCTTCCAGAACCGTGTGGTTTCGCTGTGTTGCCGGATGCGGTGGAGAGGGGGGGTTGAGGGGTAAAGGATCAAAAGTCCGGCCTCTGATTGATGTGGCTTCATCTCCCCTCGACCGAACTTAACACCCTGCGGATTCCTTGTCCGCATCCTCTGAATTCTCGTTCGCCTGGTCTGTGTCCGAATCCTACTCGAACAAGGATCCTTCCTGTTCAAAGATAAAGGATACTTTCCAAGTGTGGCATCCTAAAAGAATGTCCTGCAATTTTCGAGGGTGTCTCGAAATTCTCCGGGAAGGATGTAGACGCTGTGATTAAGGCATCCTTATTGTCAGGGTGGGCCTGTGAATTGGGTGAGGTCACCTAGGCGTGAAATGGTTGAACGTGTTGCTCCGAGAGAAGATGTTGAGTTAGAATCCCAGTAGAGTTAAATATGATTATTTTTATTTTGTTACGGACGTAAATAAAATACGAGTTATTCCTAGTTCACTCCAAGCGCTATCGTAGGCTATAGTAGTATTGGGGCTACATTTTTATTTATGCGTGTCTAGACTACATCACTTGAAGCGTGCTATCGTGGAAAGATTAGCCAGTACTAATTTGCGATTGTCCAGTGGATGCCCGAAAATACTAATCGTAAATCCCTTCCATAGAGCCCTTTCCATGTCCTGTTGAGATAAGTTGATGGTGATAAATATAGTGAATTTAAAGTTGTGGAACGAGTTCCAATTCTTAAACCTAACTTAGGAAAATTTATCCATGGTACCATCCGGGGATCGAAACCAGGACCCTAGGTTTGTAGTGCACCGACCACTCTACCACGGGGCCGGTTAGTTGATTTAAATGGTTAAAAAGATTCAACCTCAAAGATGTTATTTTCTAAGAGATATAATACTAAAATCTTCTAAACAAAACTATAAAATACGTTTTACTTTTGTGAACGAGAGCACTAAAGATCTAAAACCAGATCGACATAATCTAACTATTGAAGAAGTAATAAAAATATATATAATGAGTAGTCAACATTGACTAAATGTCGCTAACTGTAAATATTAAAATCTTGTGATTCGTGCCTTTACTAGCCATCCAGCCTATACACATTTAATAATAATAATGGGGAAGGGATGAGAAAGTTCTAGTTTTTAAATAAAAATATATCTGTGAGTGTAGAGATACAGTGAGAAATAATTCAGGAAAACAATACTCAGCAGACCCAGCCGGGACTTGTACAGTGACTCACCAATCATCAACAAATAAAACCATAATTTTTTGTCTCTATTTTTAATAGTGGTTAATTACCCGCCTCGGTGGCGTAGTTAGCTAACGCGCCAGTCGTGTTGAGCTCGACTGCCGAGGACGGGGAGATCGAGGTTCGAATCTCAGTCGGGTGAACTGAGGGTGGTTTTTCCTAAATGGTTTTCCACTCTCCCTCCACGCAAATGCGGGTTCACTTCCTCTAAATTCAACCTTCCCAATTCCTAACCAATTAGTGTAATTAGTACTTAAGCGTATAATCCGAACGGGTAGTAAGACGCAGTGTTAAGTATTAATAGTGGTTAATTCACTATAGTTTGGTGCGGTGGCTGTGTTTGTTCCCCAATTTAACTGAAATAAGTCGATAGTAGCTTGTTTAGGAGTTCCAAATGGGAGTGTAACATTAGAATGACCCGAAAGCGATAAGGTATAATGAGGTAGACTGGATAGCACTAACTTAAGATAAGGATATGTGTCGTATTTTTTTAAGTGTGGCAATTAACTTTTTTCCTAATACTATGGAGTAAATTTGGGCTGCAAATTTATCCTGTAGGTTCTTTGGTGGTTGAATATTTGGTGAATAGAAGGGGTTAGTTTTATAAGAGAAGTCTTCTTGCCACTAACGGACCAGTAAGTAAGAGCGTATTAGGAAGTGGAAGCATGAAGGAGGAATGTCGCAACATTGACAAAGACCCATTATGTCGTGTAGTCCCTCTCAACCTACAGAAACGGTCGCCTCGTTAAACGCCTTTTAGTGTAGGTAACACTGCTGTGCCGGAGCGTTATACGGGCTGCCTATAAAAAGGCGTACAAGGTGGCGTCTCTGTAAATTCTGTTATAGATATAATGTAGAACTCCTTTTAAGACTTTACGTTATTATAAAGAAGATTTAGATTACTTTCGGAAAGATTTTCAGTGTACAGCATAAGTATCACAGGAGTAATATAATAGCAACATATTGAAAATAAGAGTTCTGTTAATTTTATTTCTTATTAGTAAGTTGTCACTCAAATAAATGTTTACCTTCAATATATTTATTACCATTTTATTTATAACAAATATTAAATATAATATGTGCCCATAGAAATAAAGCGTCTTCAAATTTATTGTGGTAAATATTACTTTATTTATACATTTAGATATAAAAATCTGAATCTTTCACGATTTTATATGTTAGCATGTAGAATATATTACATTAAATACTCTAGGTTGTGATCTCACTTTGTAGTATATAATCTTCATAATTATTGTCAAGATTTGAGTGATATAATAAATAGATACAATTTTAATGTTTTTATATACATGGCTTTAGCGAAAAATAAATATGAATCTAAAAGTTGATAAATGCGTTCAGAATTTGTGTGAAATGTAGTAGTTTTATGTCTTTAGCAACAAATATTGAGTATTAAAACATATGTTACATTATTTTTCTTTCTATACATATTATGATGGTTGAACGTTGATTAACTTGTTTTAAGTTGCAAGACATAAGTTCTTTGTGTCACGACGAAGCGGTAGTACGATATTTCTCTCTGTCCGCACGTTATGTACCGGAAAAGATGACAGCAGAGAAAATTGCACCATCGTTCAGCGACCAGGGGATAATACAGACACAACCCCTCGTCAAACTGACGTCCCTTCCACTCTTGAAAGATGGATGAGATGTGTGTAAGGGGAGTGGGGGGTGGATGGAGAATGACATGCTACCCTATGAACTATCTTATAACAGCCTGTCACGGAACAAGAGAAAGGATGGTCTCTCAGGGATTCGAACCGTAGAACGCTCATAATGTCAAGATTATGTCATAAACCTCTTTAAGGGGGTGTTTCAAACCTCGGGGCTTTTTGGGGATGTTATTATGTCTCTTGAGGTTCGGAGGTGTATAGTTTGTAGAGCAAGATGCACACACGTGTTTTAATGTGAGTGAGTACCGCAGGTGGCCGATAGAGGTTTCTTGGGCAAGCTCCAGGTTATAGTTTAAACTTGAGACGTGTATTGAGGACACTAAAGATACACATGGCATACTATGATAAATATGATAAAGACGATGACAAAGAGTAGTAGACGTTGAGCCGTTTCAGTCTCAAAACATCATTTTCATAATATCTTGACATAGTTTGAGATATATATAAATTAAAGTAAGCAAAATTTACAACCCAGAATTGTTTTCAATAGTGATAATTTATCCAAAACACTAAAAAAAGTAAACAAAAAAATGTAATCTACAAATTATTAAAACATCGTGTTTTAAAATAAAATCCTTAAATTGATATTATTTTAAAGTGTCTTTGACTTGAATGGTAAATTTCAACAACAATGTATACCTTTTATAAATTACTTTGATATAAGTTGTCGATTTTAAAATAAGTTCCCAGAATAAAGGCCCATATTCTGAAGCACGTTCTTAAATTATTTAAAAACCTATAAAAAAAAGCCTAAAATATTGTATATATTGTTTTTAAAAACAAAAGTTTTACATTATACAGACTTTATATGTTGTCACAACTTTGTTTTATTTTACCTCATTTTCTTATGACCAGGAAGTCTTGGTTCAAATCCGAACTGAGTTTTTGGAGGTTTTATTATATCCTATATGGTTTCCCACTCTCCCTTCACGTGTTAAATTCCTCTAAATTATATATTTCACCTCCCTACTTCCATTATTGTAAATATATGAATAATCTGGACGGGTAATAAATACGTGAATCACACACGTATGTTGTACATACTAGTTCTACATTCAAGATAACTGTGTAAAGTTTAATTTAGGAGTTTTGCTTTGAAACTAAAATCAGAAAAAATTATGCATCCTTATTTTCAGAAATATTTTTAATAGATTAAAAAAGTTGATTATTGCACATGAAGGAAAATTTTTAAGAATAAAATATCATCAGTTTCTGAAGACACGAAATTATATGTAATATAAAATAATGATACTAAAAAAATCAATTCCATTCTACCATAAACGATTTGCTTCTTTTAAAGGAAAGAACCCATCGAATTTATGATACTAAAAAAATTCAATAAATAAAATATAAGATTTGGTTCATTTTCTTTTTTTCTCTTATTTTGAAAATGTATTTGGGTAAAATTTTAAAATCATAAACCTACTACTAAAATTTAGAATAATTAAACGATGTTTATTCTGGTACTTTCACAGAATAAATTTGATCCAGTTATTACACTTCTATCCCCTTTGATGGCCGCATAGTCAAAGGCGTCACCCACACAATAGGCTATACTGATGATAACTGGACGATCGTGGCGTATTGAGGGTGGTATTTCCTAAATAGTTTCCCACTCTCCCTCCACGCTTGGAAATGCTTTTGAGATTTGTGCTCCACACTTATGGGTGAAAAACATATATTAAAGAATATGGTCATATTTAATTGAGAAAAACTAATCTTTATTTCTGACAAATATGTTTGTTGAATAATTTTAAGCTCAATATAATATTTGGGTACCCGTGGTTTTTTTTTAGTTAAATAGTTGATCTTATATTGGACTTAAATTAACTTGATTCTTAGTTAAAACTATATAATTTTAATTTTGCATCTAATAGTTTTTCTATATTTTTACTAACGACACATTTTAGTGTTTTTGAAAATGTATTAGCTTGATGTATAGATAAACCATTTATTTAAAAAATGTAAATGCTATTAATATTTTTATTAATTTTAATTTAATTCCTAATATGAGGTTGGGTATATGGAAGGGAATCCTATTTTAAATATTGAGTAATCGGAACTGAGGATCAAGAATTTCAGGTTAAAATCCAAGACTCAGAATTGTAAAATAAATAATTTGTGACATTTATAAGTTATAGCCATGCATAACATGTTTTCAGAGTTCATCTTTAAATTAGGTTTGTTTCAGAAAGTTTACACACTCTTCTAATAGAATAACCTTTGAAATAAAAAGGATCACGAGAGGTTTTTATTACTATTTTGTAGTTTTCCTAAAACTAAAAAGAAGGTCAAAGACTAAGGATTTGACCATCATACCCCCCTGCCCCCCACTCCTTTGAAAGCCTCTGCCCTTCCTTTCCCTTCCCACCTAGGTTGATCTCGGTTAAGAAGTCTTTTTTGTTTTTTAAAATTGGAAGTATTTTATCTGGCAGTAGATTGGGTGCAGCATGTAGACGACAGAGAAGAAGATCGCGCCCGTTCATGAACTTGACAAGACCAGGTAAAGCTCTTTAAAATGTTGGCACCCAAATTATTAGCAGCGGTATTATTTTGCGTCGAGTTCTTAAACAATTTTACAATTTTAAGATTTAATGATTTAAAAAAATATATTAAGCTAGGTACCAAATACAATTTCATGTTTTACTTTTTTTTTCAAAAATTGTATTTTCAAATTCAATAAATGTGATAAGAAAAACATCATCGTTCACAGATTAAGAGACGCCAAACCCATCAAAATATTATTAATTATCTTTATCTGTCCTTATAAGATCTTTTTTATTATGCTCAAAACACCAGGTCTTAAAAAAATAATTAAATTTAATATTTCCCACTTTCTAATTAAAATCGAAAGATTATTTTTATTCTCTATAAATTACATCATGTAGTTTCTAAGTAATTAATTTTATCTAATTTATCTTAGCTTAACGTTGATACATATGATTATAGGGCTAGGATTTTTATAGTTTTGCAAACTTTTTTTTTGGCAAACCTGGAACGTTGTTCAAGTTTATACAAAGGTGTTTTTAAGAAACTTTGCTGATTTAAATAGCTTTGTTAAGACATTTTTTGCATTTTCCCGTGTTTATACGTGAATATAGCATGTGTAGGGTTTTTCAGTCATTTTAAGTAATTTTTTTGTTATTTTTGAGTAATTTACCCATTATTAGAACATCTCTGCACACAGTATAACAAACGTGGTGCAAGATGGGATGGGTTAGACTACTTCCACCCCTCCCCTGTCTCTTCCTTCAAGCTTGTGACAGCCAGATAGCTCATCTTCCCCCTCCCCTCTAGTATAGTAAAGCTGTAAATGAACTCGTCTAAACTAGTCTGAGCAAGTTTTGCAGATAACGGTGGCTCATTGTCTCTCTAACATTTTTCGGAGGCTGCACGTGTTGTTTATGTGAATTTCAACGTTCAACATGGCTAACGTAAAAGAAAGTGCCTCACATCAATTAAAACTTTTCGTTGCTGAACATGACGAAAGAATATTTTTACCAATAGACAGATACTATATTGCAAAGTCTGTGACGTGAGAGTTGCCACAGAAAAGAAATTTACTGTGCAACACCATGTCAAGAGAGAAGAACACAAATGAGGTCTTCAGCGATTCCAGGCTGAGAAAAAAAACAACAGCAAATGCTCCTTTGCCAAACCAGCGATTTTCAAAACATTCTGAATTTTACGAAGAACTATACGAAGCTTTCATTTGTGCTAATATTACTTTTAATTATTATTATTAGCACCGCGTCTTACTACCCGTTCGGTTATACGCATGCTAATATTACCTTGAGCAAGGTTAACAATCCGAGATTGAGCGGCTTTTGAAAAAATCACACTGGAAGTCTTTGCCTGACTCTTCCACACTAAGAAAAAGTTATGTCAGCTGTTGCTATGAAAACACATGAATAAGATGAGAGAAAAAGTAGCAGAAAAGAAAATATGGGTGTCTATGGATAAGATAATTGATTCTCTAGACGATATATAGCTAACATGTGGTAGGTACGATGGAAGAAGATTTAGAAAAAGTTAATTTTTCTACATTAAGCAAACTCATTGATAGGTCCTTGAGATTAATATGGCCCGATGGCATCCAACATGACAATGGCCTGATCTTCGTGATTGATGTTGCACCCTACATGATAAATGTTGCTAATGTTCTGAATGCGCTGTACTCAAAAATGGTGCACCTAACATGCTAGCAAAAGCCTGTCACAGAATTTCTGAAGAGATACTAGGGCAATTCATCGAAGTTGACCAGCTGATTGGGTGCGTGAAGAAAGTTTTTCTGAAGGCACAATCTCGAGTGGCATCATTCAAATTGGAGACCCTAAACACTCCTTAGCCACCAGCTCCCATTTTATCCAGATGGGGCACTTGGATTAAAGCATGAAACTATTACTGTGGGAACTTCCAAGTTGTTAAAAAAAGATCATCGACTCATTTGACAGCAATGAAGTGACCTAAATTAAAGTTTCACAGGAACTTCTTTCTGGTCCTGAAATTGCAGGTAAGTTTTCCTACCTAAAGTCAAATTTTGGATTTCTGTCTAGTGCCATTACTTCCTCGGAGAAGTCAGCAGTGCTATTAGTGGTTCAAATAGATTTGATAAAGAAAGTTGTGAATAACCTAAATATTGTGACTGGGAAGGTGGGAAAAGCTGTGCAAAATGAAAACTGAGCAAGTTTAAAAAAAATGAAGGTTACGAAAGGCTGTGCTTGAATGCAGATGTGCTATCAGGGAAAAACTTTTCCTTGGTGAAATTTCAGGAGATTTTGAACAAAGCGACGTAGCTTATTTAAAGTATGCTCCTGTGATGTCAGTATAAGTGGAAAGGAGCTTCTTTATGTTTAAATCATTGCTAGCAGATAATATAAAATCATTATCTTTCGAAAATCTGCAAATGATTTTTGTTGTGCATTGCAATTCTGTACTGTTTAAATAAAAACTCTTAAGTTTACCATGTCAAATTAAACTGTCACAAACGTAAGTTGAATTTTTATGTCTTTTCTTTGTTTTATTTTATATGGAATATTTTTTGTTAACAAAATAAAAACTTTCAGTCCGGCAAAGAAACGGAACGTTAAATTATATTTTAATTTTTTTTTGTTTACTTGTATTAGTAAGGGAAAAAGAATATTTTTTTTGTCATTGTTTTTAGGTTTAAAGAGCATTTTTTTAAAAATGTTGTGTCATAAATGCATTTTTAATAAGGTATTTACCCTAAACTTTCACCAACACTTTAAATTAATTTTTAGATGGTATTTTAAGGTTTGAACAATTTTTACTTACCATTTATTCTACCATAAACGATTTGATATGTTCTTTTAAAGGGAAAAACCCATCGAATTCATGTTACTACAAAAATTTGATAAATAAAATATAAGATTTGATTCACTACTTTTTTCACTCATCTTGAAAATGTGTTTGGGTAAAGTTTAAAAATTATAAACCTACTACTAGAATTTAGAATTACTAATCTACATTTATTCTGGTACTTTCAGAGAATAAGTTAATCCCCTTTTAAGGCCGCAAAATCTAAGACGTTAGCCTCCCAATAGACTAGATTGACGATAACGGGGAGATTGGGGTTTACTGAGGGTGGTTTTTCCTAAATAGTTTCCCACTCTCCCTCCACGCGAATGAGGATACACGTTCTATATATTCAAACTTTCTTATCCCTGACCCATTAGATTAACTAATATGCGTGCAACCCGAATATTTAGTAAGAGGTGGCGCTAAAATAATCTTTTTTAATCCCCGACAACCTTGAAAAATGATTCACATAGTTCTTTACAGGAGAGTGCCAACAACTAGAACTAAAACCCAACACCCACAGAACGGTCGATCCTGCTTATCAACACACTCCATTTGAGTTAAAAGTTTTGGTAGCCACTAGGTTTTGTAATTTTATTATTTTTCACCGCATCTTATTACCCGTCCAGACTATCCGCAAATTATTATAATAATATGCTAGGAATGAAAAATATATAACTTTAAAGTAAAAGTATTAAGATAGTGGAGAAAATATGTAGGATAAGCCACACTAAGCCAACTTTGTCGGGATTAGAACCCTGACCTCCTCGGTCACCGGTAAACCAGACGATATGAGACAATGTCCTACCCAAATAAGTGGGTTGAAAAAATTAACAAATCAGTTCTTAGTAATTATATTAAGATTGTTTATTTTTCAAATCACTTAACACCTACCACTATCACTTGGGATGGACAGTATTGGTTATAGTAGACTATGTTTCGACCATAATACTATCATACAATGAGTTAAAACATCAAATTTATTAATATAATACATTTATATTTCAATGGTTCGGATCAATAGGTGATTGTCATGTATCAATAACAATATATTAGTTAATATGCATATCTAAATAATTCTTCGTTGTTTCATACAGAAAATATACTCGTTACAAATAAATTAATAGTATACAAATTATGATAATTTATTTTAAGTATGAACTAAACTACGCAAACATAAAAAAAGTTGTTTGTCATCAAATATACAGTATATATATTTATCCAACAGCACTAGTGGCGGAAAAATATATTTTTTAAGCTGTACTTGAAAGACAATTTAAACAGTACAATTTTACTTAGTCAAACATTTTTGGAACTTCATTCTCTACTACGTCTCACTACCGTTTGGGTTACACGTATCTATTTATATGGTAGGAATTATTAAGATAGAATTAAGAAGAAATACACCCACATATGAGGGGCTGGAGAGTTTGTAACAGCAATCTTTAATACACCCAACTGGAATTCAAACCCTGGCCTCTCAGTTGCAAGCAAATCAGACTAAGAGAGCTTTACATATATACCACGTTCTCATTGGTATGGTTAGCTCTAGAAGTTGTAGTAGCTAAATAGTAGAACAGACAAATGTACAAATCATATTTTATTTTTAGGCAAATCTTAGAATCGAACAATAGTCCTGTAGAACTGTGACTAATCTCCATAACCAACCTTAATTGGGCAAATGTAGATAGGTTGAAAATTTCAAGTGAGCTAGCTTATTTTTAATTTAGGTTATATGCGATCTCATTCATACAAAAATGATGTCTATAAATATATTTTTTCTACAACCCCATTAGCTGAGCATGACATTGAGAAATGTCTTGAGGATTCTTTCCTGCTCTAACCTAACATCAATCACTAACTTACTTGACAAAGACTACTTGTAAACATGAAAATATAGCATGGTAATAAAAACACTCATTTTTTAGTACTGAATTCTGTTTAGTTATAATAATATACTACATTATCTAAAACTCAACAAAAAATGATTTACACTTTTCAGAAGGAAAAAAAAAAGTTTTATAATTAAGGGTTGGACTAGTTTAAATAGAAGGGTTGCTATGAAAAATGGCTAAGATAAGAAAATAACTTTCGAAATAAAAAAGTGAAGAAATTTATGTTGGTTGAGTATTAACTTCTTCATGAGACAAAAGAGCGATCACTCCTTTTAAAAGATGAAATAATGTAGGACTACTCCCGTGGTATTTAACGAGGATCTTAATTAGCGGTTGTATAAAACTTTCCTTTTTAATGGTAGTCAAAATACACAAGAAAGAGTTTTAAAAGTAATGAATTGAAATTAAAAAATAACCGTGCCTTTGAACACGTGGATAAAGGAATCAGTTTCATTTTATCTGGTTTCAACAGTTATAAGGCACGTTAGGAGTTGTTATGTTAAAATGATTTACCAATCTACTTTCATGGAAATGCAGGTACATACCTTCTTAATTCTAACTCCTCCTTTCCTACCCCATTAGTGTAAAAATGAGAAGAGACTGGACGGCTAGCAAAATGCGGTAGCAAAATACATTTATCAAAATATTTTCAAACAGAAAATTTTTAAATTAATGAAAATAAATATTTGTGCATTCAAGTGTATTTAGTTGCAAATAAGGAAGAAATAAATGTCGAATCAGGTTCAATAAGTATATCATACACATAAAATAATACTTAATAATATAGCACATGGCAAAATTTGTATTACTTGTGTGAGATGAAATTCAGGAATGTTACAAACAACGCTATTTGTGTGCTTGCGTGTTCATATCTGAGTCCACGCCCCTTACGACGGGGCGTTTTATTCCTTGTAAATTATGTTTATAATCATTTATCCAAGTGAATGTCAATTCGTTAATGTGGTGATGTAGGAGACGCAAGAAAAGTTCAGGATTTTTGAAATTTTATATCAAAGCCTTTTTGGTCAAAATAAATCAAATTTGCTTCATTAAAGCATGGAGTCTAGTTTCTTCACATAGTGACCTCAACAGTTCATGAATATCTGTCAAGGGTGTCCTGAATTCATTGACAACCTTTTATCTTCATTTAAAAAGTTTGGCTCATGACAGATATTCAATAACTGTTGATATCACTAAACTATAGAAAATGAAACTCAATGTTTCTACTGGAGCAATATTTTATTTATTTTGACCAAAAAAGTTTTGTTATAAAAAATTAAAAGCAACTACATACCTTTTCTCACTTCATCTAAACTCCCAATTTAACACTAAATTACTTATCTGTTTTTTTAAATTAGATAGTTTAATATTTGTTAGTCCATCTATTCACGATACTCGCCATGTTCCCTTTCAGTTTAGATAATTTATTTCCATGATAACCAGAACTAGATAATTCAAATATAACAAGAATTACCCGCCTCGGTGGCGTAGTTGGCTAACGCGCCAGTCGTGTTGAGTCAGACCGCCGAGGACGGGGATATCGAGGTTCGAATCTCGGTCGGGTGAACTGGGTGTGGTTTTTCCTAAATGGTTTTCCACTCTCCTTCCACGCAAATGCGGGTTCACTTCCTCTAAATTCAACCTTCCTAATTCCTAATCCATTAGTGTAATTAGTACTTAAGCGTATAACCCGAACGGTAGTAAGACGCGGTGCTAAAAAAAAAACAAGAATGCAAACGTACGATAAAAAAAAGACAAAATTTCAATCACTTCGATGAACTAGACAAACCAACTTTCAGTGAAATCAATAACTCCCACGCACGGAGATTCAAAATGAACCGACTGTACCTGCCTGAACACCCCATCCCATAACCCACTGCCCATACATCCCCGCTTGACAAAACACTGCAGCACCCCCTTGTTACCATACACCGATGCAAAAATAATGAGCCGTGTTTCTCTTTGATGTTGACCACTACAATTCTCCCAACACCCCACCACCCGCTTCTCGCCTTCTACTTCCAATCAGCCATCTCTCCCAATTCCCCAATTTGACTCCACGGCCTCAGGACAGAAGGATAGAGAAAAGAGACTGCCCGCTAGACTGAAAAAAAAAATGTTTTACTTTAATCTACCCTCTTACAATACATCCCACTAGAGTAACAAATGCCAATAAAGAAATAAATTACATTAGACCGAATAAACTAGGAAGAACTTAGACTCATGAATACAGTAATTATTACTCATCAAACTTTTATGTATTCATATTCCAAGCTTATAAATCGTTTTGCCTTCATTTTTAAAATGTGTTGTGAATTTTTACTAATGTAAGATAAATAAAACAGCCAATTGGAATAAATAGCTGAGCTAAATTATTATTTTATACGCTCTAAAAATTTAGTCTTATCTAACAGCCCATATGTATTTGTTGATTTGTGCTCATCGCAACTTACCACCCATCGGGGCTATCCACATTTTATACTGATAGGACAGGGATGAGTTTCTGGTTACAGACCTAAAGGTCCTGTGTTAGACCACAGGTGCTTTCAGATTTTTCTATGAAACAGTGTGTCTGGAGGGGGTCAACTCTGCCTTCGTTAAAATAGTGAGGAGCTACTTGAATAAAGCAGAAGTGACTTTGGTTTGGAAATATGAGAAGAAGGGACAGAAGGTTAATTGTGCTGACCACATGGCACCCTTTATCCACAAATGTTGGCGCCATCTCCGCCAACATGGGGTGGCTACTCGGTCAGTATAGTTTGTTTGTGGGCTAACGCCATGAAGTTTTTTTTTAGGAAAAGGATGAGGAAGTACACTCACATATTTGTGGAAAGAGAGTGGAAGACGATTTTAGGAAAACCAACCTCAATAAACACGGACGGGATTCTGTTTTCTACCGTCATCAGCAATCCAGTTTATTGTGAGAGTGATGCTTTGAATCATACAACTACTGAAGCGGGTAGTAAAAGGTTGTATTGAAGCAAATTATTACTTTTTTCCCTCTCTGGGTCTCGCTATCAATCCGGGCTGTGCGCATTTGACTACACTAATTGAATAAGGGTAAGAAAGTATGTAGAGCTTAGAGGAAATTCACCTGAACTTGTGTGGATTGAGAGCTATAAATATGCATGCGTACATATTATATACATACCTAATCACTCCGTTTATTTATGGGGTAGGCAAAAACTGTGCATATAGCTCAAAAAAGAACAGCTCGGTACTTAATCTGTCTTCACTAAATTCCTCCAAACTTCCCTTTCCTTGAATACTCCCTTTGTTTCAACAACATCCATACACCGAGTCATAGACGCTCTTTTATTCTTAAAACTCTTAATGTTTCTCTTTTTCACACATACTCTACAACATTTAGCCACGTCTTAGATATGGCTTACCCTTCCTTTTGATCCACATTCTACCTTTATTATTTACTTCGTCGCTCGATCCACACTCATCCTCTCAAAATGTCCCAAAACAACGTAAGGACACTTCTTTAACAATTACCTATTGGATTCCCTTTCAAATCGCACTCCTCAGCACCTATTCATTACTGACTCTGTCCTATACGAGCTTTTCCACATACATTTCTTAGATATCTCATTTCAAACCGTATTCACCTTGCTCTTCTGCTTCTCCTGACAAACGCATGCTTTAAATCCATAAAACAATGTTGCGTCAACACACTTTTATACACTGCCATCTTTCCTCTTTCGATAATACTTCATTCTTTGCGATGGCACACACACAATTTTAGTACACCGACCGATATTCAAACCATGATCCCTCTGTCATTTGCACACCACACTAGATGAAAGTCGACATCGATGATTTTGGCGTTAAATGTTCACCTCTGGACCCGATGTTCGTGGATCCCTGCCGAGGTCGACGTATCTTTCTTGAGCATAAAATCCGTAACACAACCACCTTGGAGCGGAAGTAAAGCGTCATTCCCATGTTGATTGTGGCATGTAAAAGAGCCTTGTGGGTTTGGGAAAATACCTTCCCGGAAAAATTGGTAGCTCTTTTGCGCTCGCTCATTGATATTATGTGTGAAAGGCAATGGGGAACCACAACCCTTTCTGAACTTAAACTTAACTTGAAGGGCTGAGTGCATTCCCAGCTCTAATGGATAGAGATTCCATCAAACCAACCTTCGGGTTGTTAACTTAAGAGTAAGACTAGATGAAACTGACACTTAGTCTGCATGCTCAACGATGTGGGAAAAGAACTAAGCCGACAAACTATCAAAATAGCTCTGTCCTACGTTTATGAAATATTATTAATATAATTTCATGCAATTATATGCTAATCTAACTGTTTAAAGATAGCATTTTTGACAGAATTATGTCAAATTTGACAAGACAATATAAATTGATCTGAGTTGGTTTTTCATTCACTCAACGAGATTATTTATTTGGCAGCCAATCTATAGTTACCGTAATTTAAATTTTACAAAAAATATTAGACATAAGAAAATGAGTATGATGAAACTATTTTCGTATGTAAAAATAGCATAATTAATAACATTAAAAATATATAATATGCAATAAAATTGTTTATGAATATAAGTTTTTAAACATTGTTCTATTTTTAAAAAAGAAATAGCTTTAGTATTGAGCTTAAAAATGATTTTAAGGGTTAAAAACTAATTTTGAGGCTACTTGAAGGCAACTCGTTTTCATAGCTTAGTTCATCAGAGAGGTTGGGTCTTAGGTCCTGGAATAGGCAGATACTTTTTCAAGTATGTTTGGTGTTGATGAAGATATTATAATTTAATATTAGTGCAAGAGCTCATCTTGCAGCCCAAATAGTAAATATCTAGGTGTAAGACCCATTATGTATCATGTATGTAACTGTATCATCCTACGACAGGTTAGTTTCTAGATCATGTGCTGATGTAATAAAAATTGCACAATATATATTATAAAGATAAAATAATTGTACGACACAATCGCACAACGTTCTCATATTGTGTATTATAGATTTAAGAAAATTTTAACAAAAAATTTTAGTAAGCCACCCTTACATAAGTTTTATCATAAAAACTAACACATCATATTGTTAATTACAATAATTGCTTTATATAAATTTTAAACCAAACTGTTATTATATTTAACAAAATAAAAAATTTCAGAAATAAATTATTAATAAACTGTATCTAAAATTATTTGTTATCTGTAAAAATAAAAATGTATCCTTTCTTATCATGAAAAAAATATTCACAGATGCTCATTAACGGTCAATTTTGCAAAAAAAAAAAATAAAATTTCTATAAATCTGTAAAGAGTAAACTACCCTTAAATTAAGTCGTTTTTGGAAATAAAATATACATTATTATTGGTACCATGTAAAATAACCACACGTACCAATTTTGAACCAATTCAATACATCATTTAAATATTAATTAAGCATAAACAGTCATCATAAGCTTCTATGAAAAATTTTTCCCCAAAAACATATACAGCCTAATTTGCATGTCAAATTCAAACACTCTGAAGATATAAACTTTAAGAAAAATCGTTATAGCCATTTTCAAAATAATTCGAATCTCAAAAATCACTCCTAAGTAAAATACATTTTATTGAATTTTTACCTAAAACCAAGTTACAGAGTATTTGTGATTTAAAACACTCCAAAGATAGCCATCTGGAACCAAATCACTAGAGCCATTTGTAAAATAGTTAAGTTTTTGAAAAATCATTCATCATTAAGCCCATAAATGAGTTTTTAGCCCCAAAACAAGTATAAATTGTAAGTTTTCCATGTCAAACACTCCCAAAATATCCAAATTTGGAACCAAATCGTTAGAGCCATTTTTAAATATTTCAAGTTTTTGAAAAATCAATCATAAAAAAACCACCCATAAATGAGATTTTCCCCAAAACAAATATACATTGTTAATTATGTCATGCCAAACATTCCCTGGATACCCATTTCGAACCAATCATTATGGACTTTTTTTTAATTATTTCATATTTATGACAAATCAGTCAACCGTAAACTACTCTTCAACGAATTTTGCCCAAAAACCAATTGTATAATGTTATTTGCCATGTCAAACAAAAACTAGATACATATTTTAAACAAATTCATTAGGGCAATTTTGAGAAATTTGGAATTAAAAAAATTCACTCAACAGTAAAATACGCTTAATTGAAGGCTAGTGTAAAAAGAAACGTTTCTGGTACCGCCCTATAAGTTTCTAATTATCAAGTTTGAACCAAATCCATCAAACCATTTCGGATCCGTGGCCAGGGACAGAGAGACAGGTGGACGGACAGAAATGTAAATTATTTGTTGGGTTCGTGTTCACACAAAACGTATAAATTCTTCATCATTTGAGGATAAATTTTTCACGATCACAATACTTTCTCTTGATCCGAGAAATAAAAATATAGCTATTTACCACGATTGAAATTTAAAAATTAACTAGACTTAGATTTAAAATATGTAAAAAGAGTTCATTTTAAGCAAAAAAATACATTATTTTAATATAGATAATAAATATAATTTAATTAATATTTTAATAACTACTTGCAACAAATATATAACCTAGTCAAACACTTATATTTGGTCAAAAACCCTATTATTGTATTATTTTTTAATTTTCTTGGTTGATATTATGCTATAATATATGTTACAGTCCTAAATTAGGCTAACTTGTATTTTTGCATCAATAAATTATTTTTTATTCACTTAGAATACTCTTCCCTTCTAAAAATCCTGACCTGTGCAAAGGAACGCGGGACTAAATGTTGGGCTCATCTAGTTGACTGGTGCTCACGAAGATATAGAACTTCAAATAACTTCCGGGAGTACTAAGAGTGTTTTGTCCTAAATGATTTTTCACTCTCCCTCAACGCAAGTTAGATTAGCTACTCAAAATCTACCTTACTCATATCTGCCTCATTGGCGGTGATCCGAATGCCTATATCCCTGACGTGGTGAAAAAATAAAGATACGTGCGGCCGTTTAGCCCCAGTGAGCTATTTTCAATATTTATTGGCATTGTTTGTTTTTATAATATTATAATTAACATCGACAACATATTACAGTTTAGAATGAAATGTAAACAAAAGGTTTAAATTAAACTAAAGAAAATGATATAGGTTTTTAAGAAAAGACTGGATGATTATTTTCAACGTCATTTTATAAAGTGTATATTAATGTATTAATGTCCATTTTCAATTTTTAGAATCAGTTCAGAACTAATTTTTAGTCAAATTTAATATGAAAATAAAGTTATTGTGACTAGGAAGGTCCTTAAGTGTCGCATCGTCTTGGCAAACTTCTAAAGAGAGTCAGTTTCCGGTTGTCATCACCTCCGGTCTGTAGTGACATATGGACGACAAGGAACATGTGAGGATATGGAGCGTGACAGAGACACCATTTCAAAGCGTCGATCTATACCTTGATTTTATAATAGACTGCTGTTTAAAGTTTTTTTGAATATTTGGGCCTATTTCATAGTAAGACTAAGGGTTCGGCCAGACTGACAAGCGTGCGAGCGAACGAGCGCGCAAGCGACTGAGTGGCCAGACTGGCGAGCGCGTGATTAGCTGATAGTTCTCGTTAGTTGTTGACGAGGAGGCTCCGAATATTGGCTCAGTGAACTGAGGGGGGTTTTAATAAGTGATTTATTGTTGTGGTTTTCTCATCCTCTCTCCACGCTAGTGGTGATTTTATTTGTAAAGGTCTACTTTGATAATATTGAAGTATTTTAACATATCAGTTTTACATATATTTGTAAATATACATATACTTTTTCATTTCATATACATATATATATACATATAAGTATGGTTTATGATATTACCAATTAAGTTAGGCCGTTAGTAGAAAGTGTGCTAAACCTATCGATAGTAATAAAAATGTCAAATTGAGAAGTTTTCCTAGCACTCAATGAACCAACATACAATAATATTGCCTAGCGCCTGTAAACTAGAGTGTTCCGGGTTGAGCGCGCGCGCTTGAAAAATAGGCTTTCAGGCGTGCGCGCTCAGTCGCTCGCTCGCTCGCGCGCTCCAGTCTGGCCACCTCTCATTACAACCCATGTGTTCTATTTTATATTTTAGTCGCTCGCGCGCTCGCCCAGTCTGGCCGCCCCCTAAGTTTAGTACGTCTCCAGTGCGAATTAATACTAAATATGGGACAAACCAGCACGTAACAGTTGGGTCACGAACCCCTTTTCCCAAAAGGGCATAGCTTAGTTGGGCCATGATCATTGACCAGGAAGATTATCATCATAACTTAGTTAGGCCAAGTTAACTGGCCGGGATGAATATAACAGTTAATAGACCTAAAAATAGATATTAATTATGCTCCACCAATCTTTTTGCCTTATATTAGGCTAGGCTCGTTTAGTTTGGGTTAGGTTATACTAGGTTAAGTTATGCTAGGTTAGATTGGCTGAGCAGCATGTTATGTCTTACTGTCCATCACTTGCTGTTTTTTACTCAGATTGAGAAAACGTTTACAACCATTCTAAATGGAGCGCCACAATAGCCGGGGCCGAGTTAGTACACCAGTACGCCTTGTTTACATTTACCAAAAGAAGCTTGTGGCCCTACTGTAATGTGGGATTAACGTTAACCTTTTAAACGCAGGTGAACTCGTGGCCCTACTGTAATGTGGGATTAACGCTAACCTTTTAAACGCAGGTGAACTTGTGGCCCTACTGTAATGTGGGATTAACGCTAACCTTTTAAACGCAGGTGAACTTGTGGCCCTACTGTAATGTGGGATTAACGCTAACCTTTTAAACGCAGGTGAACTGTGGGCCCTACTGTAATGTGGGATTAACGCTAACCTTTTAAACGCAGGTGAACTCGTGGTCCTACTGTAATGTGGGATTAACGCTAACCTTTTAAACGCAGGTGAACTCGTGGTCCTACTGTAATGTGGGATTAACGCTAACCTTTTAAACGCAGGTGAACTTGTGGCCCTACTGTAATGTGGGATTAACGCTAACCTTTTAAACACAGGTGAACTTGTGGCCCTACTGTAATGTGGGATTAATTATATATTTTTAAATGCAGGTCGTAACAGGTATACATTGCCCAACTGTAATACGCCCAAACAAACACATACCTAGACCAAAATGGATTGGGCCAGTTTCATATGCGAAACTTGCCCATTCTATTCGAGTTTAGATATTTGTTTTCCTGTATTTAATATAGCACCACACTTGAGGCGTACCAAGTTTGTTTATGAAATTAGCCGTTTGCCGAAAAGTGTTTTTGCTGTTTATTCCACAACATCCTACTACGAGACTGAGCTATACTCAATCTGTAAATACACGAATCGAGTAGGAATTAGAGAATGGCTGTTCTTAATAAAATCAACGATATTTGCGTATAGTTAGACTAGGAAACAATTTACGAAAAAATAAAACTCAGTACTCAAGGATATTATTCTAACTCTGACCTCCTCTTCACAAGCAAACCAGACCAGAACACTTTGATGTCTTGGACCGCATTTTTACTGATGCGGGCTAGTGCCAAAATAATATTTTTCATTTATTTGAGATATTTAACCTACACTTTCTGAACAGATTGATTATATCAGCATATGGCTAATAAAACAGCTTAGATCTAGAACAGACACAATATCCAGCCCCCAGACGTTAATTTATTACTGTGAAAGGGAAAAACCCACATTTCACTAGTGATCAATTTTTCAGCCATGTCAGGAATCGAACTCAGGATCTTTAGCTCAGTAAACAGACCCGCTACTCATTGAGCTAAGATGTTGACCTATTAATTTTATTTAACACCATGTCTTACTACCCGTTCGAGTTATACGCTTATGAATTAACTACTCTAATAGTTTTAGGGATTAGGAAGATTATATTTAGAGAAAGTGTACCAGCATTTGCGTGGAGGGTGAGTGGAAAAGCATTGTAGAAAGACCACCCTCAGTACACCTAACAGAGATTTGAACCTGGTTCTTCCCCTCATCGGCAGTGTAACATGAGAGTCGCGCGTTAGACCATGCGGCCACCGAAGCTGGTCCAACCCAAGTTAATTAAGTTTGAAACAGAAAAGGTGGGCACGTGGATAAAGGTATGAAACTCGTCTTTTATAATTTGGCTGTGCCATGGAGATTTTAGTTCGAGTTCTGTCAAATAGTATTGAGGTATTATTTTACTTTACTAAATGGTACTACACTCTCTATCAACGCAAATGTGAGTTCACTTAATTTTAATTCCTCAACATATTTAACCTATTAGTGTGTATATACGGATACCCCGGACATACAGTAAGACTTAAGAGTACGTGTGAAAACAAAAATTGTTGGGAATATTAAAAAATCAATATTTTACAACCTAATAAAACACAGACTACATCCCACTCAACTCTCCCTCCAGCTTAGTATTCAAATAACTGGAATAACTTACTGCTGTGGCCAAGTGGTCTAGGATATTAGGCTCATATTGCATTAGGTCATAGTTTATGGCTATGTTGAGGTTCGAATCGAAGTCACGTGGAAAAAGAGGTAGTTAAGAATATGCTATTGTTTATTATAGGTTTTAATTCTTCCCTTTACTTCAATGTATTTGTATTTTATCTAAGCCACTACCTCAACCACTTAATAGGCCTACTTAGCTTAAGTTCCCCGCCAGGGAACACTGCCTTTACGTAGGTCCATCAGACCGGGCGGCGGGGATTGAGGCTCCAATGAAGCTGAGGGCTATGCTGGCGGTAGCGTAGCTACTGGTAGGGTCTCCCATGCCAGACAGGCATCGGCCAAGGAGTGAGACTAAACGTGTTCCAATCCAACCCTAAGGTGGTATGCGACCCGTGCTTATGGAGTGCATGGCACATGGAAGATGTGCATCTAACGGAGCCTCGGGGATACCTGGCGACCTCCCTGAGTAAGCAGCCTTACACCAGCGAACGGGGCTCCGCTGGTGTGGACCTTTATTTCCCCGGGACTCGTGGGAATAAAATGACCGAAATGAATCCTAATTTTTCTGGAGTAGAGGGAGGAATTGCCAAAAAGCAAGAGACACCCGCTGCCCAGCCAAAACAACCACTGGGTGGAAGTCCAATGGAGCATACCATCTCTGAAGCAAAGGAGGTCAAGACTCCTAGCGAGGAGGAGGTGGAAGGGGTAACGGAAGGAATGCACCTGGTGAAGCTTAAGGCTTTGTCGGGAGCTCAACGGAAGAAAGCCTGTAAAGAAAAGAGAATGAAGGAAGGGAAGGAGTGGCTTCCCAGGAATGAGTGGAGGGAAAAGAAGGGGTTGAAACCCAAGACCTCCAAGAAGAAGGCAAGGCAAATGGGAGGAGATGAACAGACTCCTTCCACATCTTCTGGGAAAAAGAGGGAAAGAGAAGGAAAGTCCCTAGATACTCCCAGCACAGAAGGAAAGCCAGCTTTGAAAAGGCCGAGACAGGAAATAGGGTACCAGTCCTATAGTACTGTAGCATCGGTATTTCGGCTGGCAGTGATACAGCAGGGTTACCCCCTGGTAAACATAACGCAACAACAGGCGGAACAAATTCAGATGGCTCTCTTTGAGAAAATTGGGGAAGACGTAAGTCAAAGTCCGAGATTCAGGAATGTCTATCTGAACAAGGGAGCTCTCATCTTTGTGTGTGATGGGCAAGACACCACAGCATGGTTGAGAGGGAAGGTACCAGGGATATCACCGTGGGATGATGCCCAGCTGCAAGTGAAAACAGCAGCTGAGCTCTTCAGGACTGCAATGATATCCATATGGGTGCCAAAGTTACTTAAAGACATCCCACCAGCGACTCTGTTTAAGAAAATTGGGTTCCAGAACCCAAAAATCGCAACGGAGGACTGGAGGGTGATCAACCGCAAAGTGGAGACTAATAGTCAGACCGTTGTGGTTGAAGTGGATGAAAAGTCCCTGAAGACTATACAAGAACTAGACCTGAAGATGTTTTTGGGCTTTGGGCAAGTTCAGGTAAGGGTGATCAAGGGCATCCAATCAGATGGCGGCAACGTGGAACCTGAAGGTGCTGCAGATTAATCTGCAGCACAGTAAGGGAGGAACGGCTGCACTGAGTCGACTGTTGCAGAAAGAACAGGTGGATGTGGCACTGATACAGGAACCCTATCTGTTTAGGGGAGGTGTATCAGGCCTAGGAGGAACTGGAGGTAGGTTAACATATGCTAGAAATGTTAAAGGACCCAGAACCTGCATTTTTGTTAAAAATGGTATTTCATTCATTCCAATGGTGGATTTTTGTTCGAGAGACTTAGTTACCATCAGGATGAAGCAAAATAAGGAAGGGAGCACTAGGGAATTTGTCCTGGCATCAGCATACCTTCCTTATGAGGACAGTTCACCACCGTCGCAGGAGGTAAGAAGACTGGTTGACAGCTGTGGGAGAGTAGGTGAGCAGCTGATTATCGGATGTGATGCTAATGCCCACAATGTAGTGTGGGGTAGCAATGACACCAATAGCAGAGGTGAGTATTTACTTGAGTACCTTATAGAATGTGAATTGGAGATTCTAAACAGGGGTCGAGAGCCCACCTTCAGGAACGCAGTGAGGGAGGAGGTAATAGATATAACAGTTGGAACCATGAGAATGGGGGAACATGTTAAACAATGGCATGTGAAAAGAGAACCATCAGTATCTGATCACATGTACATTAGCTTTGAGGTAGAGATGGGTGTTGTACTGACCAAATCCTATAGGAATCCAAGGAAAACAGACTGGGATTCATATAGACAAGACCTCAAAGTATCTCTGGCTGAAATAAAGAATACAATCAGGAATGTAAGGGATATAGAGGATGTAGCTGATCTGTTGGGGAGAGCTATAATGACCTCATATCAAAATAACTGTCCTATTACTAGGAAGGTCACAAACAGGAGTGTAACCTGGTGGAACAGCACCTTACAGTTGCAGAGGAAACGGGTGAGAAGTCTGTTTGACAAGGCAAAAAGGACTGGACGATGGGCAGAATACCGAGAAGCCCTAGGTATATACAACACAGCAATAAAGCGTGCAAAAACAACATCCTGGAGGAAATTCTGTGAGGACATAGAGGAGGTGACCGAAAGGGCTAGACTCCAAAAGATACTCACGACAATTCCGACAAATCCAGGAGGTACGATAAGGAATGAGGAAGGGGAATACACTAGATCAGCATATGATACATTGAGAGTACTCCTCACGACTCATTTTCCACAGTGCACATTGATGGATGATTCAGACCAATCCATAGTCCCAGTAAAGGGGTGGTTAACATCATGCAGGGAGGATTGGGAGGTGGCCAAAAAATGTGTAGACTTCCAAAAGATCAAGTGGGCGGTTGGAACCTTTCAGCCATATAAGTCACCTGGTCCAGATGGAATATTCCCAGCCCTCCTGCAGGAAGCAGGAGATGAGGTAATTAAATACCTGAGCAGGATCTTTAAAGCCAGCCTAGTCTCGGGATATATTCCTAATGCATGGAGGGCAGTCAGGGTGGTCTTTATTCCAAAGCCAGGGAGAATTGATCATACCTCGGCCAAGGATTTAAGACCAATTAGTCTGACGTCATTTCTCCTTAAAACATTGGAAAAACTGGTTGATAGACATATGAGGGAAGAGAGGTTAACATTGGTTCCTCTACATAGAAATCAGCATGCATATCAATCAGGGAAATCATGTGAATCAGCTCTCCACCATCTAGTTGGAAAAGTGGAGAAAGCACTGCATTACCAGGAAATTGCACTGGGTATTTTCCTGGATATAGAGGGGGCCTTTAGCAATACGACCTTTAAATCCATGGATGAAGCAGCAAAAAGGCATGGGATGGAGAACACTTTATGTAAGTGGGTAAGGACTATGCTAGAGACTCGGAGAGTCGCAGCCACTATGTTAGATGAAACAGTAGTGATTAAGACCACTAGAGGATGTCCACAAGGAGGTGTATTGTCTCCAATGTTATGGAATCTAGTAGTGAATGACCTTGTTAAGGAGCTGAATAACAAGGGGTTCTACTGTCAAGGATATGCAGATGATTTAGTCATCCTAATACTTGGCAAATGGGGCAATATAGTCAGAGCTCTTGCACAAGACGCTCTGTATATTGTACAGGAATGGTGCCAGAAACAGGACCTTGGAGTCAATCCCAAGAAGACAGTGGTGGTACCATTTACAAGGAAAATAATCCAGGTCACGTACTGGAAACTCAAGTTGTTTGAGGAAGAGATACCAGTTAAAGGGGTGGTGAAATATCTTGGGGTGATTTTGGACTCTAAGTTAACATGGACCCCTCAAATAAATAAGGTATGTTCCAGAGCCAAGAGTGCTCTTATGAGCACGAGGAGGGCCTGTGGAAAGAACTGGGGGCTGAATCCCAGGAGTGTGTACTGGATATACACCATAGTAGTAAGACCCATAATTGGTTATGGGGCTGCAATATGGTGGAGGAAGGCAGATCAGGTGGGGGCTGTTAAGGAGCTGGGAAAAGTGCAAAGACTAGCATGTCTAGCAATGACCGGCGGAATTAACAGCGTACCCTCTGCAGGAATGGAAACTATGCTCGGCATACCTCCACTACACCTGTGGGTAAAAATTGAGGCAGCAGCAGGAGCATATAGATTGAGAAGTAATGGCAACTGGATACATACAGGATATCCAGGATCACACACAAACATTTTGGATGTGGTTAAAGTAGGACCCGTGGTAGAGATGCCGGGAGACTACATGAAGCCATCGTTCTGCTTCAAGAAGTCTTTCGACGTAAAGATTGGAAGTAAGGAGCAGTGGAAGATGGAGCCTCAGCACCGATCAGGGGATATAATATGGTTCACTGACGGGTCAAAGATGGAAGAAGGCACTGGAGCGGGAGTATATGGGGTTCAGCCTAGACTGGAGAAGTGGTATTCTCTAGGGGGTCTGGCCACAGTATTCCAGGCGGAAGTGTATGCAGTCAGGGCGTGTGTGGAGGAGAATATAGGTAGGGGGTACGTTAATCGCAGTATCTACATATATTCAGACAGCCAGGCGGCTCTGAAGGCATTAAGAGCACCAAATACGAGATCAAAGATCGTCAAAGAATGCTATGAAGCCCTAGAGAAGCTAGGGAAGCACAATAAGGTGATCCTAACATGGGTTCCTGGCCATGTTGGAATCAGCGGTAATGAGAACGCAGATAGACTAGCCAGAACAGGGGCACAGAATCCCTTCATAGGACCAGAACCTGTTCTGGGTATTACTAAGCGGACAGTGAGGAAGGAACTGCATGACTGGATTAAAAGACAGCATGCAGAATACTGGGCAAACACCCAGAAGCAAAGGCATGGGAAGCTAATGATGCCAAGACCATGTCCAAAGAGAAGCACTGCTATACTGAACCTTAAAAGGAAGCAGATGAGACTAATGGTGAGTCGAATGACTGGCCATGGTAACTTCAGGAAACACCTATACAACATGGGGGTAGAGAGAGAGACCATGAAATGTAGAAAGTGCAATGAGGAAGATGAAACAGCATCACACCTCATATTCCAATGTAAAACATTGGAACTAAGAAGATACAACCAATTTGGAACTCTGGACCCAAATGGAATTGTATCTAGTGATCATCTAGTTGAGGGACTCCTTGGGCTTTTTAGGAACACAGGATGGCTTGACTAGGATAACAGGGAGAGATACCGCACAATAAGCTGAGGCTTCGGTGTGGGCAGGCAGGGGGAATGGACCCTCCTGTTTTGTCTCCCTGTAACAATCTAATCTAATCTAATCTAGCTTAAGTTGCTAATATTATGTGTAGTTTTTTTAGCACCGCATTTTACTACCCGTTTGGGTTATAAACCTATGTATTAATTTCACTAATGGGTTAGAAATTATGAAGGCTTAATTTAGAGTAAATGTATCTGCATCTACGCGGAGGGAGTATGTAAAGTAATTTAGGAAACAAATTTCAGTTCACCTGACTAGGATTGAATCCCGATCCCCTGTATTTGGCAGTCTAGCTTGGCACGAGAGTAGCGCGTTAGAAGAGGCAGCCACCGAAGCGAGTGTGTATAAAGTAAAATATTTTTAAAAACTGGTGTGGTCGATAAATACTCCTGTCTTTCAAAATGATAGACTGAAGCTTAAGCCTGACAAAGGTACTTCGAATGTTACTGAGTTAAAGTCGTGTTTATTAATTTTACGTTTAGTAACCTTATAATAAAATCGTTAATTTCGTTTCTCTTTTTATAATAAAATAAGCAGCTATTATTTATCTTAATAAACAAATATAATTTATTAAAAATTGTTATTCGAAGATTTAAATAAAGTGATCTAGAAACTCATAGATTGAGAGACACAGTGCTTTATTTTAATTTATTCACGTTCTGAATATAGGTTTCTTGCACAAATTTCTGACACAAATAGCAATTGAACTGGGGCTAATTTTATTGAAGAAGAATCCTTGAATGAGCAATTGGTAATGTGTCCATCGAAGGGGGAAGATTTCAAAGCTAGAAATGCAAAACTTCTTTTTGTAAATATATTCAACTTTGTATAAAATAAACTTTCCATTTCTCATTTTGAATTCATTTTACTAACAACAACAAAAATGTTTTAATTGGTTATTTATCTTTGTTTACGAAGTAATAGCGATAAAATAGATCAATGAGACTTTTAACCTAAATTGTTTGTTTATTGTATCGCGTCTTACTACCTCTCATAGACAAGTATTTATCCACAATAATTTGGTAGGAACAAATAAGTTAAAACTTATACTAAGTATATTCGCATTTTGGTAGAAAAAAAAATGGGAAAATCTTTTACAAAAATCCAAGCCTCAGTAAGGCCAGCCAATATTCGAAACCAAACATCCCAATAAATGGTAAAAACTATCAGAACAGACGCTTTTTTTAGCACTACTTCTTACTAACCCCCTGGGCTATACGCTCATGAACAAAATTTCGCTAATGGTTTAGGGGATGAGTAAGGTTGTATTTAGAGGAAATATACCCACATTTGCGTTGAAGAAGAGTGGAAAATCATTTTAAAAAATCACCCTTAGTACACCTTGGAGATTCGAACCTCAATCTCCCCATCATCAGCAGTCTAGCCTAACACGAGAGTTACGTGTTAGACTATGTGCCCACCTAAGTGGGTGATGCCTTTATACATGGGCCTACTTTCGCGGTGGTATTTGAGTGATTCAGGGCTCACTATGAGAGCTAGTGATGACAATATACCTAATATGTGCTAAGCTTCTATCAGGATGATAATTTTTAAATTAAAGAAACAATAATTATTATCTATAATAACCCTCTTCAGTGGTCGAATGACTAAGGCATCTTGAAATAAACTGGAATACTGATAACGGGGAAATAAGTGTTCGATAATAGGTTTAGTCTACTGGGTGTGATTCCTAAATGGTTTTCTACTCTCCCTCCACGCAAATTTTAGTTAAATTTCACTAAATTGAAACTTACTCGTCTCTAAATTACTATCGTAATTAGTTCGTATGCATATAGCCCGGACGGGAAAAAGGAAAGAAATCTTTAATATTTAGAAAAGGCTTAGCTTAACGAGAAACACACAGCAATTTATTTTATATAAAGTTTATAAAAAAAACACTCCAGTTTTCAAACTAGAAGCCTGCAGAAAAAAGATACAGCAAACAAAATGTCCTCGTGCTAATCTCAACCTGACTCAACCAGGAAGGGTATGGTGGGGGGGAGAAAAGGGTGGAAGGAAAGAGGCTTACACAACCACTCTATGGTAAATGAGAATCACTATGTTGGGATAGGTCACGGATGGGAAGAAAGGACAGGAAAAAAAAAGGGGGGGCCCAGAGAGAATAAAGATTCCAATTTGTCAACATGAACTGTTCCAATATTGTCCAACCCCTTTGGCCACCCTCAGTATAGCAGTTACAAATGAAAGGAAACTATTGCTAATCCCCATTTGAACAAAGCACACATCGGAATTGAAAAAGAGAGATATGAGTAAAGAGAGGGTGAAGGAGGTTTGTATATGATTTAACCCCTAAATACAGATTTTGTTCAAACGTGAATTTAAATTAAGTGGTAAATTGGTAAATTAATTATCTAGGATCTGTCCGTCAGGCTTGTCCCAAAATTATGTTGAAATAAACCAATATAGAGCACCACCAAACCTCGAAAAAATAACCCCATTGTTTTAGAAGCAAAATTGTTTTAAATTCTTTCAAATTTCGGATCTAATTATTTTTCTTGTCCAAGACTCTCAAGTATCATTTTTTGAGATTCGAGTAAATCAAGGATTCGAAGATTCGAAGAATTTCTTACAACTCAAAGCTTTTAAAAGAGATCTGGATAGTATAGGGAAATTTTAAGGAAGCGTTGCAGATTACCCTTGAATAGGGGTGAACACCCTCCCCCCATTGATGAACCCTATCGGGTAATGAACCCCATACGTCACAACATCCCCAAGTTTGGAGCTTGTGGTCAACATGCCTGACCACGCGACCACTGGTTAAAGTACACACCCCAACCCTCGTGCGTCGTGCGGCAGCCATACATTTCATCAATACCAGGGGATTTCCCCTATTAATCACTGGGACTTCCGTCTTGGAATATTGATCGTCTGTTGTGAGAAAGAGGATGCCTCCTCCAGCTCTTCAAAAACATGCCCCTCCCCTTATATTTTAAACAGCAGATTTACCTTATCTTCCGCTTTGAATGTAAAAACAAAATAACGCATTGTAAGAAAACGAAAACACGCTTTTATTAAATTCCTAAACTCAGATATTTACAATTATTTTACATTAATGGAAACGCAGAGTCCTCACTCTTGTCAAGTTTGATTTGCCAGTGACGGGATGGTCAGGGTTCAAATACTGATCTGGGTGTATTAGATTAATTTTTTTCTAAAGAGTTTCCCACTCTTAGCACGCAAATTCAAATATGTTTAATGTAAATTTTACCTTCCTCCTTCCTTGCAAATTAGTGTGAATATGTGACTAGCTTGGATAGCTTGTAAAATATTAAGCATAAAAAAATACGGTGCACCACACATAATTTCTCTCTTTAATTTTAAAATAGAGATATTTACCAAAAACTCGTAAGATTTATGAAAGTAAATAATCTATATCGTTACATAAACACTCTACCAAAGAGCACAAATGCAATAGTATACACAGTTACAGGAACATTAAGAAAGAGGAGCATTTCTGTTCACCAAAGAGGATAAAAATCAATTTTATATTTAAAAGTACTCCATAAAAATATATATTCGCTTATAGCTTAGAAACTATTGGTTTTATAAAAAGTATTTCAATTTAAAATACTTCTATTTATGATATAGCTACAACTTTACAGTGGTAAGTTATTTTGTATCTCATATAGTTGCGAAAATATGACCAAAATTGGAAATTTTCACTTCCCTAAAGTGCCCTTAAGGTCATTTTCTTGGGAAAAAGGGAACTGCCATTTTGTTTGTAATGTAAAACAATACCTAGATACAAAATGTAATAAAAATTGATAGAATATTTTTTTCTATTCTATTTCTTTTTGCACTTAAGTAATCTACCCTTAATTTTAGGGCTAGATATTTAATTCTAACAAATCCTCGGGGGACTCTTATGAAAATGTTTGATATCAAGTTTTAGCCCGATCGGTAAAATGATTTCGTTTCTAGTCTGGATACACAGACAGACAGACATATGACATCTCAAAAACAAGTTTTTCGTTACAAGGGGTCATAGAACATAGATACTTATCAAAATCTTGAGTTCAATTTTTTTTTTTTTTTTGACGATCACAATAATTCTCTTTTCAGGGGGTTGAGAGAAAGTAAAAATTGAGTTGTTAATTAATTTATCCAACCAGGCATTTATTAAATAATATAAATTAAAAGAAAGTTTACTAGAATGTATCTGTTTAAAATAAACCAACACTTAGTCCCATTGTTTAAGGCGTCAGACTCGCATTAGACTGTAAGTTCTGATGACGGGAATGAAGTGATTTGAATCTAGGCTGGGTACTTTGAGGAGTTGTCTTCAGAACGTTATTTATTACTGTAGTTTTCCTATCCTATGGAATACCCTAAAATATGACAGCGAAACAAAGAGAATAGCACTAGCACCACCAATCTGAGTAACCATGTAACAGGATGAACACATACAGTACATAGAATCTTAAATTAATACAAGAATTGGTGGTCACATGGTCTAAGGAGCCTTTTGTAATATACTTGTTTGCTGGTAACTGGGTGTTCGGATTTATGTTTCAGGCCTGTTATACTAAAAGTGATTTCAACTGACCTTCGTGCAAATGTGAGTACATTATCTCTAAATCATACTCTATACGTATTTACTCTGTTAGTATAGATATGTGGATAGCGTGAATGAGAAGGAAGACGCGATGAACACACACACAAATAGGTATCATATGGGATAAAATTGAAGGCATTAGCAAACCGGAGCCAGCTTCCCTCATCACTCAGCCACAGAGATGGAGCCAATAATTTAAAATAAAACACAGAAGAAAAATTCAGCAGTAGTCAGTATTCATTAGAAGCCTTGAGCTAAAATAAAGCCAACGAACCAATTAGCGACCCGGCGTCGTTCCACGTCGGTTAACGAGGTATACAATTCCGTTGTTCCTTCGAGTTTCCCATTGTATTTCTGGCAGGGCTAGCCCACACGACGGCCCCCACCCCCCTAGGTCCAACACATGCCATTCCACCGTAATTAGCGCAATTACCACCAGACCCCCTTAGCGAACTTTTAACGGCAATTTAAAGTGGTCGCTCTTTCTCGCCAAGCAATGAGAAATAAATGTGTTGATTATGTCGGTTGAATTCTTGGATCATTACGATCTTATTCACTCCCTATTTTTTTTATATCATTAAATAAAAAGAGTTGTATGTTTTAGATTAGTTGGTAGTTAGTCTGTCCACTGATCTAAGAATCCGAGATCGATTCCAGGTATAAAATAAACATTTGTGAAATTGGGGATACCACTTTTATGATTAAGAATTAACGGTTGGAGAATAGGTGTTGTTTCTGTTATATAATTAAGTTAGTTTGTATGTCGTGTGCTTCGATAAATTGTTAAACTTTAATGTTTAATTTGGCTGGTATCATTATAAATACAGCAAAATGTAAAAGAATATAATCAAGATTATAGACTCAGAGTTTTATTGTCTTGATAAGTTAGAAAATAAACTCACCAATGGGCATTTGTATAAAAACGTCGGTCTAGTCTAGTAGGTTTGCCAGCGACGAGAGGTCAGGGTTCAAATCCTTATCTTGCATATTAAACTGACTTTCCCTAAACTGTTATCTACTATTGATCCACGTAAATTTAGGTACATTTTGTGTAAAATTCTCCCCTCTTCATCCTTACATCATTAGTGTATATGTACGGATAGCCCGGGCAAGTAGTTATGCGTAGAGTATTTTATTTTTAATTTAAAAAAGTCCCCTTCATTCTTAGTGGATCTCAAAAAAGGCACATTTTCCATTAAATAAGTATTAATAAAATTAATCACGCATATATTATGTGTCTTTACAAACATAGCTAAATAAACATTATTTGAATATTAATTATTCATGAATACAAAAATATATAACATTTAAATATAAATAATGTATACTACATCAAATAAATATAATTAGAAAGCTACACTAACAAATGTAAAATTAACTTTGTATTATTTATATATATATATATACATGAATATATAAGCATATATACATGCTACAGTGACTCCAACAAAATTCTAAGTTTTCTTTATCGCATAATAATCGAAAACGAGCTTCAAGCATTAGGTGATTTCCTCCATTCCTTACGAGGGGGGATGGAAAGAAAGTGGGTTACGAGTTTAGTTGAACTATTCACTTAGTTTCGATAAAAAAAAATTCATAACTTATAAGTAACCAATGTATTTGGCTTTAAAATATATTTTGATAATATAAAATATCGATTATATATGTAAAGGGCCTTTCATTGAAAGTAATGTTAAAAAGAAATAGATCAATAGAAATGAAAAGAAATGAAGAATGAAAACGAGATTGTGTTTATTTGAAAGAGAGTAAAGCATGAACAAATGTATATAAGAAAAATGATGTTTTTTAGAATGGGCTTATTAGAACATTAACATTTTTATTGGTACATTAATATTTAAAATAAATACTATATTAAAAATAAAATTTTAGCAAAATTAAATTTAGAATTAAATAGCCAAAGCTATTATTTATGCTATTAGTGGGAATTACACCATCTAGATATCATATTCTGAAAATTGAAAGATGACACCTGGAAACGGGAATCGAACCCGTAATAAGCCATAGGTCCCGGGTTCGATTCCCGTGTCTAGGTGTCATTTTTCAATTTTCAGAATAAAATAAAATTATATTTGAAATTATGTTAGGTTAAAGACTACACGTGACAAACATTTTATCTCCACGTCTTACTATGCGTCTGGGAAGAATGAATGAAGTGTGCATTAGGAAGGCATGAGAAATGTACTAGTATTTGCGGGGAGGAAGAATGGAAAACAATTTAGGTAAAACCACTTAATTACAACCGATTTTGTTTGAAATCTCTATCACCCTATCACCGGCAAGGCAGACTATAATGTCCTCAACATTTAGTCTGCATGGCCACCAAAGTGGGAAACTCTAATCTTAATTATCTAGAAAAAATAAATTTGATATAGTAAAATAAATCTAGTCACACACAAGAAAATTGACGTTCTCTTTCATAGTATGGAACTACTTCATTATGGTTTCTATAAGAATAAAACTTCATAAATGGAACGTTTCATGATAGTCCATTATGGCACCCCTGTAGTTCAAAAGCTTTTCCCCTTCCATTCACCCTAACTCAAAACTCCATCCCTAATTTCATTACATATTCATTTTCTTTCTTTTTGAACAATTTTATAACCGAGGGAAAAACTAAAAATAAAAGTTATTCTCTTGTCTCTTACAGTCGAATAAATTATATTAATGAGGATATTAGATATTAAAAAAAAAATTAATACTACGAATAGAAGTTTTAACAAACTTTAGAAAAAATAGTCTAGACTTTTAAAATATTTGTTTTGCTCAGTGTTGACTGAAGCTATTTGACAAATCCGAGTCATTAGATACTTGGACCTCCAGATTATAGAGGGCTCTAAGCTATTTATCGCTCTCGAACATCTGAGACCAATCACGTCATTATTAAATTAATACAGTCCCATTTTAATAGGAAAAACCTTAAATGAAATTTAGAAAAGTTATTTTTCAGCACTGAGTCTCACTACCTGTTCGGATTGTTTGCATATTTAGGCCTACCTCTTAAGCTAATATATAAGGGATAGTGGAGATTGAATTTAAAGGAAGTGTACTTCATTCGTGTGAAGAGAGCGAGAGAGAGAGAGAGAGAGAGAGAGAGAAGAGTGGAAAACCGTTTAATTAAAACCACTATGAGTACACCAAAACTGGATTAAAGTCCCAATATCTTTGTCATCGGCTGTACAGTCCATTGCAAGAGTGACGCCTTAGATTATGCGGCCATTGAAGAGGGTATAGTCATGTAATATGTAGCTGTCACTCTTAATAAAGAGTATCACTAACTATAAAACAACATTAATAAAATAGTTATCTATTATTTTCGTGGATAGACATGCTTGTATTTTCTAAAAAGGTCTTTTCGATGACAATTTTTTTATTACTTGAAGACTCCAGCAATAATTTAACAAGGATTTTGTATAAACCTAAGCCGCGTCCAGACTTGAACAAAATAACGAACATGTTCGTTATTTTGTTTTTTGTGCCGAGTGTCCAGACTTGAACATAACGTGTTCGCGAACATGTTCGCAACGTATTCCCATAGCTGGTTGTTTTTTAAATTATTTTCCCTGGCGAATAAAACAGATATTAAATTAAACAACTGGAGAACAAAAACGCTTGTATGTATGTGTTTATTGTCATATATTAAACCATTAAAAAATTGAATTATTGTACTCAAGTAGAGATCGATACAAATAAATTTAACAAATTACTTTAAGTATAAACTATTAAGTATTACGTATCTTAATTTCACAAACAAAGTCTCCTATTTGGTTAAAAAAAAGTTTCTGGAAATAAAAATGTGGGTACAATTAGTCTATTAAGGCGTATTAGTAAAATGAGGTATGCCAATCGGGAAATTAGCAAAAGGTAAAAAAGGTGTAGCATCATTATCAGAAAATCATATAAAAAGTGATGCCTTTAGACCTCCTCCTACCTGTCTCGGTGGCCGCAAGGTTTAAGGCGTCACTCTAGTGCTACACTAGACTCCGAGGATGGGGAGATCATAGTTCGATCCCAGTCGGGTGCAGTGAAGGGTTTATTCCTAAACGGTTTCCGTACTCTCTCCACGCAAACGTGGGTGCACTTACTCTAAATTACTCCTATATCATCCTTAGCCCATTAGTGTAGTTAGTACATAGGCATATAACCTGAACGGGTAGTAGGACGTGGTGCTAAAAATAATCCTCCATTAGTTTTTCCTAAGTACCCCACTTAAAGCGTATTTTGCTCACTGAGGTCAATCAAATATTTATTCTATAAAAAATGTTATAAATATATATATAATAGCTAGTATATAATTTTTGAATACATAATAGTTTATATATAATTTTTTTAACTTTTCCTGTACCGATGGTATCTTGAGCTCTATGAGCTTCATTTGCTCTTCTTTTGACTATTCACTTTTTCTACAATACGCTAAAATAATGAGATGATAATAGTAATAATAATTATTATTAATTTAACGCATACACTAATAAGTACACTCACCAAAAGATATATGTAGGCTTACTTACAAAAATTAAAACACACGTGTGACTCCGCTGCGGTCCAGCCAGTGAATGTATGTTCGCGGATATGTTCGCGTAAATGTTCGCGGAGGCGTCCAGATTAGAACAAGACCGAGCACGAACATCCTTGAGGCGACGGGCAAAAACCGTCAACTGGTGGATCGGTGCCGAACAGAACAACAAACACATTTTATTATAATGTTCTGTTCTGAAAACCATCCACACTTGTCGCGAACATGTTCGTGTTCGTTGTTCTGTTCAAGTCTGGACGGGGCTAACCTAGGGGTGGATAGCTATTAGCAAACGTATAACTATCCCCACAGCTGTGTAATTAAGGTGGGGAGGTAGGGTACGCAAGAAAAGGGATTTTTTGGAGTGTTTTATTGCAACCCTTTTTTTGGTGCCAAATAAATTAAATATTATTCAAATAGAAACATAGAGTTTAATTTTCTTCACGTGGTGACCTCAAAATGTATTGAATATCTGATAGGTCGTCCTGAAATTTAATGAAAACTTTTTTTCTTCATTTAAAAATCTATCATCTAATACAGCAATGCTCATGATAGATATTCAACAACTGTTGACAATGAGTATGGGTCTAGGGGAACACTGGTCCCCCCTAGACGCTGTTGCATAAAATAATAGTTTAAATTTTGTGAGTATTTCTCTTATAGGCCAGTTAGAACAATTCTGACTATTAGAGATATCTTATATGTTTAATATAAAGCAAGCTTGTAAGTCGGATAAATATACAACCTCTTTAAAAAGAGGACAGCTGTCAGGTGAATTAAGCGTATAGCTTTTAAGAGTATTTATTGATCTTAACGAGGAAGGTCAAGGTTCGAATCTCAGCAGGGTTCAAAGGAGAGGCTTCTCCACATAGGATTCATCAAAGCTGTCTTCCCATAATACTCTCTTTCTCTCTCTCTACGTTAATGCGGATGCACTACAAATAAGTTATTCTCCTTCCCCCCTTCCCTTTATTTTTAATCACTAATTACCATCGTGTTAAACGTGTCAATGTAAACAACATTTTTGTTGAAAATAACTGAATACAAATAAAACATTATCACAACAATTCCAATAAATAATTCCTTCTTTTGCAATGGGAATCATAATGACCTGCTGAAAATTGAAATAAAATGTTTTACACCGCATAGCATTTTAGAAAACAAGTGTTAACAAGGTCAATGTGACCCAAACAGTTTAACACTGTATATAGTCAGTGTCGATAGCATATAGACCACTTAATATTTTAAAGAGGAACCAGTCTGAACAGTTGTATATATTAAAAAAAATATTTATCTTGTATGCTTTGCCAATTCACTTAGCTAGAAACTCATACTTTATAACAAACTGTAATTAGAGAATATTTACTCACGAAGAGTATTGACGGATCCGTTACTCAGCTTAAGCCTTAATTTTAGGCCTACCTGCTTCAGTTACCGCATGATCTATCTAATGCGTCACTCTCGTGTTAAACTAAATTGGCGATGACAAGGAGATCAGGATTCGAATCCAGTGAGGTGTGCTGAGGATGATTTTCCAAAATATTTTCCCCTCTTCCTCCACGTAAATGATTGTTCACTTCCTCTAAATTCAACCTTCCTGTTCCCTAATTCCTAACTTATTGGAATAATTAGAATATATGTGCATAGCTAAAACCGTTAGAAGGAAGTGGTGCAAAAAAATGTCAGGTTTATAAATTAGTATAATTTACCAATGACGGCGAGTTTTGGGCTATAATTTCAGACGGGTGAAAAAAAAAAGGACATGCGTTTTTCAGGAAGTATATTTTATATCGGAGCTGCCTGCACATGTATCTAAATAATGGTGTATTATTCGTAATACCTCTCTGCTATATGTGTCTAGGACTGTACCCCTTCCAACTGGATACGCAATGTTTCATAGTAACTTAATTTCCTGGATAGCGTTCATTTCGCGTTCACTTTCATTTCCTTACTTACTAGTTTTTGTCGACGAGTTATAGTAGAGTTTGGGGTGCTAAAAGGGGAGGGGCAGGTGTTTATACTTGCTATAATAGAAAATAACAGTGAATAACATACCACTTTTCCAGTTACACGATACGATCACATTGAAAAGATAAATACCCCTTTTTCTACACCTTCTTTGGGGGGGCGGGATTGCGTATTTCGGGAACAATTTCCCGCAGACAGACGGTGAACATCGACACAAACACCAAATAATAAAATAATTTTACTCGGCTCAGGTATGGCTGCTAGGGAGTTATGTTTTCAAACCCAGCCCTGTGTCATTCGATAGCTAGGTTCAGATACCAACGGGGTCAAAGTATTTTAGTTTACACGTGTTGTTAAATAAACAGTAATACGACTGTACTTTGACACGTGTAAATTGGGCATGCAAACAGTAATCGAATTGTCTGGTTATATATATATTGTGTGTGTGTGTGTGTGAGACGCTTGGGTTTGGAACCCAAATAATAATAATAATATTATTATTATTATTTAGCACCACGTTTACTACCCGTTCGGGTTATACGCTTAAGTACTAATTACACTAATGGATTAGGAATTGGGGAGGTAGAATTTAGAGGAAGTAACCTGCATTTGCGTGGAGTGAGAGTGGAAAACCATTCAGGAAAAAACACCCCAGTTCACCCGACTGAGATTCGAACCTCGATCTCCCCGTCCTCGGTGGTCTGTCTCAACACGACTGGCGCGTTAGCCAACTACGCCCCCGAGGCGGGTCCCCAAATAATTTTATGAAGTGTTTTCTCCTGAATAGTTCCCCACTTCCCCCTCATAAAATGTCGGAATAGTTTACTTTTCAATTCTACATTAATCAGCCCTACCCTGCTAGCGTAAATACTCTGATATCACGGAAGAATACTAAGACACTCTTAACAAAAAATTATTTTGTTACTTATATAAATATCTCGTGATAAATGTTGGTATGGTTCGTAAAAATACTTCCCTCCTATTTTATTGTTATTTTAGGTTAGGTGAGCTACTGAAAACCCACTAAAACCTAAAAATAATTATAAAAGTAAAACAATGAATCTTTAATATTAGGCAATACCCGGGTATAAAACCAGTGCGCTTGTATATTTATAGCCACCGAGCTAGTGTGACGCGCATCTAATCAATAATATAAGGAAGAAAGTCAACCTCTTAGTCCCTAAGTAGTAACATGACACTCTTCTAACATCTCCCATTCAGGTCACACGTGCATTTATTCGCTTTAGCATGTCTTCCTAAGTGCTCCCGTTAGAGCCACGAGCCAATACAGTGTTTAACTGTACTAAACGCCTTTTAAAATTCTACGAGATATATTATAAATTGGGCATTAGTGATCTATGAAATAGTTTTGGATTAATTAATTATTTGGCTAGAGAATTAAGGGGACTGAATAAGTGTAATTTTGGGGGGGGACCTTTAACACAAACAAGGGTTTTTTTTTCTGTGATTTTTAAAAAATTAATATGATATTTAAACAATGTATTGAACATCAATAAATAAAAATGTATTCCATTATATATATATATTTTTTCCCTTCCTCCCATTTTTTTTGTGAGCCTTACAAAGCATTTAATTTGGATATACAAGTACACTCCTCTTACACTTAAATTAAAAAGTGGTATCTTGGATCTTGAATGATTACACTATGGTCCTATCTTATAACCTTCATCATAATTGAATCAAAGTAAGATTACTAACTTTTTGGATAAAGGGAGGGGTTACACTGTATATATTATATATTATAAATACAGGCCTTTAAAGCTATATTGTCATATTATCTCGCACTTAAATTACAGAATTAATGGAACAGGAGATTTAAGAAACTTAGGTTCCACTTACAAAATAAAAAGTGGATTGAGTACTGGCGTAGATAAAAGCAGATATCCACCTCCTTAAAATGGTCATCATGTCACTTACACCAGTGATCTATCAGTCTAATGCGTTAAAATCACAGCACTTGGTTTTCTTTGAAGGAAAGATGATATTTCAAATCACGACCAGGTGAAATGAGGGCGGTAGTATCCAGTGTTATCAACTACGCTATTTCAGGCAAACATACTTTAAAATACACTCTTATTCCTACTCCTGGTTAAGCTTATACACGTGTCTTAAATAGATGACCAATAAATATCGATATTGATGTGTTGTAACACTAAATGTTTTTGGCAATATTCATTTTAGTAATATTTTTAGTAGTATAGTAGTAGTACTAGCATAAATATAAATTAGTATTAAAAATAATTCATTTGATGTGTATTTATAAAATAAGTATTTTATCATAATTTATCAGAATAAGGCTTAAAATAAACTTAACCTAGTGCCACAACGTCTCTTAGTAGTATAAAGCCTAGTATAGTTAATTAGCATCAAATTCTAAGCGATTAAAACAAAAACAAAAATTATTTTAGAACCCCGCCTGATAACAAACAGGCTAATTAAACTTGCTGCCAGCCTCTCCCAAGATTTAGAGCAACAATTGAAATGAATCATTATTTAATATTGCAACAAATATTTGCAAGCGATTCAATTCTCCCTGATAAACACGTTAGATGGTCCGTTCTTTCCCTACCCTCTGTGTTCTGATTATACTACCCTTGGTTATTTGCAAACTGGAGTTGCGTCCCACTCTTCACATTGCTCTGTGGGTCTCGTGTGTGTTCCATTCACAGTCACTCGACATACCCCCGTCCTTTCCACCCCCCACCTCTTTTCAAAAAGCTTTTCAATTTATAAATCCCATGCACTCTACCTATGCCAACACCCGTCCTTCCTACCATTCCCATCCCTTCCCTCTTAATTTAACATAGAACGAGAGACTTTCAATTGCAGTTTGAATGTAGTGTGTTGTAAATATTATACATGTAAATAATATTATTTTATAACTATATTTGATAGTGAGATAGCAAAAATATAATTGAATGGCTTATGTGCTTATATATATTGTGATGTCAACTAATAAAACCATTCACCGTAAAAATTATAATATTTAAGAATAATTGTTATTAAAGGCGTGGGTGACCTGGTGGTCTAGGGGTAAGGTGTCAGACTTCCGTGCTGGGGGTCCGGGTTCAATCCTCGGTTCCGGCACGGATTTATCTGAATGCCAAACCCTTCCTTCACCTCTAACAAGATGTGTATTAATCACAACTTGTGAATGTGAGGAATGCCAGGCCTCCACCGTGGTTCGGATTCCACGTTAAATTGTAGGTCCTCCATTTCATCTCACAATCACCCTACCATTGCACATTAACGTAAGTGCGTAAACCCGAACGGGTAGTAAGACGTGGTGCTAATAATAATAATAATAATAATAATAATAATATTAAAGGCGTATATAAAGGTAAAACGTAATCAATAACCTTTTAGAGTACTAATAAAAGTAAAGTAAAAGTAGAGTTGATACCATCGTAGATAAAACAAATCATTTCAAAACTGTCATTACTGTCACCATTTGTCATAATTATAGCTGAAAAGCATGTTGTTTGGCTTATGAATATATTAAAGCAGCTCTATTAATTTTTGAACACAAGAAAAAAGATTCTTCCTATGACGTTAAGTTGAATCTCGGTAGTAAGGAAGGTGGCCTTAGAAAATACAAGTACGGTGGATATAATTATATTGTCTGCATTAAACCCAATAAAAAACCATAGCTATATTATTAATATTAGCAAAAAAACTTCATATATTTTGATTTGACCCATGAATACATGAAAGTTGATCTAGTAGCTTTTTAACTATCAGATTCACCCTTTCTACGCTGTATACTTGGTAAAGGCTTGTATTCTTAACTTTTACCTGAATTTGATTAAAATTATTTACTGCCCTAGTATTTTTGTGCTTTGGATTATCCGTGTATTTAAACAAATTTGTAGCCAGTATGATTAAAATATAATTTAGAACAAATGTAAGAACATTTGCATGGAAGGAAAAGTGAAGTTAAATTTAGAAAAATGTACACTAGAACATCCTAAGGGATTTGAACCCCAACCTCCTCTTCACCAGTAATCCATTATATTTCGAGAGTAACACCTAAAATCATTCAACCACCGATGCGAGTTCCTATTTTTATGTCTACTTAATTATTCAGCATAGATGGTAGATAATAACTAATATGTATTAACTGTATGTATATTTTACTTCAAACACGTAGGTGTTTTATTTTAAAACTAATTTATTTTACAAAAGCCTTTCAATACCTTGTGTTTACACACCGTTCAACATTATATTTATGACGTTTAGTAATCAAGAAATAATTTCAGAAGTGTGCTATCAGTATTAAGATTATAATTAGCTGATAGCTGGTATTAATTTCTTCTTTAAAAATTATAAATCAATATCTTAAATGTGATAAGGATAATCACATTCTTGGAAAGATATCGAAAAAGTGTGTTTAAAATGTAATACATACAGTTTTGAACAAATTTACTGTATTTCTAGGGTGCGTCTACTGTCCATACCTGAAACAAAAAAATAGTAATACTTTGTATAGTAATTGTGCTTTGAATTAAAATCATCAAATTTACTTAAAGTTATTTGTTTATAACATTCTAGAGACAACATTATAGTTAAATTATTCTAAAGTGATAGACACAAATTATTTTTTAATAAAAGTGAGTGTGGTTGAAACTTAAATTTATTTTTTTTTAAAAGGGAAATACATATATACATAATATTAATTTTCAAAATAAATTAAATGAATCATCAGGACATAAAAAATTGTAAATATACAATAAAAAAATTACTCAATTAAATAATACAAATTTAAAACGTGCAAAACCTAAAAAAAAAGGACATTCAACCATTTTTCTTTTGGTTCATGAACTCTATTTAGGTAAAATAATAAATAGAAATCTAGATTTTAATTTCTATTAATAAAATTAATAAAATCAATAATTATTAAAGGAATTCTAATAAAAATAAATGTCCTGTAAACAAAGTTAAAAACCAACTTCTTGGAATGAATGCAATGTGGATGATGTAACATTCAAACTTAAAACAAAAAGAGAAAAACTTTATCCTCCACCTCACATCCGGCCTATCATGTTTGGTAGTGACATAAAGCTAAGTTTACTGTGATATCACCAAATTGGTAGCAAAGAAAACTACCCAATAATTTGACTTTCGCCTTTTACAAACTAGAGCAGTGTTTTTCAAACCATGTTCCACGGAGAACATAATAATATCACCATAGCTATCTCAGGCTCCATGAGGATAGTTTAGAATATTCTTTATCTGTTTTTCACGCTATAGAATATCATCAGTAGATTAAAATTGCCAGTTTTTTCAAATATGAATAAAGAACATTTTCCAAAGGTGCAGCCAGAACATGTGCTATAATGTTATATGTGTAAAATCTAACTTTCGTGTTTATGTAAAATATACATTATATTATTGTAAAAAAAAACCCATGAAAGCTTCAGCATGTATTTTTTTATTGCAAGGGCTCCTTCTGTCTAAAAAGTTTAGAACCCCTGAACTATTACACACAAACTTATCTATAAAGACTAAAACTCTAATAAAATGACATCCACCTTTTAAATATTAATCTATCATTTTACTCCGTATATAAGTGTTAAAAATCAACACGAATATTTAGCTAAAACCTTAGTTAGAATGTCCTTGCAGTACATTAGTTTTCGAATTATGATCTTTGTCAACATATGGATGGAGACAGATGTTACTAACTGCTCCCATGCGTTATAGAACTGAGTGTCACCAACATAATATAAATATCTCACACTTTGTTTGGACACTGCCTCCTTCAAGTAACGGTCTGTTTCTGAACCATTGCTGTGTCAAAAATATTTGATAAAATATCATTTAGTTTCTTAAAATGATCCAATTCCCTTAATATTAATTTGCTCTTAAGATAAATCAAAATATAGTTTTTGTGTTTAAATAAATTATTGTGGTTCATTATAGAAACAAAAACGTAGACATTATCTAGAGGGGAGAGACAGGGGAGATCTGGTGATGACTGGGTGTTATGGTGGAGTTTTCAGGCACTAATATATGCCCCACAAATAATTTTTAAATTTGGAAGCCTTAAAGTAATTAGATTTTACTAGAAAAATACATGATGTAAGAAAGAGTAAATTTGTAGCTAGAATTTGATAATGTTTACCTCTAAGTACATAAATCATAAGTTTTAAGGTGGGTGCTAGTGAGCGCCAGTTTAGTGCATTAATTTTGTAGTTTTTATAGCATAAACATTTTTTGGCCAAAATAGATCAAATATTTCTCCTATAGAAACATAAAGTTATGTTTTCTGCACATGCTAATCTCAACAGTTCTTGAATATCTGTCATGAGCATAGCGGCATTTGGTGACAAACTTTTTAAAATGAAGAGAAAAAGTTGTCACTAAATTCCAGGACACCCTTGACAGATATTAAAGAACTGTTGAGATTAGCATGTGCAGAAAACATAACTCTATGCTTCTATAGAAGAAATATTTGATTTATTTTGGCCGAAAAAAGTTTATGCTATAAAAACTTCGAAAATACTGCCCTAAACTCACTTTCACTAGCACCCCACCTTAAGGTTCCACCTAGGAACCAACAAAACTCCATTTCCCTTGTGATTTATCTCCCTTACCACTCAGTCATGTGTTAGACTGGTTCTAACTACAAACGCCGGAGAAGACAAAAAAAAATATCAATGTTGTCTTTCCGGTAGTCAACATCTTTATAAAAAGGGTGACATTAAAAATATCTTATTACATATTAAGCAACTAGAGATACTTTTTTTCCCCCTTGTAAGTGTTACTTTAGAAGTGTTTTACCGCCAAGAAAAATAAACAAAAGAGTTGAGATAGTTTTTTGTGTCTAATTTTTTCAATGCTTTACGTCTCCTTCCGGCCCAAATAACGTTGAGTAGTCAAAAGGATTCTATGTCCATCATTATGATATAACCAGAAAGGATTCTTGTAATACCTCATTATTCATGTCATTCGTTTTGAATGTCTTCACGTTATAAAACACTCCTTTTCGAAGTAAGTTCTAACCATTTTGAAAACCGTGTCAGTGCGTACAGGATATAAATGTCAAGCTAATTTATTTAGTTCATTTAAGTGAAAAATGACCACCTAGACCCGGAACTCAAATCCTCCATCCAAGTTGTCATCTCCCATTTAATTTAATTTGATTCACCTATCAGGAATGGACCTGTGGATTACCATCACTTACTGTACATGCTTGAGAGAAACATGTTATTGATCTTTTAGTCTGGCTTACTGGTGACGGTGAGGTTGAGCTGGTTTCCCACTTTATTTACACGCAAATGTGGGCTTACTTTTACTTTCCTCATCCTTACGACACACGCCTAATAATTATTATGGTCATACATGAGTATAATTCGAACCCACAACACGTGGACAAAAGGTAAGCTCTTCAAGTTTGGTTTGTCGATGCTTGGTGGATCAGAGTTAGAATCTCTGCTGGGTTTACCGAGAGGGATTTAACCTTAATATTTTTCACACTCCCCATCTACCCAAATGTGGGTACATTTCCTCTAAAAATTATACCTTGCTTATACCTACCCCATTAGCATAGTAAAATACAGATAGCATGGACTGATAGTAGGGAGTGTGTTGTGCTAAAACGATTTTTAGCCCAACACAAAAAACTCTCATTAATACACCCCAAAACTATTACACTAAGGGCCAGTTTCATAGTCAGATTTAGTACGCCTCAAGTGCGTCACCTACCTGAAATTGAATGGAATGGGCCAGTTTCATATGTGAAACTGGCCCATTCCATTTTGGTCTAGGTGGGTGTCGTCCTGTATTTAGTATCGACTCGCACTTGAGGCGTACTAAATCTGACTATGAAACTGGCCCTAAGTCTGGTTCTGTTGAAAGATGACAGACCGGACTGCGCATGCACTGGGTCAATCCTCCACTTCCTTGACTTAGGGTTCTATGCTCGTGGTTGCGGTTGTTGGGCCGCAGCGTTGTCTAACTGCATTGAGTTAAATGAGTCAATTTATACACGCAGTAGCGGTAAACCTTCCGCCACGTATTGTAATTCCAGCCGCTGGTAGTTAGTCCGCAGCGTTCGAGCGGTTTCTAAATACATTGAGTGTAATGAGACCTTTTATACAAGCGGTAGTGGTCTGCCGTCAGCTCGCATAGTTGCCAACTGAACTGCACCAACTTCAGTGGTGCCCTCCCGTCAGTTTACTGGTTGTTATTTACGTGTTGTGTTTAAATATGGAAGAATTCAGCACTGAACGTTTCATCGATGTGGTTAGAGAAAGACCAAATATATGGAACTCAGAAATGAGGCTTTTTGCTAGGCTTGGTATCACTGCGCGCGCAACTATTTCACCTACAGTGGTAGCGCTTGAAAAACGCATGTTATGATTGGTACTAGCGGATCCTCCGCGTGTATAAAAGAGGCCTAAGCCCGTGGTAGAAGAGGGGGCATAGGATCACGTGTTCATCACCTTCTCCATGAAGAGGGCTCTGTGATATTTTAGAGAGTTATCCTGCCTACCACTCCCCTGCCTGCCATTCTCCACTATATATACAAGGAAGAAATAAGATAGATGTGTCCATTGTAGACCGTTAATCTGTCGAGGAACTACGCTGGATCTACCAGTCAGGGTTTTCAACATCAAGCTTTCTGGATGAATGCGCCCTAGCTGGCGTGGCCATGTTAGGCGCTATAAGACAAGTGTCTCCTGTGAGGACGAGAACCATTTAATAGTTGTATTTTATAACTAATATTATGTAGGGGACGACTTCTTGCCACTGCGGTATATATTTCTATATTGTAGATAATTATTAATTATGGTATTCATAATTAATATTTAACATAACTCATTCCTGGTTTCTAATAATTATGAAAGGCGTCATGATGCTACTGTCATTTGTATAGTTCATAGGTGTGGAATATGGCCTTGAGTGTTATCCTTTGGTACAAAAAAACTGTATATTTTGTTTGATGTAGGTTTGTTCGTGTATTATTCCTAAGTGGTTGATGTGAGCGATATATACAGTGCAGGCCTAGTGGTGGTAGCCTGCTCTGCACAAATCGTTTGTCAGTTTCAGATCTAAGTTGGAAATGAACTTAAATAGAGGCTCGTTCCTGATTGGACTATATAAGTCATTGAAACTATGTTACTCATTCTGATCCTTATGACCTTGTTTGTAGTGTGAGCTAGCCTCTTTGATATTTTGGGGTGGCCGCCCGGCTGTTACACTTTTTTTTAATCTCCATTCAACCACTAAGAGAAGATACCTCAACTTGAGTACTGCTCTAGATTACTGTATTTCTACTTTAAATTGTATCATGTCTGTATACTTAATTTTCTATCAAAATAATACGAATGACTAAGACTAACCTGAAGTACTTAGGGATAGTTTAATTCAAGATAGTATTGGATCTATTGTATAACGATTATTGCTTTAAAACCATCAACCATTTGTTAATTATACCTATAATATTCACGGAAGGACTTCAATTTGATCTGCTCAATTTATATTTGCTCTTTTTGTTTACTGCGTACATAATGATATATGTGTAGAATATATCCTTTATTCCGTATATTTCTATTCCCTTATCACTTCATGTTTCTGTTAAGAACTTACTTGGTGACCTGGTGGTCTAGAGGTAAGGTGTCGGACTTCTAATGCTGAGGGTCTGGGGTTCAATCCTCGGTCCGGCACAGATTTATCTGATTGCCAAACCCTTCCCTCACCTCTGACAAGACGTGTATTAATCACAACTTGTGAATGTGAGGATGCCAAGCTTCCACCGTGGTTCGGATTCCACGTTAAACTGTAGGTCCTCTATTTCATTTCACAATCACCCTACCATTACACATTAGTGTTAAGTGCGTATAACCCGAACGGGTAGTAAGACGTGGTGCTAATAATAATAATAATAATAATAATAGTAATAATAATAACTTACTTAGGGAGGTTCTCAACTTTAATATCCTTAATCATTCACCAAGGTGGTGCGCTAAGGAGAGGATTCACCCGCACCAGAACACCATAGTAATGGTTCAGGAGCGGCTTGAAAGAAACTTCAATCAAACGTTATATGTAAAGAAACATTTTTATTTAAAGTTTAATATAATGATTATTTCCCATTTAATCTAATAGGTAGGGGGTACTGAGGGTAGTTTTAGGGGAAGTGCATCCGCGTTAGCTTGGATACAGGTTTAATAAACCCATAGTAATGTAGCTTATACAATATGGAAAACCCCAACCCCGTTGCATCGTGCTGAGATTTGAGCGGCAATCTCCACATCAACGGCAACCAAATGTAGAGTGAGACTTTTTAGACCACTAAAGCCACCGCTTTAGGTGTTCCCCCTTTAAAGACATAACAGGAGTCTATAACAAGCTAGCAAGCACGCTTGGGAAAAGTTCATCCTCTTCTTTTTAATGACCAATTTTTAATTAACAATCGGGTAATCTTTTCATTATTTAGTCTTGGGATTTCCAGCACATACAGTTGGGAAGATCTTTAAAAAAAAACTCCAATTACAAAGTGTCAACGTTTTGACTAGGGACGGGTTGGTTTGGTTATTAGTCCCCTAAGTTTCTTTGGTTTTTTCACTAAATAACCGGAATCGATGTACAATTCTTTGTTTTATTGGTTTTAATTACTCTATTAAGTATTTACATGTAATATTATTCTTATATTAAGGGACTTTTCTAAATAAAACATCGTTTTGTATCAATATTGATAATACTTTACTTTATTATTAATATTTGAAATGTATTTGTATTTTTTTATCAAAGTGACACGATTTTACGTATGAATACTCGTATAATATGAACAATGTTTCATTAACTTTTGTAACTAAAATTAATTCCTATTTAATATAGTTGACATATTAAAATAAATTTTTTTTTAATATTTAATGTACAAATGATAACCTAGTTTTTAACAATAAATATATATATATATATATATATATATATAATGAAGAATGAAACCAATGATATTCTTTGACCTTATATTTAGTTTGTGTTGTTAGGAAAGAGTTGTAACAAGGGATCTAAATAATATAATCCCGTAAGAGGAACCGGTATAATTTTAGAAATGACACATTAATTGTTTCTACCGCTAAAGGTGAAACAAATTTGAATTTTAATTCTGTGCTGAAGTCCAAGACATAAGTGTCTGTGGTTTTTAAGTGTAAGTGCAACATACAATTTTCCAAATAAATAATAATAAAAATAGATGACAGTTGAATTCTTATGAGATTTTTGATCAGACCTATTATTAGCTATATAGAATTAATATTTAGGTGTATAATGGCGTTATATAAAATAGTCCAACAATTTTACTTGAAAATGGAATGTGTACAAAATTATAATACAGATACAGATAGAAGATTGGAAAAGTGTATTTTCAGCCAAAGCCTCTTTTACACAGGTTTGATAAAACTGTGTATTTTTTAAATGTATCTGTTAAAAACTAGAAGTTTTGTTTAACAGAATAGGGTCTTCATAGTAAAGGGTTGAGGGATTAAGGAAGGAAGAAACAGAGCCGATACGTCCAAGATATAAAATATTAGTTTTAGGGTGGAACTGATGAAAATATTTTACTTCGATTGAAACATCGAGGAATGTATCCAAACTAAATTATTCCACCCTAAAATAAGAATACACATCCCTAAAAAGGAAAAAGGAGGAAAGGGATGAAAAGGAAGAAAACTCATCTAGGAATCTGTGGAGATTTTTGCCCCCACCACTCCCCGTAACCTAGATTTTTGGCCACTCGCCCAATCTCCAAGACGCGGTAGCACCCATTCTTAGCCAATAAGGTACTGCACAGTTAGTGCGCGCTCCAGCCGAGCGCTGAGATCGTCATTGAGCGCGGAGAAGAGTATTTAGGAGGGTGTCTGTAGAAGGACAGTTGCTATGATTACAGGTGGAGATATTTTACTTGTCTAGATCCATTTATATCAAGCAGAGACAATATATTGTGATGAACGTATGTTAGTATGTTTTTATTAATAGTTTAAGCCCCTTAATAAATAAAAGTAGGTTCATATTACTTATCAGATTTCAGCTTACTGTAAAATAAAGCAACAAAACATGTCATGAACCCTTATAGTATTTTAAGTGGCATTCTAAATTAAATTAATTTGAGTAAAAAACTGTTAATATAACTAATAAAAATGAAAAAAATTAAAAAGTAGGATTTCTAGAGTACGACTAGTAGTCATGATATCGTTTAAACTTGCAAAAAATAAACTACATCAAATTCAGGTATCTCATTTAAACTGAAATCAATCTAACACTTAGTTTTTGTAAAGTCAAATTGATGGAGTTTTAGGTCTATGTGGATAAATATTTAATTTGATGTGAAACACATAATTTTTTTCCCTTCAAACCTCTAAATTTATTAAGAAACATTCCGGACCTGACGTTGAATTATTCATCATGTTTCACCTGTAAAGTTAATTTATTTATTCTTACTATCAGTTATGGCTATCAGTATTTGATTTCTTTAATGAGTCAAGGTTTAGTAGGGTATCATTTGTAGGAAATGTATTCAGTATTTGCGTTGAATGAGATTGGGACATCATTTAGTAAAAAAAAACACCATCAGCACACTCATCCGGGTTCAAACCCTAACTTTAACGTCATAAGTAAACATAATAAATGAACTTGACGTTTAGTAGATGTGTCTACCATTTCGGATACTTGTTTATTTATATGATAAATTAAGTCCTGCCCTCTGACACAGGAGTTATTTACAACCATAAAAACAACGTTGGTGCCCTTCGCTCCCAAAATATGATTTATGATTTTATAAGTCAACATTACTAGAACTAAAGAATAAAAACAAAATATTTTTACAATGTACATTTATACGTGATTTTAGATAAAACAACGTAATGATGACTCCACATAGCCCTCTAGGGTTGCGTGCAAGAGGGTGAAATAAGGATTGTTAACGCATTAGGGGAGAGAAGAGCGTATGAAATAACTACCCGACTAAAGAAAATAATCTCCACGATAAGATTTACATAAAGATTTAGTTAAACCAACGATTACCAGCTATACTTAAGATTTCATTAGGGAAAGCCCCGTTCCGTTTATTTTATTACCATGATTTTTAATTTCTAATGAGGCACTTAACGTGCAATTTAAAAACACATGATTACATCAGCACAAGATTTAAAAAAATATTTCAAAGGCTGGTAACAATTTGTATGCCCCGGTATGGTTAGTTAAGTCCAACATTGGCCAACTCGTATCAATGGGCACGAGGGTTAAGTCATCAGCCTCATCTGATCTGGTTTGGTGGTGACGAGAAGGTCGGAGTTCTAATACCAACCTAATGTACTGAGGGAAATAAAAAAATCCCCTTTTCTTGAATCAATTGCGGGTACATTACCTCTAAATTATACTTTCCTCGTCCCCACTTTATTACTGTAATTATGTGTATAGTCCGGAAGGGAAGTAAGAAGTAGCACAAAAAAATCGACCTTTGCTAACATTTGAAAAATTAATTAAAAGCATTTATATATATGTTGACGTCAAAATTAATTATTTTTGTCAATTTGAAAATCGGTTTCAATTGTAATCACTTACATAGGGGCAGAATTTATTTTCAAGGTAGATAACTTTGTTACGATTTTAAAGTAACTTTTAAACTGTAATAAAAGGCTAAATTTAGCGTAAATTGACTTTAAGCTATAGAATTTTTTTTATTGTGTCCATAAAAGGCTTCCACTAGTCTAGATTATGGATAATTAACTATGCAAACAGCTCTGCCACTTATCACTTTGATGTCATTGACTGGTAACAAGTCACGGGTATTGCTCAGAATCAAAGCCAAGAAAATTAACTAGTCAACAAAACTGCTCTATCTCAGCCATCCTCACTACGCGTGGTAAGTGTAGTAGCCAGCCTAACTTCATATCAGGGCCAAGCACATAACAATTCAACAAACCTGCTGTCAGTCATCCTATTGCGCGTGTTAAGTATAGGAGTCCAACCTAACTCCTACCGGGTCCAAGCAACTAACCAATCAACAAAACCTGCTGTCAGTCATCTCATTGCAGTGTAAGTATAGGAGTCCACTAACTCCATACCGGCAAGCACACTAACAATTCAACAAAATGCTGTCAGTCATCCTCATTGCACGTGGTAAGTATAGGAGTCAACCTAACTCCATACCGGCAAGCACACTAACCATCTCACAAAACCTGCTTCAGTCATCCTCTTGCACGTGTAAGTATAGGGTCCAACCTAACTCCATACGGGCCAAGCATAACCAATTCAACAAAACCTGCTGTCAGTCATCCTCATTGCACGTGGTAAGTATAGGAGTCCAGCCTTACTCCAAAATCAGGTCAAGCACACTAACCAATTCAACAAACCTGCTGTCAGTCATCCTCATTGCACGTGGTAAGTATAGGAGTCCAACCTAACTCCATACGGGCCAAGCACACTACCAATTCAACAAAACCTGCTGTCAGTCATCCTCATTGCACGTGGTAGTATAGGAGTCAACCTAACTCCATACCGGGCAAGCACACTACCAATTCAACAAACTGCTGTCAGTCATCTCATGCACGTGTAAGTATAGGAGTCCAACCTAACTCCATACCCGGGCAAGCACACTAACCAACTCAACAAAACCTGCTGTCAGTCCATCCTCATTGCACGTGGTAAGTATAGGAGTCCAACCTAACTCCCATACCCGGGCCAAGCACACTAACCAATTCAACAAAACTTGCTGTCAGTCATCTCATGCACTGGTAAGTATAGGAGCCCAACTACTCCCTCCGGGCAAGCACACTAACAATCAACAAACTGCTGTCAGTCATCCTCATTGCACGTGGTAAGTATAGGAGTCCAACCTAATCCATATCCGGGCCAAGCACACTAACATTCAACAAACTTGCTGTCAGTCATCCTCATTGCACGTGGTAAGTATAGAGTCAACCTAACTTCTGGCAATCAAGAATAGAGTTAAGCACACTAACCGTGAAGCCAATCCTACTGTTGATAGCATTATGGAGAAAGCACATCAAATTTCGGAGATGTATAAAAGCAGGAACCTCGCTAATTCGGGTAGGCTTATAGTTCTGGAAATCCTTAGTCCGGATACTTTAATTAATGTGTTTTTAGGCAGGAAAAGTGTCTGGGTCTATGATTGGGTTAGTAAAGAGGAGGGTGGAAGGTGGGGGATGAGTCCTGTGCTTTCATTGCGACCAGAGAATGGTTCCTAGTTCCAACCGCTATTTGCTTGCTAATTTCTAGTCTGGACTTAGTAAGGAGGGGTAGCATACATTAGAGGGGCTGGAAACTAGATAAGGACTATTGAGAGGAAATAAGGTTTCTGCTATCCTCTGCCATGTGTTTAAGTGGATAGAGTGGTCGTAAACAAATCCAATAGAACCGGTTTGATTCTGGTTGTGATTAAAATGGCATTTTTAAACGGCTTTTTCTGCTGTATAGTAGTTAGTGGTATAGTGGTAAAACTACCATTTTAGGTTAAACTAGTGTGTAGATTACGTTTTGAAATAATCTGTGTATTCAGAAACTGAACGTGAAAAACTCCAATAATAATTAAATAAATAAGTTTGAGACCTATATAATTTGACTGTTTGCTAAGGTGGTATATTGAAAGAAAACCAAACTGACTCATAAAGTTTGAGTGTGGTACAACTTGCTTGACTTCTAGGTTCGAATCCCAGCAGAGTGTACTTTATGTACTTGTTTAGATCACAATTAAGTATCGATTCCTCTCTTATATTGAATACCTTTAAATTCATCCTCCCCATAATGTAAACTTAGATTATAAATTTTGTATTACTTGATACCCGTACATTTAAGTATTTATTTTACTAAAAACGAGGCTAATGAATGCAAATTATTACGTTGCACTTTGTAAAGATCCCAATCTACGACGTGATAAAATTATATATTTTATGAAATTATATTAATGTATAAAACATAGTTTAAAGTTTTAAATCCTAAAAAATTCGTGAGAAAATACTAACATAATTTTCAGAAAGTAATTAGACATTTGTATTTATGCATATTTGGTCTACATCACTCGTAGCCCAGTTGTTGGTAATATTAGCCAGTACTAATGTACGTTGCCCAGGTGACGTCCAAATGTACTAGCCATACATTCATTCTTTCCGAAGAGGCTCTTTCCATGTCCCGATGAGATTAGGTGATGGTGATAGCGAGTATGAGGATGTTGAAACAGTAGAAATTCTTAAAACTAACTTAAGCATAGCTAATCAATTCCCGGGGACCGTTGGGATTATTTCCCTTTCGGAAAAATAAGCAATGGTACCAGCCGGGAATCTAATATGGGAACCACACTAAATACCGTTTTTGTATACAGAAATATTAAAAAAAGTTTTTAAATAACAATAAAAATAAAACTATCTCTTGCTTATTTTGTCGTAAAGTATTCATACATATTTCATTTATTTTAAGTCAAGTCAAAAGTCAAAAGAAAATCAGATTTTATTTGAAAATGGGCATATTTAATGCTGTATAATGTACTATGTATTGGCCTACTGTATGTTGCTAGCCTTTTTATAAATACCATGATATATTGATGAATGAAACTTATTTAAAACTATCCTTTTTGAATATTTCAATAAATCAATCCTATTTTAGTTTTGATAACTTTACAAGGTGAAACCATCAGCTAATAGTTCACCAGCTAATAGTCCCTTCTTAACAGCTGAAATTTGTTATAGTAATAAATATATTTACAAATTATACTTATACAAGGAGTGTTCAGAAAGTTAGTACAGTTTCCAAATATGGCCGTAAGAGCGCTTCGGTCGTCGCTGCGTGAATGCGCGCTGAGCTTTCACATACATTAGCTTACTCCAGACGCCATTACGGGAGAAGTAGTGTTTGTTTACGTTTTATTTTGAACGTTTAAAGTGTTTAAGACAATTGAAAGACTCGTCAACTGTTAAATAGGTCTGTTATCCGTTTTTTGAATGCAAGAATTGTGAAACCAGCTGAAATTTAACTGCGGCTTAGTGAAGTTTACGGTAAAAATGCAATAAATAATGGAATGGTGAGCAAATGGGTTCGAAAATTTAAAGAAGGACGTGAAAGCGTGAATGATGAGGTACAGAATAGGCGGCCATCTGTCATTACTCATCAATGATGATTTGGTGCAGAAAATTTACGAAAAAATTCGTGAGAACAGACGGTTTACGATTTCGTCACTTCCTTGTGAATTTCCACAAATTTCAAGAACTGTTTTATATTAAATTGTGATAGATCGTTTAAAATATTTGAAGTTATTCTCATCACTGAAAAAGAAGACATTCAAACGAAAGATTTCGACCTTGAAGATCATGTGCACAGTTTTTTTGGGTACAAAAAGATACATTTCTTTGTCGATTTCATGTCACGGGGCATAACAATAAATCTTAGTGTGAGACCTTGAAGAAATTGCGTCGCACGATCCAAAACAAAAGGCTAGGCATGCTCAGTCGCGGTGTCGTGTTGCTTCGTGATAATGCTCAGCTACATGCTGCCTGTCGAATCCAAGAGCTCTTCACTTCATTTGGGTGTGAACAAATAAATAATCCACCCTACAGCCCAGAATTATTGCCAAGTGACTTTCACCTGCTCCTGTTCTTGAAGAGGTTCCTTGCCAATAAGCGCTACGACAACGATGACGATGTCAAAAGAACTGTGAAATATGGTCTGTCTTCACAGGCAGCTTCATTTGGTGAAAAAGGTATTTATAAATTGAAGCCACGCTATGACAAATACCTTAATATTGGTGGAAACTATGTAAAAAAGTAGTTTAAGGTACGGTCTTTATTGTTAAAATAAAATTGTTTTGAAATAAATTGTCTCCATTTATTAATAGACAAACGTACTTACTTTCCGAATATACCTCTTATGTTGAGAGGGAACTAAATAGTTCTTGAAAGCCTCTGTACACTCATAATTTCTAATATTTTATTTTGTGTATACGAACACAGATAAACGTATATACTAACTGGCAACTAACTAACTAACTAACTGTTTTTCATGGCGTATTAGTAGATATTACAATTATCTTTCACAAATGTTATTTAAAGTTCACAATGACTTTTAACTAGTCATAATACAAAATAAATTTGAAAAAAGAAGCGGCTTTGTTCAAGATGTATCCCTGTAGACGAGTGTTGCTAAATTTTAGTATAGAGAATAATTAATAAATTCGCTAGACACAAAGAGAAAAAGGCTTAAAATAAAGCTGTCCATTCTTATCTTGTGGACCACCAAAGTCAGCTACAAGCTTTTGAGAAAATTTAGTGCCCTCTTAAAGAGTCCAAATTCATGGCAGATTAACTGGGATATTAAATACATAACTACGCTCGAACGTAAAATTGTATCTAAGTGTGGGTTTTTTTTTTCATTATTTACAATACAATAGCAAAATAATTGTTATCGGTGAGATAGTTTTTAGTTTTAAAGTTATTATTTTAAAAATTTTGTTTTAATTCTAAAATATGGTAAAATATTATATTGCCACTGTTTCCTAATTAATATTAAATAAAACCACAACACGACGCATAGACCGGTTGGAGCTGCTTTACTTACCTAAGCTACGTGATGTGAGATGAATTTCTAAGGTCTTCGTTTGTATCTGTTTATTTATTTGGCATGTCTACATGAATAGTTACAAAGTATCATTTTTTGAATGGTGATAATTTGAACCCCACTATAGCACACAAGATGTATTGTATTACGTACAAAAAGATTCAAAAGATAGTGGTTGCATAAGAGATACATCTTAATGAACTAGACAACCTTCTTTAATGAACGTGTATATGCGAATAACACTTGTTATAACAGTGTGCAGGTGCTAGTGTTTTGGTCGTTTCCGATTGTGCCAGATGCTTTCACAATAGTTTGCAAACTAGCAGCAGTGCCGCCTGAGGAACCTGTTTTATTCAAAGCGGTACCAACAGAAAAGTAATACAAATATATATGTTTATACAAGCGTATATATTATTATAAATAATTTATATATATTATGTAATATATTCTATAAGTTTAATACATTTAACATTAAATTCTTATTTTTAAATATTATTATTGTTATTATTAAAATTTATTATTATTATTGTCAATATTATTATGATTACTACTATAGATTACTATCGTACTACGCTTGGAGGTTATTTGTCCAGGTTATCCACTCTTAAATAAACTAATGGGATAGAAATAATGCATACAAAATTGAGAGAAAATGCACTTGAATTTGCATAGAGGAAGTGTGATAAAATCTTTAGTAAAATTTACCCTCCATTCCCATGGCGGGGATTCTAACCTTGACCCCCCCCCCCTCCATCACTGTGGAACGAGAATAGTCGAGCATGAGGTTCTAGTACACCTGCATTCTGATGGAGATGATAACTTTTTTAAAGAGGTACTGAGTTTGATGAGGGGAAGATTTTTTTTCTTCTTTTTTTTACCATAAAACTGTACAGATTATTAACACGATGGCACTGTTCAAAGTTGTGTTCATTTGATCGTTGGGTGTTACAAATATACTGTACCAACATCGCAAATCTGTTAATGGATCGTAAGCTGAGGAGCTTACTAACCAAGCCTGTGCTCTATCAACACCACAATCATATTATCATAGAAAGTAGGCAAGGACCAAATTGAAACACATTTGGCATACAACAAAACATTGATCTCTAACTATGAGAATCCACACGTTTTAAACAAAATATATAAAACCAAAATTTGTTTTAATAGATATTTCTTATTTTATATGTATTTATTTGGAAATAAAATTGTTCCACAATCTAAATGGACGAATCTAAGGTATTGCGGTAGAAAGGTGAGTTTTCAGTTAAGGTGGTTTTGAAGAGGGCGTGAGAAAAGGCCCGTGTTTTTGCAGTTATTATGACAAAAATATTTTTCGTTAAAATAAATAAATATATTTCTCCACTAGATATATAAAGTTTATTTTTTTCACATGTTGATATAAACAGTTCCTAAATATCCATCATGAGCATAGCGGCATTAGATGACAAACTTTTTAAGTGAAGATAAAATGTTGTCATTAAATTCCAGGACAGCCTTGGCAGATATTGAAGAAATGTTGAGGTCAATATATGAAGGAAGAGAATTAAATTTTATATTTGTACTGCAGAAATATTTGATTTATTTTGAACAAAATATTTGTTGACATAAAAACTGTTAAAAATACTGTTTTTTTCTCGCATTTTCTTCCATCCCACCTTAAATTACCAAGCATTTGACTAAAGACTTGATAGAAGCTCTCACATGATAAATTCACAGATGGTGAGCAGATGTATTCTATTTTATCTTTTTCTCCCTTAGCGTCACGTCTCATTACCCATTCAAGGTTATACGCCGATTCTATTTCAAGCTCTTATGATATTATTCGTCTGTATTTGGGGGGTTCAGATATGGATTTTAGTTATCTATAAATATGTTTTTTTTTACCATAAATAGTTTCTCAATATCCCTCCTAACAATTTCCGATACACTTTCTCTAAATTATTCCCTTTTTATTTTTATTCCATTCGTGTAATTTTAGCCAAGACCTGGTCAGATGTAGTGCTTACAATACACTATATTTTCTGGTATGGGCCATAACAAGTTGTTACTTTCATTGATCTGTCTCAGTATTACTTGTAGAGTTGACAAACATGAAGGTGGCGGAGGTATGGACGGTACTACTAACTAATAACATTCAATATACAGCCAGTCCCTGTGACGAAGTGAGGTGTCGCTTGTAAGGTCAGTTGGTGTATGCATTTCGGTGGGCTTGGACAAACTGGTGTGCAATAATGCCTTCCAGTTAAGTGAGGAAAGCAACGGGAAACTACCTCACTCCTCATTTCCCTAGTACGCCTCCTCAGTGCTGCCTTGGCTTTACAAATGACGGTGGAACTTAAGAAAATAACAGGAAAACTTCACTCCACGCCTTTATTTCCGTAGTACGCCTCTTCAGTGCTATATATAGGCTATATAGGCCTTACAGATGACGGCGGGAGATATTGAGGATCCAACCAAACTTCGGGTTGAGTACTATAGGCAACACATATAAATAAATTAAATGTTGATGCACTGGTGGGTATTAACGCTTGATTCAAAAAACAAATTATTGATTGTAAAACCATTACAGTTCCCTCACTTCACGTGAACAGGAGATCGAGTTGAGCCCCGTTTTCCCTGGTCATAGATAGGAACGTCCACTAGCTCGCTGACAGTGAGGCAGCTCCGCAGACTATTAATTAATTAAATGCTACGCATTTTTTTGTAAGAAAAGTTGCACCATATTCAAATCATGTTTACGAGGCATCGCATCCTTTAAATGGACATGTTGATGAAAGACGGTTCTAACGTCAATTACCAAAGGAAATTAATATTTTAAAAAATGAGTATATATTAAAACTGTTTCATCAATCTTCTCATAGCAACATATTTCAGTTTGGTGTCACCTTGGAGGTAGGACGTATGAAGGATGAATGGGGGTGAGTGGGGAGCGGTGTGGAGGAACATACGTCAGTACTCTCATTAGTGCTAAGTATCGTAACTTAAGGAGGATTATTCAATTCAAACTGATCAGCCTTTTTACTTATACTTATTTTAAATATGTTTTTGAATATTTGAATAAATGCATCGATTTTTGCTGACATTTAATTTTATCTTGATTTATGGAGGGTATCTGGGATCGAATTCCTATCAGAATACTAAGGGGATGCTTTTACAAATGTGATTTGCACCGTAGTTTTTAATCCTATCGCACGGTAAGGCGGGTCCCTTTCATACCAACTTATCTTATCGACATGACTCATTTGATTCAACTTTAATAATCTTGGATGCTAAATAAAATAATAATTTATTAATTACATTTTAAAATATATAGGCATATACGAAAGTTGTCAAAAATGGACGACGCTAAAACACCAATTAATTATTACATTCACTTTTCTAAGAAAATGTCGTAAGCTTCTGAGAGCTTGGTCCACCCAGGAAAATGTATATTCTGATTGGATCTAAATATATTTATAATCTTAGAAGACATTAAAACTACATGTCGATAAACAACATTGAAAGAAAGTAGCTTTATATAGTTCAAAAATGTACATAATTAAAAAAAAGATGAAGGAGAACATATTGATTGGTGTCTGAATTTCATTAAAGTAGATCTGATAGATATATTTGTATAATTTTTACTTTCAACTAATAGTTAATTAATTATTTATCCAAGGCTAGAACGAAGAAAGGTTTATTACAAGAAATACACATATATTAACGTGGATTAAGGATGAGACAGCACCCATAACATGTGAAAAACTATCCTTAGTAATCCAGCAGAGATTCGAACCTCAACCTACCCATTATACGTAGATCCCTTATATTTCCAGACTGCTGTATTTGACCACGTGCTTACACCAGTACGGAGGATTTATATTAGCTTAGGACTTTCATATAAGTTTCAATAAATGATTGGTGATTGTCATGTTACCTTTAGCATTTCAATGGCACACAATTGTAGTTTATAAATCTCTTAACGTAGTGACCCGAATAAGTGATAACATGGACAAAGTGTCAGGGTCGTCTAGACGGTTTTCTCGGTGACAGGGAGGTTGGAGTTAAAATACTTAATGGGTATAGTGAAGATATTTTTTCCTAAATTCTTTATGACTTTCCCTTCACATACGTGCGGGTACATTTTCTCTAAACTCTAACCTATCCTCCTCACGTTAGTTATTACTAAGCCTTCTCTAACAATGGCTTTAACTTGTCATTATTTTTAAAGACGGTCCGTGCAACTGGGGTCATTAACCCCTAGTAACGCAGTAGTAGTAGTAGTAGTAGTGGTAGTAGTGGTAGTAGTAGTAGTAGTAGTGGTAGTAGTGGTAGTAGTAGTAGTAGTGTAGTAGTAGTAGTGGTAGTAGTAGTGGTAGTGGTAGTAGTAGTGTAGTAGTAGTGGTAGTGGTAGTAGTAGTGGTAGTAGTAGTAGTAAATAGTAGTAGTGGTAGTAGTGGTAGTAGTGGTAGTAGTAGTAGTAGTGGTAGTAGTGGTAGTAGTAGTAGTAGTAGTAGTAGTAGTAGTGGTAGTAGTAGTGGTAGTAGTGGTAGTATGTAGTAGTAGTAGTAGTGGTAGTAGTAGTGGTAGTAGTGGTAGTAGTAGTAGTAGTAGTAGTAGTGGTAGTAGTGGTAGTAGTAGTAGTAGTAGTAGTAGTAGTGTATGGTAGTAGTAGCAGTAGTAGTAGTAGTAGTAGTAGTAGTGGTGTAGTAGTGGTAGTGGTAGTAGTGTGGTAGTAGTAGTAGTGATAGTAGTAGTGTAGTAGTGTAGTAGTAGTGGTAGTAGTGGTAGTAGTAGTAGTGGTAGTAGTAGTAGGGGTAGTAGTGGTAGTAGTAGTGGTAGTAGTGGTAGTAGTGGTAGTAGTGGTAGTAGTAGTCGTAGTAGTAGTAGTGGTAGTAGTGGTAGTAGTGGTAGTAGTAGTGGTAGTAGTGGTAGTAGTGGTAGTGGTAGTAGTGGTAGTAGTGGTAGTGGTAGTAGTGGTAGTAGTGGTAAGTAGTAGTGGTAGTAGTGGTAGTAGTAGGGGTAGTAGTGGTAGTAGTGGTAGTAGTAGTAGTGGTGTAGTATTAGTGGTAGTAGTAGTGGTAGTAGTGGTAGTAGTGGTGGTAGTAGTGGTAGTAGTGGTAGTAGTAGTAGTAGTAGTGGTAGTAGTAGTGGTAGTAGTAGTGGTAGTAGTGGTAGTAGTGGTGGTAGTAGTAGTAGTAGTAGTGGTAGTAGTGGTAGTAGTAGTGGTAGTAGTGGTAGTGGTGGTAGTAGTGGTAGTAGTGGTAGTAGTGGTAGTAGTAGTGGTAGTAGTGGTAGTAGTAGTGGTAGTAGTGGTAGTAGTAGTGGTAGTAGTGGTAGTAATAGTAGTAGTGGTAGTAGTGGTAGTAGTAGTGGTAGTAGTGGTAGTAGTGGGTAGTAGTATAGTGGTAGGTAGTGGTAGTAGTAGTAGTAGTAATAGTGGTATAGTGGTAGTAGTGGTAGTAGTGTGGTAGTAGTGGTAGTATGTAGTAGTGGTAGTAGTAGTGGTAGTAGTGGTAGTAGTGGTAGTGGTAGTAGTGGTAGTGTGTGTAGTGGTAGTAGTGGTAGTAGTGGTGTAGTAGTAGTGGTAGTAGTGGTAGTGTGGGTGGTAATAATTAAAGTAGAGTCTGATAGATTATATTTGTATAGTTTTTATTTCAATAATAGTTAATTATATTATTTATAAGGGTAGGAAAAGAGAGTAGGTTTAGTTAAGTAATACAATATATTAACGTGGATTATAGTGATGAGTACAGTACATAAATGTGAAAACTATCCTTAGTGAATAGAGAGAGTTGAACTCAACTATCCATTATATGTAGATCCTTATATTTCAGACTGCTGTAGTTTGACAGTGCTTAAGTAGGTAGGGATTTATATTAGTTATGGTATTTATATAAGTTTAATAAATAGTTGGTAGATTGTAGTTACCTTTTAGCATTTAGTGGAAAATGTGTATAGTTTATTAAATTCTTAAGTAGTGAGAAGTAAGTTGATAATATGGTACAAGTGTCAGGGTGTGTAGACGGTTTTATCTGGTGAAGGGTAGTGGTGGGTGTGATAGATATAATGTGGTATAGTGAAGTGATATAGTTTTGTCTAAATGTATTATGATTTCTTAGACAGTAGTGCGGGTACATATTTGTTAAATTCTAACTATTCCGTAGGGTGTAGTTATTATAGTTCTGTAAGATGGCCTAGTAATGTATTATGTAGATAGTGGTATGCAATGGGGTATGTAACGTGAGTAGGTAGTAGTGTATAGTTGTAGTAGTAGTAGTAGTTTGTAGAGTAGAGTAGTAGTAGAGTAGGTAGTAGTAGTATGTAGAGTAGTAGTAGTAGGTAGTAGTGGTAGTAGTAGGTAGTAGTGTAGTATTGTAGTAGAGTTAGTATGTAGTAGAGTAGTAGTATGTAGTAGTAGTAGTAGTAGTATGGTAGTAGTAGGTAGTAGTAGGTAGTAGGTAGTGTATAGTAGTTAGTAGAGTAGTAGTAGGTAGTAGTAGTAGCAGTAGTAGTAGTATAGTAGTAGTATTAGTAGGTAGTAGTAGTGTAGAGTGTAGTAGTAGTATAGTGTAGTAGTGTAGTAGTGTAGTAGTAGTGTATAGTAGTAGAGTAGTAGTATTAGTAGGTAGTAGGTGTAGTAGTGGTAGTATGTAGTAGTAGTGGAGTAGTATGTAATAGTAGTAGTAGTAGTAGTAGTAGTAGTAAGTAGAGTAGTAGTAGAGGTAGTAGTAGGTAGTAGTAGGTAGTAGTAGAGTAGTAGTTATAGTAGTAGTAGTAGTGTAGTAGTAGAGAGTGTGTAGTAGTAGTAGTAGTAGCAGTAGTAGTAGTAGTAGTAGTAGTAGTGGTAGTATGGTATTAGTAGTTGTAGCAGTAGTAGTAGTCAGTAGTAGTGGTAGTAGTGCGTAGTAGTGTAGTAGTAGAGTAGTCAGTAGTAGTACAGTATAGAGTAGTAGTAGTAGTAGGAGTATGTAGTAGTAGATAGCAGTAGTAGGTAGAGTAGTAGAGTAGTAGTGTAGTAGCAGTAGTAGTATGTAGCAGTAAGTTGGTTAGTAGTAGCAGTAGTAGTAGTAGCAGGTGTATTAGTATTAGTAGTAGTAGTAGTGTATTAGTAGCAGAGTAGTAGTAGTAATAGCAGTAGTAGTAGTAGTAGTAGTAGTAGTAGTAGTAGTGTAGTAGTGGTAGTAGTAGTAATAGAGACTTTAAGACAACCTCCCAGCCCCGTTTACTCATGTCATGAATACTATACACAATTATTGGAATTGAACCAGTTTCTTCTCACAGGCTGTTGGTTTGAACCAGGTGTTTCAAAGCGCCTAATTCTTTAGGCCACAGGAAATGTCTTTGTCTCTCTCTTGACTCCCTCCTCTTACACGAAGCCAACTACCTATTTGGGATATTCAATATTTACACTAATTGGTTAGGAGATGAGTTAAGTAGAATTTGTAGGAAGTTTATGCTGATTTTCGTACAGGAAAGTGGTAAACCATTTTGGTAATAAACACCTCATTTCACCCGTCAGAGATTCGAACACCGATCTCCCCGTCAGTGGCAAACCAGACAAGATTGTCCTTCCTTAAATAAAAAAAAAAAACTGTAAACATTGTGTGACGGCAAACATTTACTTTATATTTAACACCTTGTAAACAACTTAGGTTAAAAGCAATTTACTTTGTAAACATATTACGCCTATCTTCGTTCCATCGCGGAGACGGGTGAACTTAGTATATGTATTATTCAATGACCTTGACAGGGACACATACAAATATTTTACATTGCTTTTTTCAGAATTTTTTTTCCCTCAGGAATTTTAAATAAAGGGGTCATTGACACATGAGATCTACTGATATACTTTTAAATCAAAATCTTATAGGTTATAATTTATAATCCTATATCTGGTAATTGAAATGATAAAAAACTGATAACCTTATTTTAACAAATGAATACCCATTTTAAAGGCTGTGGGTTCACGGTGTGACAAAAATAGCAGTTTCCAATGAAAGCTTAATTTTTAATATTTAATTTCCAGCTTTTCAGTTGTGTGTGCAGTGGCTCATTTTTACAACCATTCTTTGTTTAAATCCCCATGGAAACTATGATTCATGTATAGTTGTATTTCGGTAAATAAAATATTTCTCTTGCGTTAAAATAATGAACCCAATTATTATTTACTCAAGTGATATTATTGTAAAACAAATAGCTAGAGAGTTGAGAGAGGGGTAGTTTTAAAGTTTTCATCTTGGCGTGAGGGGAAAATATATAAGTTTTACTTAAAATTAAACAGCGAAAAAGTTTATGACCTTTGAAGAGTAGACCGTCAGCTAGAGATTCAAGTGCGGCCGCATTCTTTATAACTCTTCCCAATAAAACGTTGTGAATACATTTTAGTGCGATAATTTGCAGCAATCGCTGAAAAAATCCTCTGTTTACATTAAACCGATTAAATAAAAAATTTGCCAGTAGATGTTGTTTTAATAATTTTTCCATTTTTGAACCATGTCAGAGCTAACTTCTAGCTAAGCTAATGGGATAAGGTTGAAGTAAAGGAAAAAGACAACCAAAGCAACGGGAAGAGACGATGAGAAAACAACTGATAAATTCCAATACATCTGACCAAGTACGATTTCCCCATCATCGGCAGTCTTGTCCACTGCGAGACTAGCGCCTTAGACCATGCGGCCCACGAGGTGGGTGCACCGGTAGTTGAACTGTTTTATTTGGAATAATTTTATTTCATCTTCTGTCCCTAACACGTCTTTGGGGAATTAAGTTCCAACCCGCTTGGAGCTCAAACGAATTTATTATTTAACTTAAGCGAGTCCCACACATTAAAAATAGTTGAACATTGATTATTTATCTAATACTATAGTCGGTAAATCATTTATTCACACTTGGTTTTAAATTAAAAGTAGAATTTCGAATGAGAGGATCTTAGAAAATACAAACACATTTGCTTTTTGCAGCTAGAATTGATAATATTTTACTATAAACATTATTTCACAGATAGTGATATTATTACCTATAAACAGTGACAGCTGCAGATGACGTGAATTTACGTATGAATATTTGAAAATTGTTTTAGTATCTTTTATATAACTCTCTTCCTACCAAAATAGGACTGTACTAGATCTACTTTAAAATATGGACACCCTCTTTGATATGTTCATATCTGTCATTTTTGAACATTTGGTGTATATTTTAATAGCTATAAGATAATATGTGACTTTATCAATGGATATTTAATATTTAATAATTTTTCAGAAAGTTTCAAGATAGTACAAATATACAGGTGTTTTGCATTGGGCTAGGCATGAGTGTACTTTTATCTCAGTCAGTAGCGAGTCCGTCTACTGAGATAAATGTCCTGAGTTCAATTCCCGGTATGGCTGGAAAACGTCTCATTAGTGAAACGTGGGTTTCCCCTCGCAAAGTGATGAATTAATTCCTGGGGGCTGGTTGTTGTGTCTGTTCTAGATTTAAGTTAGTTTATGAGTAGTGTGTTTATATAGTTAGTGGGTTCATAAAATGCAATTTAAATACCTCAAATAAATAAAAAATAAATTAACCCACCACATCTAACTACCCATTTGGTTTATACGTTTAAATATTAATTACATTAAATGTAGTAGAGATGAGAGGAAATGTACTTGCTTTCGTTTGAAGTGAGAGTGGGAAAGCATTTAGTAAAAACTACTCTCAATGCCCTAAGCCATGATTTGAACCCCGATTTTCTTCGCACAGGAAAATTATATTAAATGAGCTTGATATCTTTAAAGCGTGTCTACACGCTTGGATTTACCCCTTATGCTAGTTTGTGTGTTCCTGACCTCAAATTGCGCTAAAAAAAATCAATATGGTAAAGATTATTTTGGAACATATACAATGATTGAAAACAATGCTTTTAAACAACAACAAAACTTTCGGTAAAATAAACGTACTATATATTTATGAGACATTCACACGCATGGACTTGTTTTCTTCCAATAGTGCGGTCATTGAATGGCTGATACGGCAGAGTATTATTCAACTGCTGTTACAAACCGCAAATAAAATTGACTCTTCTCAACTGGACTAACCTGAATGGATCGAGTAAACCTAGAAGACTTTCACTATCAAGTTCTGTGGTTTGGCCTTTCAAAAGCAAGTTATTGTGAAGATGTATTTGAGCGAGTTTTAAAACTTGGATGTAGTCGATTATATTTAAATACAAAGGAATAAAAATGGAGTTTACATGAACTTAATAAAAACCATTTCTTACCGAAACAAGCACGCAACGGTAGTTAAAAAGTTAAATGCATCAGGTCTGAAATAGACTGGACTACCGATGAAGTTAGATTTATATGTTCGAATCTCAGCCAGATGCACTGAGAGGACAAGGTGTTTTACTAATGTATTTTTTTTTAGCACCGCGTCTTACTACCCGATCGGGTTATACGCTTAAGTACTAATTACACTAATGGATTAGGAATTGGGAGGGTTGAATTTAGAGGAAGTGAGACCGCATTTGCGTGGAGGGAGAGTGGAAAACCATTTAGGAAAAACCACCCCCAGTTCAACCCGACCGAGATTCGAACCTCGATCTCCCCGTCCTCGGCGGTCGAGCTCAACACGACTAGCGCGTTAGCCAACTACGCCACCGAGGCGGGTTTTACTAATGTAATTTATCACTTTGGTCTCCCCCTCCCTTCACCACGCTAGTGTGGGTGCATTTTATCTAAGTTATTCTCCAAATATCTACCCTTTAGATTAGATCCCTTACGTTAAACATGCTAAGAAATACAATTAAACAACCCATGACATAAGATTCATGTCACCCGCTTTAGTGACCACATGGTCTAAGTCAGTACTCTCACAGTAGACTAGACTGCCTATGATGGATAGATCAATGTTCGAATCTCAGTCGGGTGTACTGAGGGTAGTTTTCAAAAATTGTTTTCTACCCTAACTCTACACAAATATGAGTACACTTCTTCTAAATATAACCTTTAGAATCCTAAAACCATTAGCGTAATTAGTATATAGGCATGTAGCCCGAATGGCTAGTAAGACGCGGTGCTAAAAATAAAATTCATGTAGCTCGCATCGGTGAACACGCGAACTAAATTCTAGACTCGTCTGAGTTTCCTGTTGACTGAAGAGGTTGGAGTTCAAATCCCGTTTTGGTGTATAGACGGGTGATTTTTCCTAATTTTTACAATCTCCCTTCACCCCAATGCAAGTACAACTTCTAAAAATTCTACCTTTCTCATCCTACTTAAATGACTTAAATATATAAAAAGCCTCTACGGGTAGTAAAACGTGGTAAAATAAAGTTTTGTACATCTTAAAAGTTTGTTAAATTTTAACAAATAACGACCATAGCTAAAATCTTTGCTGATTTAGTTTATTTTTGTTTTAGTGGTAAATTATCCGCCTCTTCTTTGAATGGAAGTTAGTTCTATCCCTAATCATGACGTGAAATATAAATAGTTCTTGTTTGTATTTTAATTGAAGCTTTCACTGGAAATTTAAATAAAATAAGAGTTGATAACACATGGTATCAAATATTTAGTGAACCCCCAATCACTCACTTTCTTCCCAAGTGAAATCTAAATATTGATATATCTGGGAGTTGAAACAATTCCTCTCCAAGGTAGAGACGGTCGTCATTTGAAGTATATTTCCACATGCTCGACAATGGGTGATCATCTACCTGACACTACATTATGGTGTGCTTCTGTTATAAATTGAGTTAGTCCGTATGATGCTATAAAACTTGTGTGTGAACTGTAAAACTTCTAATCCCCGAATCAAAAATAGTAAAAACATTGTTGGCACGTGCGTTCATTTCACCCTTCACTTCCCACCCCTTAATTAATCAAGTGAAACCAGACACTACGTAGGGAATCAGACAGTACTGCGTATCGAATTCAGGGGTGTCCCCTATTGTTCTAATAAAACAAGCGTAGAGTGACTAACAACACTGAGGGTCAAATAAAGTGGTGTCCCCCCTGTTCTAATAAAACAAGCGTAGAGTGACAAACAACACTGAGGGTCAAATAAAGTGATGTCCCTCCTGTTCTAATAAAACAAGCGTAGAGTGACAAACAATACTGAGGGTCAAATAAAGTGGTGTCCCCCTGTTCTAATAAAACAAGCGTAGAGTGACAAACAACACTGAGGGTCAAATAAAGTGATGTCCCTCCTGTTCTAATAAAACAAGCGTAGAGTGACAAACAATACTGAGGGTCAAATAAAGTGGTGTCCCTCCTGTTCTAATAAAACAAGCGTAGAGTGACAAACAATACTGAGGGTCAAATAAAGTGATGTCCCTCCTGTTCTAATAAAACAAGCGTAGTGTGACAAACAAGACTGAGGGTCAAATAAAGTGGTGTCCCCCCTGTTCTAATAAAACAAGCGTAGTGTGACAGACAATACTGAGGGTCAAATTAAGGAGTATCCCTCCTGTTTTATTATAACATGATTACAAGAGGCTACAAACTGTATAACAGAACAGGAATATTGTGATTTAATATACTTAATTAATTACATGGTTTTCCCTCCTGTTCTAATATAAAATTACTCAAAGATGAGTTAAAGCTTTGGATCACAAAACAACATAAGTTATATGTTCTCATGGGAGAGAATTGAGAAGCTATGCATACGTTTAGAAACCCCGCGTTATTTATGAAGTGGTTAGGTTTTTAAATAGTTCTCACCTGTTTGGTGGCCACACGGTCTAATGCGTCACTTTCGTGTTAGAATGAACTGTTGATGACAGGGAATACGGGTTTGAATCTCGGTCTGGTGTACTGAGGGTTGTTTTTCCAAAATGGTTTTCCACTCTCCCTCCACTAAATTGTGGATACACCTCCTATAAGTTCGATATTTCTCAATCCTAGCTCATTAGTGTAATTAGTACATATGAGTGAGTATAACCTTAACAGGTAGTGGTGAAAAAAATTTGTTGGTACCCAAATATAGGTGAAAGTTCTGACTAGTTAAAAAGCTTAAATGTTTGGTTTAAATTGTTTTTTAAACTTGTGTTAACTCAGATAAAACCTGTAAACCAATTCTGCATTATCTTAAAACATTATGTTTTGACCCATCACATTATTTCTTTATTTGAGAAAAGAAGGCTAGATATAGGTCTCCAAACTTTTGCTTTAATCTCCGAAGTACCAATTTTCACCTGATGTAAAATTAAATATTTTTTAATTTAGAACTCAAAATTTAAACATTATTACTGGCTAGAAACTTGATGATGATTTTCATCTACTTTTTGATAGAAACGATATTTAAAAATATCCAACAACTTCCTAAATAATATGGGATTTATAAACGTTTGCACTCTCTCCAACCCGCCTCATTGCTCTCCCATGTAGCACCCTTAATAATATTTAAAACTAGCCTTGTAATTTTTAATAATGTGATATAAGATATTGATATATATTAGGGTGAACTGCTTGTGACGGAGAGGTCCAGGTTCAAACCTGCTCTTGATATAAAAAAGGGTAAGGATGAATTTTAAGGAATTTCAACAGGCGTGACAAATAAAAACTAGATAACGTGAAGCGTTTTTATACATCCCATTGGCTTAGTGATTAGGGAGTTCAACTAAGAGAGCCTAGGATCGATTCCGGTCCATACTGACGAAGATAAATACTATATTTTGTCCACGGGTTAGTCCTGCTATCATATTAGTTTACTAAATATCTAGGTGATAAATCTTAAGGTGTAGATTTATGCATCCAAATTCATTTATTTTGTAACTTGAATGATTGAATATTTTCTATGGTTAGAAAAGTATATATTAAATATTCTAAAAACTAACAAATAACAATCACTGGATCCGTACCACCAGGGGTGAGGGATGTACCAATTCATGGTGTCGACCCTTTACTCACCCCTGATCCAATCGAAATGTCCCACGGTAACCCTGCCCCTCCTTCCTCCGCAGACATATCAACCCCCATACCCGTCGATAATGGTGTAGCAGGAAACGCACTAAAGTCGTATTGAAGCTCGTGTAATCATTCACAGCCGCAAAGCTTCATAACGTGCGATTAATTCCTTTATTGTGAGCCACCAGGGTGAGACAACGTACACTCCGCTCAGATCAAATATAGACACACTTGAAGCCAGTCTCCTTCACCGGTGTTCACGCACAGTGATGAGTCATCCTAAGATTTAACTCTAGAAAAGATACAACACGTAGTTAAATTATAACTGTGAAATGAGATGACTCAATTTGATCAATAATAAAAATATTGATTGTGCTTAGAATCAAACTGGAGACCATAAATTTAATACACAGCCATGCAGATGAGTTAAAATATCAGAATTGTATTCAATAATTTCTAGATATCTACTAAGTACTTTAAAAAAATGCTTCATGGATTTAAGCCCAAAGTTGAATAAATATTTAAAAAAATTATTAGAAATTAAATTAATAGAGTTAAAATAATATGAAGCACTTTAAAAATAAGCATAAATACAAGGTAAGAATATATATGATGTATATAATTTAATTTAAAAATTCAAGTTTTATATTTGCAATTTTTTAAATTTTAAAGTATTTAGTCATAAAACAGTCAAAAGGGGGAAAAAATATTCAGAATGAGATTATATTTGAGAATAGATACAATTTGTTTTATTGAATCATTTAAAAAATTTGAAACAATCAAATAAATTCAAGGATAAGTTTTTATATTATAATCAACTGAAATATATGTATATACATACGATTGAAATTTTAAGAAAATATGTTAAAAATATATGAGATGCTGAAGATTACACTTAAATAAGTTATAATTGAACAAGTTAATGCTGTGGTTAACGTTAAATAAGTAAATATGGTAGTCAATTAACATGCAGGAGAACTGGAGGTATTAATACATTTTTTAATTAGATTTAACAAAATTATTTAGAATTTATAAAAGTTCTATAATATAATTACTCCTGAGTTACACGGTCAGGATTGTAACATTGATATTTCCATGAACGGCAACAAAGGCCAATGTGACCGACGACTGAGACCATTCGATCAATGCTAAGAGTTGAAAACCTGGTAGTTAAAGAACCCCTAACATTGAACTTCAACTTGAAATGTTTTTTACATTCCTGACTGTGGGAACATTGCCACAAGGCTAATGACGAGACCGATCATTAAAAATAGGACCAGTGGTTTGTACTATTAAAAACAAAAACATTAGTCACTTGTTACAGAATGAACCTCATTTCCCAGTGACAGCTGAACATATAGTTGGTTTTATAATTACTATTTTTACTATCATTAGTGAAACTATAGGAGTTAACCGCTACAAAGTGATGAAGTTACTTGCAGGAGGGCGTATAACCTCAACAGGTAATAATAATACGTGGTGCTGAAAAAAAAAAACTACCGGAGAAATGGGTGTTATGTCAAATTTAGATTCAAGCTTATTTATAAATTCTGTGTCTAAGATAATTATTGTTTCAACAATAGCAAGTAAAGTGACTTAATTATATTTATGAATGGTTACAGGTATTGAGTGTGTGATATAGACTATATTAATGAAAAAAATTACGAGTGAATTTTACAATCTAATAAAAATTATATTGTTTATGTCTTTAGTTCCCACCAGTGGGGCACGTGGAAATATTAGTAAAACTCATATTGTCTAATTTTTTGTTGAAGAGGAGGTCGGGGTTCGAATCCCTGCTGCCTGTGCTAAGGCTTTGTTTTTTTGCTCATCAATGCGTAAATATTTCCTATAAATTATTACTCTCTCTCTCCACCAATGTGGTAATAGTAAGGAAGGTAAAATTTTAGAAGTAAAACACCCGCATTTGCGTAAAGATATAATGGGAAATAGTTTAATGAATCTTAAATGAAAACTGAACCTTAATCTTCCAATCACAGGCAAACTAGACACATTGACGTCTCTTTGTCGTCAAACTTACCGATGCATAGCCCATAAAGGTAGATATATGGAAAGAACAGAAAATAATAATCAATTATTCTTATAATACTTGGGGGGGTTTCAGAGTAACACCAACATTACCTATCACCTGAAACTGAAAGATATTCGTGGAATGTCTTGGGTGGAAAAAGCAAACAATCAAACCCTCAATTATGTGGTTTCGCAAGCTCCGTTTCCGTTATTCAAGGTCAATGAAATACTTTTCACTTGTCCTTGGTTAAATATCGAGGACACTCCGTTCCGAAGAATACAACTCAAACAACTTACAAACGGCAAAGGCGTGAAGCTCTATCCCTTTCTCAAACTTTAGATATATGTTTCTTATTAATTCAAAATAAGGATGATTAACGCTGACTTATGTAAAGTGTTAAAGTGTTTCTGAACTAGCAGGGAGAGAGAGTGGGAAAACAATAGCTATAAATCATGAATGAGTAATAGCCCCCAGTGTACCTGACCCGGGATTCAAGCTTCCACCTTCCCGTCAGCAACAATTCAGTGTATTAAAATCCATGTCTCCAGCCAGCAATTGAGCCATACTGACCAAACGGCTGCCATTTGTTGGCGAGCGTATTACCAACTTCTGCGGATAGAAGGTGATGTGGTCAGCACAGCGAACCCACTGGTCATTAATCTCAGTTTTATAGACCTGAACCGCTACCTTTACATTCAAGTAGCTCCTCCTTTTGCCTTCACAAGGCTCAGTTGACCCCATTCCAGACATCCTGCTTTCACAGAAAATCTGGAAGCACTGCGGAATGAACCTGGAACCTCTAGATATGTATCTAGGAACTCTGGGTATAGTATAATTATGATTATATTGTGCTTTACATAATGTTTCGAAATGTTTTTAGGTATGGTTGGTTTTTTTATTTTTAAAGATTTACATAAATCTTTAGGCTGGGTCCCATCACCTATGTTTGGTAATATAATTTCACTAGCCTATACAACGTACATCTAAAACATTACATAAAACTTTGGCAGGCTATTCCTTGGGTGAAAATAGAATAATTGACATTAGCAACCTAGGTTCCATCTTAAATATTAAGGGTGGTATATAGTACGCCTAAAGATAGAGCTAAAATGGACTGTTGTGTGAAATATTAATAAAACTGATTAGGGTATAACAACGAATATTTGTATACTACTTATTGAAACCTTGATCATTAATAAACTAAATGTGCTGTAACCGTTACCCACCCCCATAATGTAAAAAAAGGGGGGGAGGGTTGTAACACTTTTCTTCTGCAATAAAATATGTCAGAGTAATTACTAACAATTTTGACTTAAGGTTACAAAACAGGGAGTTATTAACAAAAAGGTTGTCTTAAATATACTATCTAGCTTTCCGCGTTTCCGAGATAATCACACAAGTTTGAGTTCAGAGACAAGTGCTAATGCCTGCCAGGTAGGCAGCCAGAATAGCAGTTTTACTTCACACTGCAGTCGTTTAACCATTTTTACCAGCACGTGTGACTATGTATCACGTACATTTGGTAAACAAGGCTGGTTTGTGTGTTATGATGGAGAAACTCAGATACTTTTCCTTCTTTATCGGCTCCAATGTGCCGCTATTTATTAAATTAGTGAGTTAAGCTTACACAGTTCACACTTGAGTGGGATTTTATTCATTACACTCACTGGATTATTGAAAGCTAAATTAAGAAATACAAATTGTAGTTATTGCATATTTTAGTTCCTAGCTTCAAAAGCAGATTCATAGCAAGTGTTCAAAATGGTGGCCCCTAACGTCATTGCAATAATAGAGGCGGCGTATCAATGACTGGCGTAGTCACTGCAATAATTGAGGTGGCGTATCAATGACTGGCGTAGTCATTGCAATAATTGAGGTGGCGTATCAATGACTGGCGTAGTCATTGCAATAATTGAGATGGCGTATCAATGACTGGCGTAGTCATTGCAATAATTGAGGTGGCGTATCAATGACTGGCGTAGTCATTGCAATAATTGAGGCGGCGTATCAATGACTGGCGTACTCTTTCGAAAACACGTGGTGTTTCTTGAACCTTATCACATGCAGCACCTATCCTGGCTAACAGGTCTTCCTTGGATTCAACGGCTGTCTCGTACATCAAAGTTTTGACAAAGTCCCACAGAAATAAGTCTAACGGATTAAGTTCGGAAGAACGTGGTGGCCACGCAACAGACTCACCTCTTCCTATCCATGGGGCAGGAAATGCGGTGTTATGGTAGTCACGCAAAGCTCTTGTGAAATGAGGTGAGGCACCGTCATGTTGTAGCCACATGCGTTGTCTAACGGATAGCGGTACATTCTTGAGGGACTGTGGCAATGTAAATGTCAGAAATTGGCAGTAGATGTGGCCAGTCAAGCGTTGTGGCATCAGTTAAGGGCCAATGAGATGGTTACCCACAATGCCCGCCCAGATATTGACAGAAAATATATGCTGGTTGCTCATGATAACAGTTGAATAAAGAGGTTCACGTCATTCCAAATGTGACTATTAGTACTATTAAAATAGCCGTCTCTGATGAATGTTGTCTCATCGTAAAAAAAGACAATAGTGGAGAAATCAGGAACCACTCCGCACTGCTGCAGAAACCAGTCGGAGAAATCATGTCGAGAAGCATAATCTGCTGGCCCCAAGGCCTGCACCTTGCGCATGTGGTACGGATGCAGAACCTGATCATGCATGACACGCCATACTGTGGAATGGGACACATTCGTTCGGTGCGCAATGGCATGTGGATTTGTTGACGCGTTATCGTCCACGCAATTCAGTATCTCTTCTTCGACAATTGGAGTGCGAACATTCCTCGGGTGATCAGATCCCCCTCGTAGCTGAAATGAACCTTTTTCACAAAGCCACTGAGTGACATCGGTGAAGGTCCGGTGATAAGGTTGACGTCGCGGATATCTATCGTGGTACAACCGTGCAGCTGCTCTTGCGTTTCCTCTAGATTCACCGTACAGAATGACCATGTCTGTCATTTCTGCGTTTGTGTACTTTGCCATTTGACTAGTAATACGCGCAACATGCAGTGAAGTCATGTGGGATTATGCAGTCTGCTCGTGGAGAAAGGGGAAGATAGTGATAATAAGAGTGGGGTAAAGGAGGGGGTGAAGCAACACAGCTATAGTGACTCCCTACCTGGCAGGAACTAACACTTGTCTTTGAAATCAAACATGCTTGATTATCTCAGAAACGGGGAAAGCTAGACACTTTTTCCAAGACACCTTTTTTTGTTAATTTTTACTCCCTGTTTTGTAATCTTAAGTAAAAATTGGTAGTTCTTACTCTGACATATTTTATTGCAGTAAAAATTGTTCATACCCCCCACCCCCTTTTTTACATGATGAGGGTGGGTAACAGTAACAGCACATTTGGCTTATTAGTGATCAAGGTTTCAATAAGTAGTATTAAAAGATTCGTTGTTATACTCTCAACATTTTTCATAATATTTCACACAACAGTCGTTTTTAGTTTATCTTTAGGTATGTGTGCCACCCTTAATATTTAAGATGGACCCTTGTTTGCTGATGTGAATTATTCTATTTTTACCCAAGGAATAGCCTGCCAAAGTTTGATGCAATGTTTTAGATACACGTTGTATAATCTGTATTAATTTTAAATAAGATTGGTTCTAGTTTAATAATTTATAGGGTTTAATAAGGTGACTTGTGAATGTGAGGAATGCCAGGCCTCCACCGTGATTCGGATTCCACGTTAATCTGTAAGTCCTCCATTTCATCTCACAATCACCCTACCATTACACATTAGCGTAAGTGCGTATAGCCCGAATGGGTAGTAAGACGAGGTGCTAATAATAATATTAATAATAAAATGTGACATGAGTCTGTCATTTCTGTATGATGCTTACAAGCCATACTGAATGCTATTTAGGAAGTTCAAATCCCCCTAAAAGTTTGTTAATAATGTATTTTTGAAATGTTTCGTAATGGATTTGTTAGTAGTTATTTGAATGTTATGAAATCCATTGCACCCACAGCACCTATTATGCTAAAATAAATATCTTTAAATAGTTTTGAAAAGAATTCTATGTTAAAACAATACTTTTATCACCTGTTAAGGTCATTCCCCTCATCAACCATCCACTCACCTAGAACTAATTTTGGTTAAGACCGTGTCTGCTTCAATGTATCCCTAATATAACTATTGTCTAAATATGACTGTAACAGAGTGTACGGTACTAGAGTGTTGTATGTTCAGGGTGTTGCATCAAGACATCAGACAAACCGCGCAGCTGAGCGATCGGTACCGTCACCTTGACGCGTGTGGAAACTTAGATTACTGCAAGTCACGCCGTGTGAGATTACAAGACACAGCATTCAACAGAGAGTAGGATTCTAGTTAGAACAAACTTCTAGAAAATTACAAACTTTCTTTTTTTTTTGCGATAAAAATTGATACTATATTACTTTATTGTGAGTATTATTTCATAGGCATGGTTTTATCTATGAAAGGTGACACTCGCAAATTACATGACTTTATGTAATGATATATTAAAATTATGTTTATAACGTTATAATTGTCATAATAGTTCCTTCGTATCGAAATAAGACTCTCGATGAGAGGATGATATTGGTTCAATCCCCAGTTGGTGCCTAATATAAAATTTTAAATTAACTAGAATGTATTCAGTAGAATAGGTTTTTTGTTGTTTTTTGTAAGCCACTTCTTGGTATCCACCTATCATAACCGTTCTGTTATACAATAGGTTAGAAATGATAAAAGTAAAACTCAGTGAAATTGTATCTGCATTTTAGTGAAAGCAGAATGAAAAAGCATTTAAAGTGAAAAAAACACATCAGAATACCCGGCTTGGACTCAAACCCGAAAATCTCCATCATCGGAAACCACGTGAGAAGAGACTGAGGCTTTTAAACAGGCAATGTGGGTGTCAAATAGGTCCCATCACAGATAGTCGTGTGAATATAGCTTTAATCAGTGCCAATGAGTTGAGTATTAGCGGCCAAGATGGTTAAAATACGCCAGCGTTCGTTATGGGAGAGAATGTAGAGTTATAGATGACAGTCACAACGTTTCAGTACACATAGCCATGATTCAAAACGGACCTTGGCTTCCCGGATCAGAGTAAAGTAGGTCAATCTAGCACGCTAGACAGAAAATATATTCTTAGATTGCCTATCTAGAGATTCATATAAATAAATGGTACGACACAATAGCACTTGACTTTCTCGTGTGTTTTATAGCATAAAAGAAAGTTTTCAAAATTTAGTTTTTAGTACACGATCTTTCAGTAAGTTTTCTTCATAAAAACAAACACATAATCTTGTAAATAAAAATAAACAATATTTGTATATATTTTTAAACTAAACTATTCAAGTATTATAACAAATCTCAAAATTTCATAAATAGATTATTTTAAACTATCCTAAGTTATTTTTAATTTGTAAAAAAAAAATCCTTTTTATATTTATGATGAAAAACTATTGGCAGACAATCCTTTGAAACTCAATATTCAAAGCCCATTAAGAAAAATTTTAAATTTTCTATATTTTATCATAAGTAAACTACGCTTTAATGAATATATTTTGGAAAAATAAACATGTAAAAGGATCCAACAATACCAATACTGAACAAAATCGGTAGAGATATTTTTTTTAAATATTACAAAATCAGTTGTAAGTAAATTACAATTTTTTTTAAAGCTAATATCTATAAGTTAGCTGTTTATAATATAAAAAACTTAACAAATACGCATTTTTAGCCCAACCACTAGAGCCGTTTTTTTAAATATTTTAACTAAAAAATATCATCAGCACTCACCTTAAACGAATTTCCTCCCAAAAACAACATACAAATTTATTTGTCGATTCAAACACTCCCCAAGTATACATATATCTTAAATATTAAAGCCATTTAAAAATAATCGAATTATCAAAAAGCACTCATTTGTAAACTAACCTCTAACTTTTTTTCTAGTTATCAAGTTTGATTAAAATACACCAAACTGTTTTGGATCCGTGGCCAGGGACATACAGACTTGGGAGACGATATTCGACATAGAACTTCTTGAGTATCTGAGAACGATGTGAAAAATTCTAAACCTGAAAAGTTTGAAATGAGACCGAATATGTGGCCCCAAAATTTCTACATGTTTATCTTGTGGGCCAAAAATTCATGTCCGTCCCATTGAGCTAAAGCTCTATTTTTCATAACACAACCATGCTGTAATTTTTTTTTTTTCAAAATTACAGCCAGCTGAACCTAAATCAAACCTAAATTATATAAACAATTTCGATTTTTTTTTACGTTTATTTGCAATAAATTTTATTTCCGAGGGTTTTAAAGGCCGGTAAATAAGATTAGATCTTTGGTTTTTCGATTTTATTTAAACCAAATGACCCTCATTTGGTTCCCAAATGGAAGATAGAGAAGGAAGGTTAGGTATATAATTAGAAGAAAAAAAACTTTAAGGGAGGTAAAAACTTAATTCACCAGGAATGTAGAGGTTACACTCAAAAATCGTAATAACAAGATAAGTTTTAAATATTGTATCTCTTTATAATTGGAGAATGTTGAAATGGAGAGAGGGGTGTACAAATTGTCAAAACTAAAATAATTAGCTATTTATCAGTTTGGTAGAAGACTGAAACTGGTCTGGAAGGTGTAAGGGCCCCTCAAAATCATAATGAAGGTCTGAACATTCTTAAATTTAAAATGAAGGGCCCTACAGTGAAAAGAAGTTCCCTGAAAAATCCCCAATGCCAAAAAACTTTTTAGTAGGTACTATAGTACCGTAGAAAAATGATTTTTTTTACTAAATATAAAGTGTCAAACCCAAATAACAAGAAGAGATTGAACATTTAACATTTAAATTAGAGGTATGGAAAATGGTCAAGACTGGAAATTTCCAAAACTAAAAAAAATCAACTATTTATCAGTGAGGTAAGAAATTGAAATTTGGAGAAAAGGTAAGGAAACACACACCTTAAGGCCAAAATTTGAAAAATTTGAAATTACAAAATGGAAGGATCCTCTGGAGGTTGTGAAATGGGGAATGAGAAGAAATTTCTAATATTATAGAAAAAACACCTTTTAGTATGGTATAAAATAGAAGTTTAGCAAAAAATTATATAAGTATGAAAGAATTTTCAATTTTAAAACTAAAATCTGGTTTAAAAGAGAGCTAAAAGTTTCAAAAATTAATATAAAAAATGTTTAATTGTGGTATAAAATTTAAATACTTGCACGCTGTAAGGAGGACACCCCCAATTAATCAAAAATAAAAAAATACTGAAAATTTAAAATTTCAAAATTGGTTCTAAAATTGATTTCTAAACCAATATAAAAAAATCATCTTGGCGTAGAATAATATTGAAATCTGGCATGTGAGTAAATATACCTTGCCAAAATAACCGAATGATGTAGGAATAAATGGTATTTCAAAATTTAAAAACGAAAAATGTAAAAGCCTGAAATTGATTCAATTAATGTAGAACATTAATTTTAGTGTGTTTGAGAATTGAAATTAGAAAAGCAGATAAACAAATAGGTCTTAAAATTTAAGATGTTAATGTGGGAGACGTTATTGGTTTGGGGGGAGTCCAGTAACTTTGTATTTCTCCAAAAACAATTTTTTTAAAATCTGCCTTTCAGCGAGGAAGAAATTTTATTTCTGTAAAATTGGTAAAAGGATCACCTCATTATAACATAAAAATTTAAAGCATTGTAAAACAAAAATAGAGAACTGGGAAATGGATGAAAAATGTGCGGACCAGGGGGCAAAAACTGCTAAACTAATATAAACCAAAAAAAATGAATATGGTAGATAGTTTTAATTTTGTATAGGCAGACCAAAAAAACACAAAAATAAAAAACACAAAAAGAAAACATTTATCTTATAGAGGATTCATAGTGGTGCTATTATATAGCTAAATATCTAATGATAAGCTATAGCCTATACAGGAGCGGTATATTAATGAAAATAAACCACTTATCATGGCATAGCTTGGTGAACCATAATACTCTTTATGAAACCATTAGGGTACGGCCAGAATGAGCGTGCGAGCAACTAAAAATTAAAATAGAACACATTGGTTGTAATGAGAGGTGTTTAGACTAGAGCGCGCGAGCGACCCGACTGACGAGCTTGAAAGATAGAACTGGTTCTATTTTTCAAGCGCGCGTGCTTGAAACAAAACAGTATAGTTTACAGGTGCTAGGCAATATTATTGTATGTTAGTTCATTAAGTGCTAGGAAAACTTCTCAATTTGACATGGTATTTTACATTTTTATATTTATCGATTGGTTTAGCACACTTGCTACTAACGGCCTAATTTAATTGGTAATATCATAAACTATATATATATATATATATATATATATATATATATATATATATATGTAAAACTGATATGTTAAAATACTTCAATATTATCAAAGTAGGCCTTTACGATTAAGAATCACCATTATCACGAAGAGAGGAAGGGGAAAAAACCAGAACAATAAATCACTTGTCAAAAACCGCCCTCAGTTCACTTAGCCAAGATTCGAACCTTAGCATCCTCGTCAACAACTAACGAGGTGACCTGGTGGTCTAGGGGTAAGTGTCGGACTTCTATGCTGGAGATCCGGGGTTCAAGCCTCGGTCCCAGCACAGATGTATCTGATTTCCAAACCCTTCCTTCACCTCTGACAAGATGTGTATTAATCACAGATTGTGAATGTGTGGAATGCCAGACCTCCACCGTGGTTCTGATTCCACGTTAAACTGTAGGTCCTTCATCTCATCTCGCAGTCATCCTACCATTACACATTAGCGTAAGTGCGTATAACCCGAACGGGTAGTAAGACGCAGTGCTAATAATAATAATAGTAATAACAACTAACGACTGCTATCTGCTAATCACGCGCTCGCTCGCCAGTTTGGCCACCAGTCACTCGCTATATTGAAGTTATATATTATGTACTTTTTCTGATTTGGAATTTCAGTAAAAATATGTTAACTTTTTTCTTTTTAGTGTAACATCGTAAGCATGATCTTAAAAATGTAGTCAATACAACAGATGTAACTTATACGTTTTAAGCTATTTTCAGCCACGTCAGGATTTACTTAAGATGGTTCTTTTCTCTAAATAGTCAACAACTCTCCCTTCACAAAATTTCGGATACATTTCCTGCAAATTCTACCGTACTCATCCCTATCCCAATATCGTAATTAAATGTGTATAGCCCAGATGGATAGTAAGGTGCAAAGCAAAATAAATAAAAATATGAGGTTTTGAATAAAGGGGTAAGGGTTTTCCTCCACCCTCCCCGGGAGCGTCATTGGGTTAATCCTGAACTCTTCTTGAGTTCGTTTGTGATTGGTGTTGTTTGTTTAGAAAATCCACGTTTAATATCCCAATAAAAAAAATCAAATACTATAAGATGGTATCAAGCGATGTCTACGTTGTTTCACGAGTGACTACTCTTTATATTTATTCATGTTCACAGCTCACGAATCATCGTTTGGAAAAATGAAATATAACCTCATAAAACGCTTCGTTGTTCTTTAAGCTCACGCTTGAGTAAATTTACGTTTCTACATGAAAATATTTAATAGTTAAGAGAAAGGTCATAAAACAATGCAGTTTGTCACTAAGGTTATGTATGGTACAGTTTCGAATTGAAGCTAACACGGATATTTAACTGAATGGAACTTGCATTGGTGGGCACTTGAAATAAACTTCGGTCTCATATGGTCTGGTTTGCTCGTGACGGAAAGGTTGTAAATCGAATCCTGACTCGGTGTTTTGAGTGAAATTTTTTTACAAATGGTTTCTAACCCTCCATCCACGTGAATTTGAGAAAGTTTCTTTTAAATTTTACCTTATTCATCAATACTCTTTTCGAGTAATTGAAATACGTATGGCGCGGATACGTGGTGATGTGAAAAAGATTAATAGAAATAAAGTATACACTAAATGTTTATATAGAAGCTTGTCAAAAGATAGAAATAACTTGAAAGTTTTGATACGGACTAGAATTCTTAAATATTCTGAATTATGAAACTTTTCGCTCAAATATACGATTGGAACTTTTACATCAAGAGCATTTCGTTCAATTATCTGGATCCCCCCTCACCTCCTATAAACTACTCTCTCCCTTCTCCAACCTACTTACCACCTCCCATCCCTAAGACTAACTTTTAGATTATAGTAATAACTTTCCCTTCATTAGCGCTTAATTTCAACTGCTGATGGGAAGTCCTATAGTCACACGATTTATGTTCTAAAAACACTTACATGATTTTTCTTTAAAATATAGTGTTTATTGCAGGAGTGTATAGGAGAAGGCATCTGTAAAATGTTTAAGTGTTAGTCAGGCTTTTTGTTTGAACTGAGTTTACAAATTATTCATGATACAACAAAAAGAAGGGATTGCTTATAATGTATCCAAACGAAGGTGTTAATTTTTGGTAGGACCGGTCAGGAAATAATTGTCAGCTTAGCATATATGGAAAACTGTTAGAACAAGTGAATGATTTTGTGTATCTAGACAGAATATTCTGTAAAAATGGAAGGATAGATGTTGAAATCAACAGACGGGTGAATGTATCCCGAAGATAGTTGATTAATGTGACCTACTACCAAGAATGAGGTAGTATCAAAAGAAGCAAAGATGGCAGTATAGAAACGGCAGTATATAAGACCAACTTTGTTTTATGGATGTGAAACGTGAATTTGTCAGAAAAAACACAAGATCAAGGTGAATGCGGTTGTAGTGCGATATCTAATAAATATATGTGGAGAATTCTTATGGATAGATAGTCATTAATGGGTGCTGAAGGAGTGCGGCTTGGAAGGAAATCCAATAGGTTTATTAGGAAGAAGCATCTTACGTTTGTTTGGGCATGTCAAGAGGATGAGTGTGGATCGAGGGATGAAGAAAATATATGATGGTAGAACGTGTGGATCAAAAGAAGGGGTAGGCCATGTTATATGTGGCTAGATGTTGTAGACGAATGTGTGAAAAAGAGAGACATTAAGAGTTTCAATAATAAAAGAGTATGTATAACTCAGTGTATAGATGTTGTTGAAGCAAAGGGAGTATGCAAGGATAGGGAAGTTTGAGAAAGTTAATGAGAATGGATTAGGTACGGAGTTGTTTTTTGAGCTGTATTCACAGTTTATTGCTACCCATAGGGGAACGGTGTTATTAGGAATGTAGGTATGTAAATATGTATGTATATATGTGTATGTATGTATGTATGTATGTATGTAGATGTATTAATGTATGTAATGTAGTACTGTATATAATGTATGTAATGTATATAATGTATATAATGTATATAATGTTATATATGTAAGTAATGTATGTAATGTATGTATTGTATGTATGTATGTATGTATGTAATGTATGTAATATATGTATTGTATGTATGGTATGTATTGTATGTATTGTATGTATTGTATGTATTGTATGTATTGTATGTATTGTATGTATGGTATGTACAAAATTAAACTTATTGAATAGGATGTATTTGCTGTTTAATGGATGTGAAAGCTTAAGCCCCATCTCTATGGGTAGACTATCGTTCCAAGCTGGAATTCGAACCATACACACAAAAATTATGGGCCAGCTTCCACTTAGCTAAGGTATACGTATCGCGAACTGTCACCATCGCTAGTTTTACGAGATTGCTATGAACTCATGGGTTATAAAGGAAGGTGGGGTGTTTTGGAACATGATATTGACTTTCAATCATTAACTTAAATCAGACCTATTAATTTGAATGGCCGAAGTAAAAGTGTTTACATTTATGTGTGCTCCACGTCTTACTACCCATCCAGCTTGTTCACCTATTTACACTACAGGGGTAGGGATTATAAAGGTAGAATTTATTATAAATGTGCCCACATTTGAGTTATGTGGGGGTTGGAAACATATTTAAGAAGAAACGTTTAATTAGACGCAGCCGGGATGCAAAGCTATCGCTTTTAATTACCAGAAAACTAAAACAAGACATTAATGAGTTTTTATTATAAGCTTGTAGTTTTAAAAAGTAAGGTTGTCAAAACTTAAAATATTGACATTTAAAGTCAATCCAAGGTGCTTAGCACCCAGAAGCGATTTCATAATGTCAAGAGGAATCAAAACATATTTTAAAAGCGTATACAACGCGTCTTACTACCCAACTGGTTTATCTGCATATTTACAATAATGCAACAAGATGGTACAATTTTAAATGAAATATATCACCATTTGCGTGGACGGGAATGGGAGATAATTAAATAAAAGCCACTATCATTACATCCAACCGGGATTCAAGCCCATACTCTCTTTTCATCGGAAACCAAACTAAACTTTCCACGTTCACACCCATGAGGATATTTTCATGTTGAACTTTTGAAGGATAGAAAATCAATCATAGACACACTAACTATTAAAAACCTACCTAATGATCGTGTTATCAGTGACCTACTTTATGAGCGTAAGTAATAAGTGATGTATACTTTATGAAAGCTGAGTGAGGAGTTACATAACATGTCTTTTTAAAATGTTATCTTTTTGATAAGGAGAACTTACATGTATGACTGGATGGTTTCTAGGCAAGTTATTGTTGTTTAGCCTGATTTTGGTAGGAAGGACCGTATCTGATATTTAATAAAGTTACTAAAACCATTTTAATATATTCAAATAGCAATTCATATTTTCTGAAGCTGCCACTTTTTATAGATATTATCAATACCTGTAAAATAACACAATAAATATAGTAAAATATGATCAATGTTGAAAGCAAATAATTATATTTGAATTTTTTAAACTGTTCTTCCAACAAAATCAGGGATAGTATTAGTCTACGTGTCTTTTTGAAGAAGAGAAAGTTAGCTTCACACTAATTTAATATTGTGGAGACTTGAGAAGGTTCAGATCTGGAAGTTGGCAAATAAACTTTTAAAAACATTAAAAAGTGTAATCCAATTCAAATTATTCAGGCTTTTGGTGATTCTGGCCAAAATAAACTGTTTTATGAGGAAGCTATAAGCGCGATAGTTAAAGAAAATGCACCCTCATTAGCATGAGTAATCCCTCCTCTCCCAAATTATTGTGGCCAGCTGATATTCGAACCCCAACCTCGTCCCTCCCCGGCAACACAGTACATTGCAAGCCTGACTCCTTAGAAAAGTTTGTGTTTTAGTGGTAGTACGCTACATATTATTAATTACTAATGACCACCTTCAGTGGCCACGTGGTCTAAAGCGCTACTTTCGAAGTAAACTAAATGGCCGATGACGGGGAGATCGAGGTTCAAAACTAGGTCATGTGTACTAAGGGTGGCTTTTCTAAAAGGGTTTTCCACTCTCTTTCTCTCTCCACACAAATGCGGGTACATTTCCTCTAGCTATAATCTCCCTAATCACTAAAACCATAAGCCTAATTAGAATAAAAGTGTATAAACTAAACGGGTAGTAAGACATGGTGCTAAAATTTTTGAGGTTTTTATATTTTGATAAGTACCTCAGTGCACAACCCTATGTTTGACGTAGTTCTTCTAGGTGTGCTCTATTCCAGCTCAGTACCTATGTAAGCCAGTACAATGAGCTCAACTTAACCTAATTATTGTAGTGAGTAAAGGGGTTTAACTGAGTTTAAAAAATTAGTTCCATATCTTCCCACTAGAATTCACTAGTACGATGGTGGGACTGAGGTAAAAATGGTGTCATCATGCATTTTATTCATCCTTTCCTTTAAGGTCCCCTGTTGGTTGGGAGGGGAGAAGGAAAAAAGCTTATTCTCCGTTATATTTAGATTTTCTATGGTGAAGATGTATTCGTTAGTAATTAAAAACCAATGGTGCTATTCGCGAGGCTGGCGACTTTTTAGTGTGTATAATATATATTTGACGGATTTTTAATTGCGATTTTTAACGCAGTTTACAGAGTAAAAATAATCCTGTTTGGATCCCTCTTAGTAGTAGTTATAGTTATTTCTAAGAAGGTTTTATAACATTTATTTTACTAGACATGGATCACACTTAACCGCCTTCTTGTTAGATCGCAGAGTCAGCAAGAAAGATTTCGAAATACCTCCCTCCTCCGCTTTTTGCCTGATACTCAATAGAATTCCTATCAGCCATTTCCAGGTTTTTACTACCGGGATTTCCTCCGTAAGAGGTGCGCCCCATTTCACCCCGAGGGCGTTGTGTGTCTGTCTATGGCTTCCTTTCCTTCCAATCCTTTCTTCGGCGATCCCATGCACCTTCCAAACTAGACCCTTTTTACAACCTCTTTAGTTACCTTCATCCGGTCACCGAACGAAGACGCGCTCCTTAATCCACGTATCCCGGAAGATGAACGCGCTATGGGAAGATGGGTCATCGTCCCTTTTCTTGCAAAAACGAGATTCCCCCTCCCTATTTGCCTCCCTTTTATCCCCCTGATGTCAACAACCTCACTCAACTACTGGAACGTAGTTGGTTAACGCGCTAGGCGTGTTGAACTCGACCGCCGAGGACGGGGAGATCGAGGTTCTAATCTCGGTCGGGTGAACTGGGGGTGATTTTTCCTAAATGGTTTTCCACTCTCCCTCCACGCAAATGCGGGTTCACTTCCTCTAAATTAACCCCCCCATCCCTAATCCATTAGAGTAATTAGTACTTAAGCGTATAACCCGAACGGGTAGTAAGACGCGGTGCTAAATAAAATTTAAAAAAACTACTGGAAAACCCGCATCGGTGGTCACATGATTTAAAGCGTCAATTTCGCAATAGACTAGATTTCTGAATGAGTTTTTCTCTAAATTGTTTGCCACACACATGCTAGTATATAGTATATAAACTCTACATTACTCATTTCTACTCCATTGGCGTAAGTATGCGAATAGGTCGAATGGGTAGCTAAGCAGTCACTTGTGGTGAACAACACTTAAAAAACACTTCTGGAAAGTCTGAACACCTTAGCTCTGTCGGTAGTGTGTATATTTAGCTAATAGGCCATGGGTTCAATTCATGGCATGGTCAAAAAAAAATTATTGGTGAAATTGGTGCTTCCCCTTTCCAACAAGATGAATAATTAACGGTTGAAAGAGTAAATGTTGTGTTTGTTCTAGAACTTATTTGTGATTTGTATGCTGATTTAATCAATCTGTTCAGAAAGTTTACGTTAAATTTCATCCCCCTATACACCTTCACGAAGCCTGTCCCCATAATATTATATTATAAATCTACATTTGACGTTATACGACCATATTTGTCAGCCTCGCAACTGACTATATTTCTGGTGACAAGAGTTTGAGATTTGTATCCCGGCTAGATGCACTGGGGAAGATTTTTCAAATGTGATTTATTACCCGGTCTTCCCCAACTTCTTTCCAAGCTAACGCACACTGCGCTTCCTCTAATATAACTTAACATTAAGCCATTAATAATCCGTGTGGTTAGAGTAATTAATAAAGAAAGAAATACCAGAACATCTAGCAGGAGGACCTGCGCTCTCTTTCAGCGACCCTAGTAATTATCTTTGAATAGTCGTGTTACATCTAATTAGAGGTTTACTTGAAAGGCTTTACATTACATTGCGTGTCTGTATGCATCGAATATCTTGATTATTACGAAACCATAGTAAGCGTATCTAAACATATTAAATAAAACCAGAACTGACCGCTTAATTCAAGTATTAAATATAGGTTTGATCTCATGCATGGTTGGCTTCAATTTCAAACTAGTGCATTGAAAATGTCCGATTACTTCATTTTACAACCTCCCTGGCTGGCTTGTTTATTTCCTCATATTGAATTACTCCTTTTAACGTTAGTTGAACCTTCTATAAACCTTTATAGAGCACCTCACAGGAAAACATACTCATCTCTGAATGACAGAGAGGTAGAAACTCGTGAGTGTATTAATAACAATCTTAAAATAAATCAAACGGCACAATCGTACATACTTTTTCAAATAGTCTATTAAAATTTGGGATAGCATTTTCAAACTTAGTCTAGTAGTAAAATACGTAAAATAAGTCCCCCCCCCAAAAAAAAAGGTTATTTCTTTATTCATATCAAACACACTATTCAGATAAAGGAAACAAAATTATTTAAGATATCTAAAAAAATTCAAATTTTCAAAAAACATAATTTGTGATCCGCCTTTAAATAATTCTTTAGAGAGATAATTAAATACGTAATAATATATATAATGTTAAACACTCCCTATAGACCTATACATAACTTACCCATTTTTAATCAAACCGGGTCCAATTTTAATAGTTTTTAAATTTTCAAAAATAACATTTTTCTTTTAGCACCACGTATAATAACCCATTCGGGTTTTACGCTAATGTCTTACTAATAGTTTAGGGATAAATAAGGTTAAATTAATAGGAAGTGTATCCACATTTGCGTAGAAATAGGTGGGAAACCATTTAATAAAACCAACCTCAGTACACTCGACCTGGATCAAACAACGATCTCCCCGTAATCGGCAGTCTAGTCTAGTATATTGTGAAATTAGCGCCTTAGATCATGTAACCACCGAAACGAGTTCAAAAATAACTAATCAGCAAACTACCTTTAAAAGAATTTTTCTAAAAAAAACAACCTACAGTGCTATTTATCATTTAAAGCGCTCTAAGATATCTATTTTTAATAAAAATAAATCTATTTTTGGAAAATTTTTGAATTTTTAAAAATCAGTTTTAATTAAATTATTTTTATTTTATAGATTGAATTAAAATCTAGATTTTTCCTTGATTTATGATTATATAAGATTTTAAAAATCAAATTTGGAATAATTCCAATAACACTTTTCCGGTATAGACAAACATAGGGGGGGGGAACAGAATTGTAAGAGCGGCTATGTTTATTTCGGGGCACATAAAACGTCAACATGTATCACGATCATTTTATATTTTCTTAGTGAAAAAGTAAAATATTAAAATGTTCCGCATGGTAACATAACTGCCAGATAGCTCAACGAAATAAAATAATATTATTAGGTTGATTGAAAAAACTATGTATAGCACAGTAATATAATTGTTAAACTTACAACCAAGATAATCAACGTAAACACCCACTATAGCTCTAATTAATGTTTCACCTTGTTTAATTACCTTAACAAACAAATTAGCTTCTTCCATTATTAAGTAGGTAACATTTTATACTTCTGTATACTCAACTAAAAACAAAATAAAATAAATGGTACGGCGCACCGCACAGACTTTCTCTCTCTTTCTATAAGCTCGTAAGATTTCTGAACGGAATAATGTACATTGTATTATCACCACTCCACATAAGAACACGCATAAAATAATATACAATGATATATAATCAATGAGAAAAGAGGCGCATCTTTGTCCACCTAAGAACATTTCAAACAATTTAATGTCTTCCACAAGAACACGCATAAAATAATATACAATGATATAGAATCAATGAGAGAAGAGGCGCATCTTTGTCCACCTAAGAGCATTTCAAACAGTTTAATGTCTTCCACAAGAACACGCATAAAATAATATACAATGATATATAATCAATGAGTAAAGAGGCGCATCTTTGTCCACCTAAGAACATTTCAAACAGTTTAATGTCTTCCACAAGGGTCAACACTTCGTATTAAAATTTCGATTTCTGGTTAAAGTTTTAACATTTTATAAGGTGTTGCAGATCTTCAAGTCATCGCATTGATATTTAATTATTCATTTATACATTTTGACCAATAAAAAATGTAAATATTGACTATTGAGTCTAAAATGGAGATAGATCATTGCTATGCAAACATTTCTCCTAAGAGCTTTAAGGAAAAATAACATACTTTTTTAGATACTTATATTTAATTACTCTATGGCATTGGAGAATTATTGCGTTAGGGCTTAAGTAGTATATGTTTACAACTAAAGCTCACAAAATTGTATTAATATATTTGCAAATATCTCAGAAACTGTTGCTCTTATAAAAATATATGTCAAATAAAAGTTTTTTATTTCTAATAGTCCTACAATTTTGCAATGATAAGTTGTTTAGTTTCTCAAATAGTTGTGGAGATACGGAAATTAACGCTTCTGTAAAGTACCCTAAAAATCATTTTCATAGGAAAATGAAAAATAGCCAGTTTATTTTTAATCTTAATCAACGCCTAGATACGAATTTTAATCAAAATCATTTGAGCAGATTTTGAGAAAACCAATTTTTTCTCTTTTCGCCCTTCAGTAAACTACCCTTAATTTTAGGTTTTTATAGACACACAGACAGACGGCATTGCAAAGACTATTTTTTAGGGTTCGGGGGGTCATGAGACGTCGACATCCATCAACATTTCCGGCTAGTTTTTTTTACGGTCGCAATACTTAAGCTTTAATGTCCAAAAAGTTAAAAAATTCATATAATTTCGTATAGATTGAACGTTATTGATTTTATAAAAATATGTTTCGGATAAAATATCTGTATTATAAATATATATACATATTTGTAATGCTAAGTAATTTCATATCTCAAATAGTTTCGGAGCTATTATAAAAAATGTTAATTGACGCATCAGACCGGAGCCCTTAAAGCCATTTTGCCGAAATATTAAGGGTAGCGAAATTTTTTTGAAATATTTATTAATGTTTATAAATGAAATTTAATCAAAATCGTTAGAGGCGATTTTGAGAAAATCGACTTTTTCTCTTTTTGCCCTTCAGTAAACTACCCTTAATTTTAAGTTTTAATAGACACACAGACAGACGGCATTGCAAAGACTATTTTTTAGGGTTGTGGGGGTCATGAGACGTCGACATCCATCAACATTTCCGGCTAGTTTTTTTTTACGGTCGCAATACTTAAGCTTTAATGTCCAAAAAGTTAAAAAATTCATATAATTGCGTATAGATTGAAAGTTATTGATTTTATAAAAATATGTTTCGTATAAAATATCTGTATTATAAATATATATACATATTTGTAATGCTAAGTAATTTCATATCTCAAATAGTTTCGGAGCTATTGTAAAGAATGTTAATTTACGCATCAGACCGGAGCCCTTAAAGCCATTTTGCCGAGATATTGAGAGTAGCCATTTTGTTTGGAATATTTATTAATGTTCATAAATGAAATTTAATCAAAATTGTTAGAGCCGATTTTGAGAAAATCGACTTTTTCTCTTTTTTCCCTTCAGTAAACTACCCTTAATTTTAGGGGTAGATATCCAATTCCAAAAACCCCTTGGGGCAACCCTATGAAAACCCTAGATATCAAGTTTCAGCTCAATCGGTAAAATAGTTTAGGCTGTAGTTGGAGGTACAGACAGACAGACAGACAGACAGACGGAAATTCAAAAACCACTTTTTCGGATTCAGGGAGTCATGAAACGTTAAAATTCATCAAAATCTCGAGATCAATTTTTTTGACGATCACCATACTTTCTCTACCTGTAAGATAGAGAGAAAGTAAAAATAGTGGAATATTTTAATTACTTTAATTAGGAAATTATTACTTTAAAATATGGAAAGAGACACTAAATAGCAGCAAAGTCTATTAAAAATATATAGCTATTAAATATAAACAGGGAGTCAAATCCTTCACCTTTGGTATTATGTGTCAATGCTCTACATATCACCCATCCATATTCAAGAAACACTACCTTCTATTTCTCAAAGAGTCTACATACGTGGCAGTATAATAGGACAATTCGGAGAGGAACTAAGTGATTTAAATCAATTATTCAAGGAGCAAATACTCGGGAGACTAATTTATCTTTAAATATTTAGTTCATGTACAAATTATGTGACTAGAAATTTAAATATATATTTTATTCTTGATTCATTATATGGCAATGCATGTCGTACAATAGATTTCTCGTCTTATTATATGAAATATACTTAAATTTCCCTTGCACTGAAAGTTATGTCTTACCTTGACCGATCCCACTATTGCACTATCTCATAGCTCTGTTATCTTTCAGTAGGAACGGAGGGTACATGTATTCCAAGAAAATAGAGTTGATTTGTTCAACCCCCTCCCCCTAACGTTCAGTGAATCCTTAAGAGCTCGTTTCACCCTACAGATATCGCGTAACTCGGGAAGGTAACACAGCTTTAACCAAGCTTCGTTCGCATCGTGGTGCGGTAGTCTGAGATTTTCATCGGAAAATAGTGAAATATTGAGATCAGTGAAATAAGTTTACCATATTAAAAAATATATACTACAGAATTTAAAAAAATATATATCACTGATCACTATATTTATTTTGTAATTTGAATAGTGAATAAAATCGTACCCCTAACATATTTATTGTTCTAGCGTAATCATTTATCTAATCTCCCGGTTAGTTGGCCGTGATATGGGCTCTTAAGACGTTTATTCACGAAGAACTACATAAATACCTATCTAGTATTCGTACTTTTAGCTTTATGCAGATCCGCTTATGTTTTATGTAGTCTTTTGTAAAGCAGAGATCGTAAAAAAAAATTGTCTTTTCTGAATTGGGTGGAATCCCTCAGATTTTAACGTTCATCCCCGCGTGGTAAGCTCAAATTATCTTCATTTTCGAACCTCTATTGTTTGACGAGCCTGCCATCTAGTGAGAGGCTTAGTGATCAACGTTACAAAACGTATGAAATAAATGAAGGAGTTCTAATAATCAAATGGTTGTCGTGTAAATCCACTGGTCACTAAGATGAATCTAATCAACTGTAGGCCCTCTAAACAGAATATATGAAAAGTAAAAAGCCAAGTCCAGACATGGCTAATGAGCTAAATCAGGCGTCCATCCACCTGCACTGTGTGCATCAGGGCTGTCGAGGAGGGGGTGGGGAGGGTTGGGTTCAAAGGCGAATCCTCGTAAATTTCCTTAACACTTACTTTCTTCAATAAAAGTCACTATCAATCGACCCAATGGGAGTAAAGCTTTAAAATCAAAAAAACAGAATAAGGTTATCTTAATTTAATTTTGAGTTTGGTGTATACTGACATAACATTCAATTTTAAATACAAAACACCCAAAGCTGGCACATACTTTATTTTAAATTAGTACTCTCAACACCAAGGTTCTTAACAACTTAATATAATGGTTAGGAATTGGGAAAGAAACTTATAGAACTGCACCCACATTTGCATGTAAATAATATAGAAAAAACACAGTAATACTTAACATGGGGAAAATCACCCAGTCTAGATTCAAATCTTGACATTCATGTTATGAGAAATCCAGTCTATTGTGAAACTGACGCCTTAGATTGTATGAACAAAGACACTTTAAAATCTAGATACTGGTTATCTACAAATAATATACCTCTCAATATCAAATCAGGGGTTCATATTATATTAAAAGGACTCCCTCATCACTGAGATATTTCAGCATCCTTTTTTCCATCAGTCGTAAAGTATTATTATTACTATTATTATTATTATTATTATTTTTAGCAGTAGTAGTAGTAGTAGTAGTATAATCTTCTTGATGTCCCATAATCCACAATCTTTTTCCTGGTGTTATGTGGCATCAATATAGGTAGAGGGGGTTGGGGGAAGATTGCTTGAACTAAAGATATAAATCTGCTTGAATCGTAAAAGTTTCTCTTCGTGTCTTAAAATCTGATTTATTTACCTGTAACGATAGGGAATAATAATAAAAATAGATCTTGATGGGACACTAGCAATTCCCCTTACAGATTCGTTTACCTTTACGGTGCAAGAAAGTGAGCGTTGTAAAGATATCTAGAAGCTCTTAAAACTGGAAAATACGTCTTTTAGGATTTGTTATTTATTCGGGGGATTAAATAGATACATATAATAAACACACGGGTGTGCCAGAACATTATTTGTAAAGTAGATCAACCTAAAAAACACACTTACCGTTGTACACCTACATCTAGTGACGAGAACATTACATTTGTGTAGTTGGGAAAAGTGGTACATAATTAATTGATATCCTAAACCTTAAATGTAATCAAATTAAACAGGAAAACATGTAGGAGGAAACAATAAAAATAAACATATTCAAATCATTGTTGAATATGAATATTGCAATATTTAAAACAAAGATTCGATGTAAAATATTTTTTTAAATGTTTAAATAAATTTTGTAACACAAAGACAAAATAATATATAGTAATTAAGTAAAAATAATTATATTTTTACCTTGAAGCATAGTTAAAAATAATATATTGCTTTGCATTGTTGAACAAAGTAGCACTAAATCACGTGTCTTGACCTCCAACCAACAATTTAAAATAAATACAATGTTATAATTCTGAAATAAATAATTTAAAAAGAAACATTAATTATTTATTTTATGAATGATTTACTTGTTTTAAATAGTCTATAGACGTCGATGGCTTAGGTGAGGAAAGATATAATTTTAAGAAAAATTGGAAAGATCTTACTAATATAAAAAAAAAGTTATCGAATTCTTATGCAAAGTTGAGTTGTACTTATAAATGAAAATACTGGGAATTCCTTGTCAAAGATCTTCCCAGTTAGTCTTAAAATGCTGTTGAAATCTTCTTATATTTGCCTACTGTCAGTTTTTAAAACTCCTAATTGTCAAAATGAAAACAACTCCGTTTTCCCTCTTTTCTTCTTCCTCTAATGTTAGTGCGAGATCTCCGGCTTCTGACCAGTTAATTAGTTTAATTAGTTACCAAAAGTGACCACACCAAATCGTAGACTCGCTAGCGTCAAACCTTCAAACTAATTGTTCCAAAACAGACGGCAGTTAGTAAACAACTCACATGAGATAATTCGAAAATATTACTATTGGTTAATAGAGGTGATAGCTCTTGCCTATTCATATTACTATTAGATAATACAGAGGCAATATAAAGCTCATATCATATTTTTTTAAACTTAAAATAAAATAGTAAAGACTTGAGGTTGAGCTTGGTTACTTGGGAATGGTATCATGGTGCACAAACAAAATAATCAATAGCAATGTTTAAAAGAAAAAAATTATAATTCTATAAAATTCCTAGAATGGTTGCAGGGTCTCAGGTTCGACTAGCAGCAAGGCCGAAAAATGTATCATTGGTGAAAAGTGGGCTCCGCCTTTCAGTGACGAATTAACGACCGGAGTCTGACTGTTGTGTCTGTTCTAGATTTAAGTTAGCTTATAAGTCGTGTGCCGATATTATCAGTCAGTACAGAAAATGCACGTTAAATACCTCAAATAATAATAAAAATGTTTTAAAACCCTCCCCTCTTGAGTTGAATCAGGTTTACCCATAACTGACCTCCGCTGACCATTCAGTTACGAATATGTGGAAATTGAGCAATTATTTTGTATAGAGGTGTTTTTACTAAAATTGAATTAGTCTTTTCTTTGAAATTCTCGAAAAGGCTATTGATCATTTAATATTAGGTTGTAGAGATGAGAAGGGTGTTTTAGAGGAGATGCACCCCATTTTGCGTGGACAGAGGATGGGTAGATCACAAATAAAATCTCATTAAATTATGTGATTCACCCTCGAAAGTCACCCTGCTGGGATTCTAACCCCAACTTTCCCTCCAACGGTGACCAAGTGTGATGCGACTCTAACGCCCCAGACCACTTGGCCACCTCTGTGAACTTAATCATGGCATATACAAATTAAAATAACACTAATGGGATATACAGATGAGGAAGGTAAAACTTAGAGGAAATGTACCGGAATTTGTGTGGAGGGAAAGTGGTAAGTGATGTAGGGTAAACCAACTTAGACGTAAACAGTTTCCCGATCAAATCTGAGGAGCTTGAAAAGAACAGAGTTCGATTCTCGGTTGGATGCCAAGCTATGCATGTAATTACTAAGCCTATTTATAGCTACCACTACCAAATTATAAAATAAAATACCAAACTCTTAATCCTCGAAGGAAGTTTACATAACACGCATCGGTAGCCACGGGAATAGAGACATCTAGCACGTCTAGTCTAATTGGCAGGTTACAGGTAAGTTGAGGTTTAAAACTTGGCTGGCTGCATTTATGGTGTATTTTATAAAGGATTTACCACTCTATCTGTCATGCAAATGCGGTTATATTTCCTCTAAATAATCATATATTCCTCATATGTACTTTATAAGTATGATAAAATGCCTAAGGGCCCATAGCCCGGACGGATAGCAAAATTGCATAATATATGCCTACTCCGTCTATGATCAAAGCACACCTTACTTAGTCCCCCTATGTTGTAGACTATTAAATACATTCATTGTGAAATCAGTCAAGGTAATAAGATAGTTAGTTACCTTTGAGAATATAAACTAAGAGTACATTCATACAAAAACAAGTCAAACACAATTTTCTTTACGAATAGAAGGCAATTAAAGAGCATGTTTTGCTAAAGTAAAGAGATTTTTTCATGTAACAAAATTTTCAGTATAATTTGTACAGTCTAGATTTAGAAAGAAAACGAAGCAGCTAAAATAAGCACTTCAGTGAGAAGTAATCGTTGATTGCCTTTATAAATTAAAGTTTCGCAATCTAGTCGTGTAATTAAAATTTATTTGTGAGGGCTTTTTGTTAGTTTTTCTCGTAGAGTGGAGTCAAAGGAGGACGAGGGGTAAGGGGTATGGAGGAATTTAATCGAAATACATACAATATGATGAATATGGCAGATTATCAAAATATGAATATGTATAAAAATATCTTTTCATGAACGTAATTAATTTCACAACCCACTGCTTTCTAATTATATTGTTTTCATTTTATATACAAACAAATACAGATTTAATTTTGTTTTATTTTTAATTGGCCACAACATTCAATTAGATATTTGAAATGTTTGAAGCTATTCACCATACCGTGAGAGGCGACCTAAAAATGGAAACGAATTCCACCCTGGTATTCTGAACATCCCTTGCTCGATAATAAGTGGCAAATATAATAAAGTATAGATTCATTTCTTGTCATCATGTACGTGCAAACATTCTTTAATCCCATTTTAATTTGGTCAGATATTTTTAGTTTTTTTCCCCACCTTTGTCGGGCTATACACAAATACACACTGGTGAGGTGGGGATGAAGAAGGTAGAATTTAGAGAAATATATCGGCATTTTCGTGGAGAGTGAGTGGGAGACCATATAAGAAAAAAACTCTCTTCCAACCAAGATTCCAACCCCGACCTCCCTGTCACTGATAAACCAGATAAACGAGCTTGAAACCTAGACCACGTACTCATCGATGCTCATAATTGGATAACTAGGCCAGTGGGATGAGCCCTATCATTTATGGTTTTTATGTGTGTTTGTGTGTGTGTAACGCGTCTTTCTATCCGTTAGATAATTATTATTATTTATCACCGCGTCTTACTACCCGTTTGGATTATACGCTTAAGTACTAATTACGCTAATGGATTAGGAATTGGGAACGTTGATTTAGAGGAATTGAACCCGCATTTGCGTGGAGGTAGAGTGGGAAATCATTTAGGAAAAAACACCCCAGTTCACCCGACCGAGATTCGAACCTCAAGCTTCCCGTCCTTGGCAGTCGAGCTCAACATGACTAGCGCGTTAGCCAACTACGCCACCGAGGCGGGTTTTCTGCCCGTTAGAGCTACCCAAATATTTGCATCAATGGGGTCGGGATGAGGGAGGTAAAATTAAGAGAAATGTAGCCACCTTTATGTGGAGGGAGGGTGGAAAAGTGTTTAGGGAAAACCAGTCACATTAAACCCGAACACGATTCAAACTCCAATCTTCCCAGTCACTGGTCATCTAGTGACGGCTTAGACCACGCGACCACCAATGTGGCACACTTATATTTATGTATTTAGTGAACCCACATTGATGGAACATGTAAAAATGCGTCAATATCATCTTGTATAGTTAACCGTTGATGGGGAATATCGTGGTTCGATTTCCAGTTGGATACATTTTAATAGTGAAAATAAATGTACGAATTGACCGAATGGATAGTAAGACACACACACACACTCTAAAAGGGATAGATTTTATCCCACTCTACTAATTAATTGACTAGCTGCATCGGTGGGCATATGGTCTAAATGATAAGCTCATTTAGTCTGTTTTGCTGGTTATAGGTAGATTGGGGACCTAATCTCAGCCGGGTTTTCTTAAGTTAGATTTTCTTTAATATTTTACCACTTAACCTCCACGCAAATGTGAGTATCCTAACTATAGAACCTAGAGTAAAGTGTGGTGAACAAAAGATTGGGGCTGACATTGTATGAACAATCTCCACTATTTAAATTAGAGTTACAATCATGAGTAGTACTATCTTATTTTCTCTTGTTTCCCACTACCATTAAAATCCACTGATGTTTAAGTAACTTTCATCTTCATTTCTGTCGAGGACGGGGAGATCGAGGTTCGAATCTCGGTCGGGTGAACTGGGGGTGGTTTTTCCTAAATGGTTTTCCACTCTCCCTCCACGCAAATGCGGGTTCACTTCCTTTAAATTCAACCTTACCCATTCCTAATCCATTAGCGTAATTAGTACTTAGCGTATAACTCGAACGGGTAGTAAGACGTGGTGCTAAATATTATTATTATTATTATTATTCATTTCTGTCCTAGAGTGGACGTGACCACTTAGAACGTGAACATCAAGGAAAAACAATAGTTATAAAAATAAATACAAACTTGCCGAAATCCTTACACAAGAACAACTTACGAGACTATAGCGCAGACCAAACACCCAACATTATCTAAACAAAACCTTGTTTTCATGAAAAGGGTTTTTGAAAGCTTGGTGAGAAGGTTTAACTTTTATCAAACTCACTACCGGCTTAAAAGTAAAGTGCCGAATACTGTCTAGCGTTAAAAGGGCCGTCGACCGGACTATTGAGATGTGTTGTAGACGTCCAGAAATCCCACATTATTTAAGAAGATTGCTATTTCTAAATATGGTTCATTCCAAAATGAAGGGGAAGGGGATTTCCTTATAGATATAGATCCTTTACATTTTTAATGATCCTAGTTAATAAAGATTTTACTTCCATGTTCTTATCATTAATTCAGTTTTTAAAACTTATCTTCGGATCTCAATGTGATATTTCCCTTTGGTGAATAATCTATACAGAAAAAAAATGGATATTATATTTAATAATACATTATATTCATAGAGAATAGCCGTGGTTCACATGGCTTAAGATGTCAGTCTCACAATTAATGTGATAATTTGAATAAATAAACTCTTGGTACTCGAACAGGTCTCAAGATAACATTATAAGGTAGTTATTGTTTTAGTGGAATTTATGTTCCAGAACTGCCATTCCCATAATAAATACCGTGGTTTGAGTATATTCAGTGGTGAAGTCGTAAATTTAGCAGTGCCGAAACACAACCAAAAGATGAAAGGGGAGGGGTATTTTTGGGAGCACCGCTAGAGGTGAAAAAATGTCACAAACAAAAATACCTCTAGAAGCTATTTGGAGCATTTTTTAATGGTTACTAAAGCAGAAACTTACTTAGAGCACTTCTCCAAAAGTTCTAAGTATTTGCATGGAGCAAAGTAAATTTCATCGGAATTAATTGATTCATATTATGAAAATAAGTTTTAACATAATATTGATATCAATTCAATTAGGGGAACTTAGAATTGCATAGTACATTTTAATATTCGACTCGGCACAGTGAAATGTAATATTTTTCCACAAAAAAGTAGTGCTGGAACGGCGTTCCCACGCGTTCCCGCTCCACTATACCATTGAATATATTTACCTTCAATAAGGCATTATCCTTTAAAGTGGCTGCCTGGTCTAACGCGCTATTCTCGCGGTAGATTAGACTGCCAATGACGGGAAAATCGAGGTTCGAATCTCGGCGTTTACTGAGGGTGGTTTTTCCAAAATGCCTTTTCACGCAAATGTGGGTACACTTCCTCTTAATATAACCTACATAATCCTTAAAACCATTAGCGTAATTAGTACATAAGTGCATAATCCGAACGGGTATTAAGACCCGGTGCTTAAAAACCCAACAGCATTGTTCTTAAGGGTAACTACCATCGCACTATTATATTCTATAGGAATGGAAGTTCACTTTAAGCCCACAATCCTAAATGTCTTAGTACTTTTAGTTGTGAGTCTGTTAAAAAGTACATTAAATAATGGTTTGAGGAAGGCTAGACCTAATTTTCTTTCCATTTACTTTTATCTCAGAATTGCAATATTTCACGTGAAGCGAGGTTAAAATGAACTTTTCTTAAACATTTTACATTTATAAGACTTTAAATTAATACCGATATATATCACATTAATTTTGGTTTAGTAACACATTTTAAAATAGCAAGTTTTCTGCGCGACGTCATTGAAGGTAAGGTAGAGGGAAAGAGGAGCTTAGAAATAAGGATGATTTAATTATTGAATAACTTGAAAAAAATTTTGGTAACTGAAGGGAGGAGGCAGAGGACGAAGTTCATTGGTAGTCTATGATCACTGACAAAAGGAACGGACATCTCGTAAAGGGTGCCTCACACTTTCAATATTACTGACAGTATTACTGTCATTCCTTCAATAACGAGCTCACACTATCAATATTACAAACAATAATTTGGTCAGTACATATCTTACTGGTGATGGATAGTTTAAGAAATGCTTGTGTTTCATTTGTTTACAGGAAGAAAGTCCGGAAGCGATGGACTTAGAGAATGAATTGAAAAGCGTGAAAGATACATCTATCACAGTTGAAAGAAATAAAGATTTTCAACCCCGATGATTTCAAGAATTATTTTAGAATGAGCCCCACTATTTTTAAAGAGTTGTTGAGGTTGGTGTTTTCCAGAAGTAACAAAACCTTCTTTATCTTTTGCTTTGGCCATGGCTTATGTTATTTAAACAAACATTTTAAATGATTACTCACTATAATAGATGTGCATTCGATGATGGCTTATGCAATAGTGACGAAAATATTGTCACACTCCTCACAGGTTCATTATTACCGGTGGTATTATTAACAAACTAGCAACTACTGAATGGAATTGGCATCGGTCCATCAGTATACTGACAGACAGTCAGTTACTACCTACACGACCAGTAACACTGACAGTATACGAATACCGTCAGTAATACTGTCAGTAATATTGAAAGTGTTAACTCCCTTAAGAGAGAATATCTAATAATAATAAACCACTTCTTAAATAACGTGGGATTTCTTGAATGTTCAATACGTCTCGGCCCTACGGTATGAGGATTCTCCTATTATTATCTTCATTTCATAGGTATATAGATTGTAAGCATACTTTTTTAAATAAGAGGAAGGAGCTCTAATAAAATAAGAGGCGTGCGTATGTCTGTAATGTTCGGGTTCTACCACAAACAAAGGCCACTATCATAGACAGTTTCAAAGGGAGTCCCAAACGCCTGTATGAGGATTCACTCGCTTTACTCGTTGGGGGCTCCACCCCCTAACCCCGAGTGAGTTTTCTTTGCAAGCGGATGTATACTAATGTAATTCCAGCGTTGTTTTGAACGTAACGACATAAAGTAACCGGTATTGTATTTTTCACACATTATTTTAGTTCATCCATACTTATAGGGAAGATAGAATCATAAAATTTGGCACGCATATGGAAATTGTATGTGCCAATATGCTTGCCAAATTTTATGATTTTATCTGCCCCATAAGTGTGTCATAAAATTAAAAAATATGTGTAAAATGTGCAAAATTTACCTAAAATCAAAAATCTAAGGTATAACCGATATAAATACTACATAAAGTATCAGGATCAAACTTGTGGCTCTCGCCAAATCCGTAGCGTTCAATGCAATCCATTTTTTGATAAGTCTTACTGTTTAGCCAAAAGAGATCCCCAAAGAAATTTCTGCACTGACTTTTTTTGGGGGGGTTGCATTTTAAAATTTTAACTTTTTGGAATTTTGCCGTCGGTTACAAGCTAGAAGCTATAAGTTTGCCAAATTTCAAGTTTCTTGCTCTTCTGGAAGTGGGTAAACACACACAGTGAGTGAGTGAATAGGCCATGTGGCTTTATAGTAGTATAATTTATATATATGTATATATATAGTAAAATTATGATAACTGGGCTAGTAAAGCTGCTATAGATTTTGTCAGTAACGTCTTAATAAAAAAATACAATTTTTAGGGGAAATATATCCGAATTTGCGTAGAACGAAAGTAGAAACCAATTATTAAAAATACACCTTAGTACCCCCGTCTGGGATTTGAACCACAACTTCCTAATCAACGACAAATGAGACTATATGAAATTGGCATTTAGATTGTGGGACCATTAATGAGGGTGGACATAAACACTTAGATGTTTGATATTAGGTATGAAAATTTGCTACCTTCTAAAAAATATATATATATATATAATATATTATATATATATAGTTACAATATTATGAGTACAATACTACGGTGTATTAAGAGCCCTAAACGAGAAAAAAGACGTATTATAATTTCGATCCCACTGAGTCAACGATAAAGATATAAAAGTGTCAACCTCTATACTATGAGTCTATGACCCGCTCTAGTGGGTACATGGAATAAACGCTTGAGCCAGTTTCATAGACTTAGTACGCCTCAAGTGCGGAGCTATACTAAATATAGGATGACACCTACCTGGACCGGAATGGAATGGGCCAGTTTCATAGTGAAACTGGCCATTCCACTCGAGTTTAGCTAGATGCTGCCTTTTATTTAGTTGGCGCCGGACTTATAGGGCCAGTTTCATAGTCAGACTTAGTGAGCCTAAAGTGCGAGTCGATACTAAATACAGGACGACACCTACCTAGACCAAAATGGAATGGGCCAGTTTCGCATATGAAACTGACCCATTCCATTCAATTCTAGGTAGGTGACGTCTTGTATTTAGTATAGCGCCGCACTTGAGGCGTACTAAATCTGACTATGAAACTGGCCCTAAGTGTGCTATGTCTGAATATGAAACTCGCCCTCTACATACTGCCGTCTTTAGTAACAAAATTATATGTATTTATTTTATTATTATTTCTAAAACCGTGTCTTACTACCCTTTCGGTTTATTCATCTATTTAGGCCTACTAATTAATCTAATGTTTTAAGGACAGTAAGGTTGAACTTCGAGAAAATGCACCCGTATTTAAGTGGAGGAAGAGTGGAAAAACCAATTAGTAAAACTAGCTTCAGTGCACCCGAACAGGATTGAACCCCAATATCCCAGTCATCGGCCACCAGTTTATTGCGAAGGTAGCACCTTAGACCATGCAGCCACTGAAGCGAATTTTAATAAATAAAGACGGCCATTATTTAAGCTCATCTGGTATGGTTTACCAGTGATGAAGAGGTTGTGGTTTAGATCCCAGTTGGGTGTACTGAGTGGGTTCTTCCTTAATGGTTTTACCCTCTTCAGCCACACATATTTTGTTAAATTTTATCTACTCTGCCTTTCTCATACTTAGTCAATTAGTGTAATTAAATGAGAATAGTTCAAATGGATAGTAGGCTAATACGCGGCGAAAAAAAAAAGAGTTTTAGTGATTTCAATCAATTGTAAAAAAAGTTTACTATATTTTATATTCGTTAGTTTTAGAATGTTTTACGCAAACAGGGTGAGTATGAGGCAAGTAGAACTTGATTAACATTAAGGGATATGGGAGACCAATATACGTAAAACCCACCTCAGTACTCAAAGTGTAACTTGAACCCCAACCTCACAGAGACTGGAAAATCAGACAAAAACAAAACTAAAGTTATTCTTTTTCTCATACCTATAAAATACGAGCTACCGAAAAAATAAAATTTTAGCTTGTCAAGGACGCTAGAGTGTCCATGCCTACACTAAGCTATCCAAAATAACCAAATAAAGACTTATAATAGGTAACAAACGCTATGCGGGTCTATGTGTTGTTCACACCATTACAATATAATTACATGGTATGCGCTACACAGTTGAATAAACTTCCATTTCCGCCAGTTATAGAGCGGTCGTCCTTGGAACAGGACGCGGATACCAGATGAGACTACGAACAGGATGGGAAGGTATGTTTGGGTGCGGTGAGTAGACATCGTTATTTAAAACAAATTGTTATATTATGATGGGTTCTGAATGTTTATAACTGCCTGGGTTATCCGAATATTTATACACACAAGACCCGTTTCAGTGGCCAAATGGTCTAAGGTGTCACTCTCGTGTTTGACTGGCCTTCTGATGATGTGAAAATCGGAGTTAAAATCCCGACTAAGTTTATTAAGGGTGGTTTTAACTAAATGGTTTCCCTCTCTCCTTCCACGCAAATTCGGGTGTATTATTTCTCAAATACGTCCTCATCCCGAGCCCGTTAGAGTAATCATCATAATTATATGCTTATAGCTTGAATAGGCAGGAAGACATGGTGATAGAAAAAATATTTATACTTATAATGTAGTGATGAGGAAGGTAAATTTTAGAGGAACTGTACCTCCATTTGTGGGAAGAGAGGGTGGGAAACCATTCAGCAAAAAAAAAAAAAAACTGGGTCATCCTTCTAGGATTCATACACAAACCTTCCCATCACCAGAAAATTAGACTATACAATACTGACGCCTTTGTCTGCATGCCCACTGATACATATTATTACTAGTCAAACAGGGACCAGGACGTGTTTTGTCCAGGAGAGAGAAGGTAAAAACGACGTTATGTTCCAGGTTAAGTCGAGTTTAATTAAAATCACGAGGCTGTAAGTGTAGGGGGGGCAAAAGTAGCGTAATGTATAGGTTAGGCTAGTTTGAACAAAAAACACAGGGTAGAAAATGTTTATATATATATATATATTAATACAGCTATGTTACATTATGTACAATATACTAGTTCACACTTCATGCAGACCTCTTCATTTTGCTCTCAATTTTTTCATTCAAACTTCATATACCCATTTAATGATTTCTGAGACTTTGAAATCAGTTTTAACACAACCGTAATATCCACAAACAAACGTTCATCGTTTTTACACAAATAATAATGTATAAAAACTGAAAATATGTAAATAGCTATAAACAAATTATGTGGCCTCAAAGCAGAAGCTACACATTACACAGATCAAGAAAATATTATTTAACATGGGCACCCTGCATGGACTATAGGTAATGTGTAATCGGTAATGTGGGGAACAAATTTATTTGATTTAAACTAAGTGGCGTAGCAAGACTTTTAATAGATTTTGATATGTTTCACACTTAATCAGAAATGCGAATTTGGAATAAAGGACGAGTCTAATCAATCTTGCTCAATATTATTGGTCACGAGAATCATATGTAAATTGTTAAAAAAAAATCCAAGACCTTTGAGCCCTTTACCCATGTAATAAAACAGGGGTAGGGCAGTGTACCCATGTTTACTCCAAATCCGGCGCCTGTATTGTTAATTATTATTATTTTTATTACTATTATTTAGCACCACGTCTTACTACCCATTCGGGTTATACGCTTAAGTACTAATTACGCTAATGGATTAGGAATCGGGAAGGTTGAATTTAGAGGAAGTGAACACGCGTTTGCGTGGAGGTAGAGTGGAAAACCATTTAGGAAAAACCACCCCCAGTTCACCCGACCGAGATTCGAACCTCAATCTCCCCATCCTCGGCAGTCGGGCTCAACACGACTGGCGCGTTAGCCAACTACGCCACCGAGGCGGGTTTATTGTTAATTAAACGTGACTTTTAACTTCCTTCTGCTTGCGTGTATGAAAAAACGGATCATGTAATATTATTTAATGTGCTAGCAGAAAGATTTTATTAAATACCAATCTAACACTTTAGCTCATTCAATAGTGCATTTTATTACTGAGTGAGTGGTCCCAGGTTCCATACCCGATGTAACAGATACATGTATCACTGGTGAAATGGTAGAATCCCAATTCACAGTGATTAATTAAGGAGGCCGCCTACCAGAGAACTGAGACGCACTGCAGAAATCCAGAAATCACACGTATTAAGTTGTTTGTTATTTCTAGAGAATAGTTCACACCAAAATATAGGTAAATCATAATATGACTAGAAACAAAAAACTATAAGCTGTGTTTATTTTAAATAAAATCATGAAAGTTTGAAATTAGTTCGTTTCAGTGACGTAGTGGTGAGATTAAAAGTAAATGGTTCGAAACTTAGATTTAGTCTTCCTGAAACAAATAAAAGAAATATTTTTAACAAGGTCACAAAAGAATATTTTAAGATCATTGAGGATTGTTTTAGTGGTTTTGAAAGCTTCAGAATAACCTCTCCCATAATAAATACGAACGTGGGAGGATAGTTCCCTTCAAGTAGGAGCTGCTTTTATCCGCCGGGGGAGACGGTGTTTGTAAATAGTGTTCTGATATAATTGGTTAATTCTGAAACAGCACTTTAAACAACCATTATATATTTTTGTTTTTATCAAAAGGCAATTTATTAAATGTTTGATGAGCATGATTTAATATTTGGTTTCTATTTAGAGTTTACAGGTACTTGGAATTCGATTCTTCTGATCATAAAAAAAAACAAAGGCCTAAGTTTTTATAGTGCGTCGTGAAAAGAAGTTAACGACCTCTTAAATCTCTTCTTTATGAACTTTTTTCTTTTCCTTTACCTCTTTGCATAAAATAAGGACTTTTCTTTGTAACCGACATCGTAAATGCGTTCTTGAGCGGTGAGAATGAAGATATTTTTTTATTATGTTTTAAAGAAAGCTTATAAGGGCACATTAGCATGCATTAAGCACTAAAATATTCAAGTGTTTGGGATTGCGAGGAAGAGTTTTTAAGGACTTTTTTTCTTTATTACTCTCGCTGACTCTAGTTTGTTATTTTCTTCACCTTCACCACAAGGAAAAATTATTACGTGTATCAGGATAGGCGTTTTAAGGAGAAGGGCGTGTCTTTTAGAATCTAGGGACATGAGGCATGTACCTGAACGAGAATACATGTTTAGTATATGAGAGACATACATCAAAGATTATATATGTTCTTTTTCTACTTTGGACATTTAACGTCCTCTTTATGGGCCGATTGATTTTAATAGTTCTCAAACTACAAGCCAACTTTATTTTATAATTAACACAACACCTAGTCTCCCACCTATTAATCCATCATTTTTAAAGGAAAATCTTCAATGTTATTAATAAGATATTTTTCAGCTATGCAAGTAATCGAACCCTGGCTCAATAGAATGGGAAGTGTGCACGCTACCAACTTGGCTACCATAGGGATTGGATATCAAACATTATTGTTAGTAGTTCCATCACAAGAGCTGTGAACTTATAATCTAAAGAGTAGTGACAATGAGAGTGGTTTGAAGGAAATGCACTAATACTAGCTTGGAGAGATGAAGGCACTGATAAATCACACGTGAAAATACCAACACCAGTGCACTAAGCCAAAACTATAACGTTGATCCCTCCATCAGCTGCAATCCAATATATTGCGACATTAACAGAGTGGGACCACCAATGCAGCTGACAAATATTTATATTTACTGTACATTTAATAATTAATACATATAGGCTAATAATAAAAATAGTTAAATTATATATATCTTAAATTAAATTGTACTAGGATATAGAATTTTCATTTCTGAAAATTTAATCTGTTTACAAATCTGACCAAATTGACAGAACGATTAGTGTACCCGAAGCACATTTGAAAAGTTTGTGTTTCGATCTCAACTGCCTGCTATTTGGTTTTCCCATCATATCTACATGAAAATTACGATATAGTTAATTATTATAATCTCATTGAGCAGTTATAAATAACCGTACTGCTAATACAGTGGTTTGAGGTGTCAAATTCCAATAAATTGAACTGCAAAGAACAGGGAGGTTTCGCATGCACTCTAGGGTAGTTTTCCACATGTGATCTATTACTGGAATTTTCCAACTAGATTTTTTTTGATAATGTGGATGCAATATGCGGTGCACATGAAAAAAAAGGATACAGCACAATCATATTGTCTGTTAGCTTGGATGAACATCATTTAAAATAATTAGCTATTAGCTAGTTATTTTTTTAAACATGAAAATTAATTCATCATGTAAGACACCACCACTATTTTTTTTTTTTTTCACTTTTACAAAAAAATCTATATGAAAATTATTCTAATTTTTTTTATTTGCAGAAATATAAGAATAAATTCTTATTTATCATAAATATTAATATCAAGGAACCTATTTTGAACTAAATCTTAAGAGCTATTTTTGAAATATTTCAGATTTTACAAAATTTGTCAAAACTAAACTAGTCTTAAATTAATTCATTTTATAAAACAATATTTATATTTATCATGTAAAATAGTACTCAGATATCAATTATGAACAAAATCATTAGAGCTATTTTAAAAACATTCGCATTATTAAAAATTAATCATTAGCTATCTACTATCAAATTATCTTTTTTAAAGAAAAACAACATATAGAATTGTTTAATTGCTAATTCTTATGGGATACCTATATTTCACCAAATAATTAGAGAAGTAAAATATTTCAAGTTTTTTAAATGCCGGTCATCAGTAAACTACCCTTAAGTGAACGGTTTCTCAAAAAACAAGTATACAGTTGTATTTTAATGTCAAACATTCCTCAGATATACATTTTAAACAAAATCGTTAAAGCTATTTTCAAAATATTACATATAATCAAAAATTATTCAACAGTAAACTTTCCTTTAAAGATTTTTTAACCAAAAATAAAGTATATATTGTTATTTGGGAGGCCAAACACTCCATGTATATATATATATATTTTTTTTTTTTGCAAAACTGCTAGAGCTATTTTCGAAAAATATAAAATTCTAAAAAATCACTCATCAGTAAATATTCCTTAATTATAATGCTAGAGTCAAAATAAAAAACGTTCCTAGGTATTGCCCTATAGCATCTAGATAACAAAATTTAACAAAACCCATAAAACGTTTTCCAATCTGTGGTCAGGGACAGACAGATATAAGGACACACAAAAATGCAAAATCCACTTTTTTGGTTTCGGATGCAAATAAAACGTAGAATTCATCAAAATCTCTAGATCTAAACGTTTCACGATTACAATACTTTATATTATTTAGATTAGAAAGTAAAAAATAATCTGCCAAAAGTCCTTGCCTTTAAAACATATCATTATGAAAGGGTTTAGAATAAACAAAGTCACAACCACCAAACCTTTAACAAGAAAAACTAACCGAGGGGTCGAAGTTGTGCCAACCCAAGTCGTACAAATCACAGAGAAAGGGTTTTCCCGAATGTGAGTAAAGTCTGCGAGCAATCCCTGGTTCGCAAATATTACACCCTACTTAACGATCTGAAAAGCCAACATTTGGCATGGGTTAACGATCCGTGCCAAAGCAACGAATGGGAACACTCCCTCCCTCCTTCCACCCCCTTCAACCCCCTCTTTAAGTACTGTACCGCACCCTGAAGGCGAGGCTCAGTTTACATTAATTCCGGCAGAACAGCTCTCATGATTTCCAAAATAGTTGGAAGTTTGGGGTACGCTAAGGGATGGTGGAGATGGTAAGTTTGAGAACATACTCCCTTCTCCACGCAATGCTTGCTGGGTAGAGAGAGAGAGAGTTGTAGGAAGAAAGAGACGGTATTTGGGTATGAGGTCTCTCAAATAAGAGAAATGTATGTTTGAGAGACGTTACAGTGTCAATATTATATAGAGCTACATGCTATGAGACAAATGTGGCGGGGAAGGAAGGGGGTATATTGAGAGGAAATTAGAGGAAACGTTGGTTAGAGGCGTTGGAGGGGTGGGAGGAGACTTTAGATGGAGAGATTACATATTTGAAATTAATATTGAATCGATTGCATGTCTTAAACAAGCTTTAAATAAAATTTGAAGATTTTTTTCCACCACGTCTTACAACAAGCCTATATTAATTAGGCTAATGTGGTAGCATTTCCGTGGTAGGAGAGTAGAAAAACATCTATGAAGAAACACCATCAATACACCCAAATGGGTTTCGAGCCTCAGCCTCCACGTCACTAGCGAAACAGACTAAACAAGCTTGACACTTGAACCGCGTGACCACAGCACTAGTTTTTTGTTAATAATTTGAGTACACAAATTGTATAAACCATTTATGAAAGCTATTAAATTTTGTGAGTTTTCTACAAGCCTGGGATATCGTTACTTAATTACACTGATTGGATAGTGTTAAGGAAAGTAGAATGTTTTAATAAATGTACCTGAATTTACTTGGATAGAAACGAACTATTTAAAAAACAATGCTAAGTACACCCAGCCGGGATTTGAGCCCCAAACATTATCACTGGAAAACCAGACTAAATGAGCTCAGCTTTGGGTCCACGTGAGTAGATGGCAGGGTGAGCTGGCCCACTTTGACCTTTGACCCCGACGCTGATTGGCTGCTATAATTAGACCTCCCCCCTCCCATCCCCTCCCCTCCCCACCCCTCCGCTCTGATTACAAAATCTCCACCAGTTGATTACGAAATTTCCTCCCCTACACCCCCTCCCCTACAACCCACCCTTCCCCCTACAACACCCCTTCCCCTACAACCCCCTCCCCTACACCCCCCATCCCCTACAACCCCACCACACATTGAACATGTTGGTACTTGTGCGGGCCTTTTTTTCTTAATTATTGTTGAGTGCTAATTAATTATTCATGTCTGCTAATTGATTATTGATGTGTGCTAATTAATTATTCATGTATGGGTAGAAGGAAGGACATTGGGGTATATTTTATTTGGATGGTGAGCATACGTCTCTGCACGAACCTCTCGCTACGACTGTCCTGCGTAGAATGGAGGGCAACTTTTCTGGTCGGCCGCTTACCGAGTAGTGACCATTGCGCATAACGGTTGCGCATCCTTTCTCTTTTTCCTCCCTCTTCCCTTGTGGCAGCGACCCACAATGTTTAGGGGGTAGGAGGGGGTCAGTTGCCTCCCAGTGGAAAATTTTATGTTGCAATAAGCAAACGTTTAAAGTTTCTTGAACTCGTCTTTCCCGCCAACCCACCCCCCAAGTCCCACCCCTTGTCACAGAGGTCGTGGACTCAAAGCTAATTTTGGCTACTCTGTTTCTAGGAGCTACAGCCATCTTTTGGTAGAAACTCGAACTAGAAGGCCTCATGGGGTGACTAGAATTAAAATATATACAAACAACTAATGATACTCGACTAGAAATAACCAGGAGGATAAAAAAGTATAACGGGTGCATTAAAAATATGAGTGTTTTCATGTAGAAAAAAATAGCTCAAAATCTTTGAAAAAAAATTGTCTGTCTAAAAAGATTATTCAACCAAGGGATTCGAACCACGATAGTTTCAAATTGTCTAGAATTAATCAAGCAGGTGTGCGTCCGAAATTAAACTTGAGCCCTAAGACCGCTACAAATACAGTCCAGGGCAGTCTGTCTTGCGTAGAATGGAGGGCATCTCCTCTGCTCGTTCGCTTACCGAGTAGTGATCACTGCGCATCACGGGTGCGCACTTTCCCCTCACCCTCTCCTCTCACCTCAATCACCCTGTGACGTCATCGAGACCCGTCGCTGGATCGACAAAACGTGTTGAGACAAGAATTGAGGTCATTGACCCGGGCAATGGGTTTTCCTGGTGTTGCAACACGACATTGAATTAGGTCCCCCACCCCCTATTTGGTAATGGGTTTTCCCTGATGACTGGCGCCGGTTTGGCGGGTTGACAAGACAAGTCGAGACAAGAATAGATCACGAGAGGGCCATCTCGTAGGGGGGGTGGATATATAGGGGGGAGACCCGTTCGGTCATCTATTTATAAGCGTCTGTAGAGCGGTTCAAGATGGACAAGTTACAACAGTTGGTGAATATTGTTGACGCCGTGCAGACCGTAAAATTGAGTGATCTAACAGTGGATCAAAAGTACTCGCTGGATAAATTAAAGGCTGTCAATACAAAGTTCGGGAGACGCCTAATAGCCTATCTAGATGGCGAGTTTTGTGTATTTTTACCTTGTCGTTTCGGTACTCTAACAGATGAAGACGTGTGCGAGCTTAATAACGAAAAATTGGTATTTACCTGCGCCGGAGTAAAACCCGGTTCACCTACCATTGTGAACTTTGAACGTGTTTAAGAGTCAAGCAGTTAACAACAACAACATCGGGCAGACGGGTAGTTAATACTTGTGCACGGTGGACCCTACAAACCATACAGCACGTTTTATAGCTCACGGGTACGCTCACCATGTTTAATTTAACGTTTGTGGGTCATACGGTTACGGGTTGTGCCTATATGACAGGAGAAAATATTCACAGTGTGGTTGTGAGCGATAGACAGGTAATTTACAAAATAGTGAACCAAGACAGAGAGGAGCGAGGCTACATCGAGTTTTGCGACTCTACCTGTCACACGATAAGAGCGACTAAAGTACTACCCTACGAGAGAATCGAGGAGACTTACCTGTGTGATATGACATGTGCTGTGTACAATTTCCGCCAAGGGGACGTCGTGGCCGTGTTGCCAAGGCCTCCACCACCCTTCAGAGCTCCATACCACCCGCCACCACCACCCTTCACGGCACCGCAGTCAACGCCCCCACCCCCAGAGTCACCGGCGTACCCGCCCCCAGAGTCACCGGCGTACCCACCCCCAGAGTCACCGGCGTGCCCACCGCCAGAGTCGTCTGCCTACCAGTACTCACAGCCAGAGTCACCCGCGTGCTCACAGTCAGAGTCGTCTGCCAACCAGTACTCACAGCCAGAGTCACCCGAGTGCCCAGCACTAGAGGAGGAGGAGGAGGAGGTAAAATCCGAAGAACCCGCAAATCTCGAGTGTTTAACAATGTACAAAACTTATCCAAACGTTAAAATTATTGGTGAAACGCCCGATGACTACATAATCGGTCTGGCCAGATTCGGTAACGTCTTACTTCCAAAGTCTGTCTATTATTTGGATTGTAAGCGGTTTAAATCTAAAGCACGTTGTATGATATATCTCGGAGGACAAAGTGTGATGTTTAAAAGTGAATTAATAAACTAGGCGCACTCATGTTGTCGTAGAACTCTGCTGACGTCATTGGAGCTAGTGGCAGACATTTTGAGAGGGGGAACGCAGTTTGTGAGTAGAGAACGTTGCCGCTTGAGCGAGAGGTTTTTTTTCACAGGGATATTTCTTTCGTTGCATTTCCGATTACCATTATGCCATATAAATGCTGCATTTGTAAGGGGGCCTACGCAAAGCTCTCCAGCCTTATTCGCCACAAACATCAATGTCATCAAACATCTCAAAATACTGCTCACCAGGATGCCTGTTGGGACGAAGAGGTATTGTGCAATGCGTTAGACAGGATCGAGAAAGAAGAATACAACCGTGTAAAGTGCTTAAACGAACTTGAGAAAAACAAAAGTTATAACGTTATGCTATCGGAAGAGATCCCCAATGAACCGAACGTTATCGTGCTCGAGAATGTTGGAAGAGTAAGATTTCCATGTAAAAATATTGGAGACATTGTCAATAGACATTCTAGTGCCTCGCAGCGTGTCCTGTACTATTTTGGATGTGACTCGTACTCATTTTCTAGATGGTAAAAAATTATATTCTCTCCTGATGTTTTTAGTGACTATATGGTTTTTTCCTTGCTATCACATGTTGCACTCTAATCTTAATTACTTGTATTGGTCACAAGGCCTAAAAAATCAATCTATGTTGTTGTTGTTTTTGTAGCTTCTCGTTATGAATGTTTTAAATACATTAATTGTTGATTGTCAATAAAAAAACTAGCAATAAAATGTTGTTGTTTTTAAACCCTGTAATATGTTGTGACTAGAAGGAGATGCCAATATACATGGGGCAACAATACCAGAATAAAATATAAAATGTGAGCACACACACACACACACGTTCACTTATAAATTATAATTGTGGTGGCGTTATATTGCTACCACTGCCAAAGAGAAAGCAAAGTAAAAGGAATTAATTAATGTTTGAGACCAAACTTCCAGGCTAAATAAACTTGTATGATTTAATTATTTTATTCATAATGTTTGAGACAGAGGTTCTAGGCTAAATAAACTTGTATTTATAGGATCATTCTGCACTATCTAGTAACTAAACATTTTTTTCAATATCTTGGGATAGCACGTATATATTTAATTACTACTTGGACAATAATTTAAACATCCAAACGGGGTAGGAATAGTGAAAGTATTTATGAGAGGTAAGTGTACTCGCATTTGCATGGAAGGAGAGCTGGAAATACCATCAGTGTTCGAATTTCTCAACCAACCAATCATACAGGCAGAGCCTCGCTTAGTTACTTGTACAATTCACAAGACCTAAATAATATTGATTTATGTGTTATTATAATTTTTTAAATTCTTGGTAGAATATGTTTGGCTGGAGAATCAAAGACAATAAGGAGATGCGGTGTCTACACCAAAATCAGCGGTCGGAGTACTGTTCTAGGGGGAGAGAGAGAGAGAGAGTTCGGTTGTAGACGTTAAAACAGTTTATAATATTTATTCACACAACACTTAAACAACAAAGAAATGTTATTTTCGCGATATATTTTGATATATATAAAACTTTGGCAATAAATTCATAAGTAATACAATTATACATTTAAATTCACTAATATATAACCTTCACATAAATTAATATGTTGTTGTTGTTGTTGATAAGTTTTAAATATGAAACTATAGCTGATGACATGATATATAACATTTACACTAAGCAAATTAGCAACTCAAACAACAAAGAAATTCAGCTAAATGATGTTCGCAAAAAATATTTTGATATAATGATATATTAAACTTTTACAAAAAAAATCCTAAGTAATACAATTATATAGATCTTGAAATTATTTTAACTATAAGGCGGTGTTATTAATTTACAACGGGAACAAACCAGTACACATGCTAAGATACATACGTAATAAATATATGTATTAAAATGTTGCAAACTCTGTAGGAGAAAATGCTACTAATAAAGATACGTAAACATTGTTTTAAATACTTATAAAATATTCATTTTTTAGCGGGCCTGCTTGAGAAGCCCCGTTTAAATAACAATAAAGTAATGTATAAGTCTAATTGTAGTATTTTTAATGAGGCAAGCTATTTGTAACGACGCTGATGAAGGAATCGCACCAATGATACATTTTTAGGCCATTCCGGGAATCGAAGCCGGGACCCTTGGCTCGCTGGTCAGGCATGCAGGTTTCGGCTGAATATATTTATTTTTACGAAATACTTTTCTCTAGCACTTTACTACCAGAAATAAACGGGTAAGCCCCAAGACTGCTGCATTTCTCTTTTGAACCATCTAAGACTCCAATTTGACAGTAGACATGGCACCTGACAATGGCCACAAGCGTGAGATAAAAGCTGATGTCGACCAGGTGAAATGTGTAACAGCATTTGCCATGCGTTTGTTGACCTCTAAGGGACGTCACAGGGCGAGGTGTGTACCCACATTTGCGTGTCATTGACATTCGAACCCTCCAACACCGCCCGAATGAGAGAGATAAAATAATAAAATTATTGATGTACCGTCATTTTTTCAGGGCTGAAATGTGAAAACAGTCAAAGTTATTATTTATGCTTTCTCCTGCTAGATATCACCGATGGCATTCGAACCCGGGACTTGTGGCGTTTGTCGACCATGCAGGGAATTTAACTCTGGACCTTTTGCAGAGTGTGTGTAATAAAATAAACTTGAACCCTAGGACAGCTACAAATACAGTCCAGGGCAGTTAATGTATCACTATGAAGGGTTAAACATACATTTTCAAGCTATACAGGGAATCTAACTCTGGACCTTTGCAGAGTGTGTGTAATAAAATAAACTTGAACCCTAGGGCAGCTACAAATACAGTCCAGGGCAGTTAACGTATCACTATGAACGGTTAAACCTACATTTTCAAGCATACAGGGAATCGAAATCAGGACCCCTCGCAAAGTGTGTGTAATAAAATAAACTTGAACCCTAGGACAGCTACAAATACAGTCTAGGGCAGTTAATGTATCACTATGAAGGGTTAAACATACATTTTCAAGCTATACAGGGAATCTAACTCTGGACCTTTGCAGAGTGTGTGTAATAAAATAAACTTGAACCCTAGGGCAGCTACAAATACAGGCCAGGGCAGTTAACGTATCACTATGAACGGTTAAACCTACATTTTCAAGCATACAGGGAATCGAAATCAGGACCCCTCGCAAAGTGTGTGTAATAAAATAAACTTGAACCCTAGGACAGCTACAAATACAGTCTAGGGCAGTTAATGTATCACTATGAAGGGATAAACATACATTTTCAAGCTATACAGGGAATCTAACTCTGGACCTTTGCAGAGTGTGTGTAATAAAATAAACTTGAACCCTAGGGCAGCTACAAATACAGTCCAGGGCAGTTAATGAACCACTATGAACGGTTAAACCTACATTTTCAAGCATACAGGGAATCGAAATCAAGACCCCTCGCAAAGTGTGTGTAATAAAATAAACTTGAACCCTAGGACAGCTACAAATACAGTCTAGCGCAGTTAATGTATCACTATGAACGGTTAAACCTACATTTTCAAGCATACAGGGAATCGAAATCAGGAACCCTCGCAAAGTGTGTGTAATAAAATAAACTTGAACCCTAGGACAGCTACAAATACAGTCTAGGGCAGTTAATGTATCACTATGAAGGGATAAACATACATTTTCAAGCTATACAGGGAATCTAACTCTGGACCTTTGCAAAGTGTGTGTAATAAAATAAACTTGAACCCTAGGACATCTACAAATACAGTCTAGGGCAGTTAACGTATCACTATGAACGGTTAAACCTACATTTTCAAGCATACATGGAATCGAGATCAGGACCCCCTCGCAAAGTGTGTGTAAAAAATAAACTTGAACCCTAGGACAGCTACAAATACAGTCTAGGGCAGTTAATGTATCACTATGAAAGGTTAAACCCTCATTTTCACCCCATATCTGGAATCGAACTAGGGTCCTTGGCTAGGCAAACAAACAAATTATCATGCGCGAAGAAACCGGCCTCGGTACACACGCACGACAGACAAGCGTGAGATAAGAGCTGATCTTGACTAGGTGAAATGTGTAACATGTTATGTCCAAAAGGTGAAAAATCAATTATTATTCTATAATAATATTTCTGTATGTGACCAATTAATAAGTACTATGATGTATTCATAAAAAATAAACACATAGTTTTGTTGATCACAATAACCAGTCTGTAATTATAAACTTTAAACCAAATTGTTCTAATATGTTTAGCAAAATTTAAATTTTCAAAAATAAATTATTTGTAAATTACCCGAAATTATTTGGTATATGTGAAAAAAAAGTATGTTATTCTTATAGATCATGAAAAAACTAATCCCTGATTTTAATTTTGAATTCAATTTTCCCGGTTAGTTAAAAAAAATTCAAACTTTCTATAAATTGTTATTGGTGATGTAAAAGAATTCCTCCGATACCAATTTTGAACCAGAGCACTCAAGCTATTTTTTAAATATCCAAATTTAAAAAAAAAAAGAAATCTGCAACTGTCACTTTTGACAAAACGTATTAATGATGAAAAAAATATAATAAAATAGTGTGCAATTTTTTTTCATATCTTTAGTAATGTCATTGGTGCCGAGTTAAAATTTTGTAGTAGAAATTCTTAAAACTTCTTGTAGGCCCTAAATGATTTTTTAGCACAGTGTTTTAATAACCGTTCGGGTTATAACACGCTTAAGTACTATTTACGCTAACGGATTAGGAATCGGGAAGCTTGAACCCACATTTGCGTGGAAGGAAAGTGGTAACCCATTTAGAGAAAAAAAAACATCAGTTCACCCGCCAGAGATTCGAACCTCAATCTTTCCCAGTCCTCGGTAGTCTAGCTCAGCACAAATCTAGTGCGGTAGCCAACAGTACACCTCGGCAGGTATTCAAATCCCCCAATACGGACTCGAACCCCGATATCTTTCACCATGTGCTTCATGCCCTCTAATTACCAAACCCATTCTTTTCCCTAAAATACGTTGTGACAGAAAGGCGCTGGCAATATACACGTAACAGCTTTGCCGGAATAAAATATTAAAGAGCGCAGAAGTGAGCCCGCATTTGCGTAGAGGGAGAGTGACAAACTACCGCCAGGTCTAGGACAGCACTATCGCCATATACTAAGTTGCACGGAGTTCGAATCCTGGTCCACTGGCTGGCACTTTCATTGGCCAGATGATTATATTTGACATATGCTTGGTAACAACATAATTACTTTTATTTTGAAAATTACTCTAGTTATTCACAAAACCCAGTCCTTCCTAATTTAACACTATGAAAGATGCGACCAACAGTTTTTTTCTTAGAGCTACAATCAGCTTTGGGAATAGAAAGGGAAATCTCGATGTTGCAAGCATGTTCTATCTTACAAGTCTCTAGGAGCATTGACATTCAGGTATATTTCTGTCACAAATGGTCTTGTGAATAAGCAGCTCTGACCACTGATAAACAGTATGAAATTCCCAAGCCCTCAGTGTTTCATAATGGGCCGTTCAAATTGGAACCCCCGAATTTAGCATGTATGAACCCAGCTATCTTTTGTAATGTACATCATGACATAACTTGAGATCCAAAGGAGTTTTTAGCAGCGCTAATGACTGCTGGAACGGTAATTCCTTCCAACGTCTTTACGTTGATAAATGCATCGTCATTTGCGCAACCGAATAGTTAATACACATTAGTACTAATTATTATCATGATTTTAGAGATTTGTAAAGCTATATTTAGAGGAAGTGTAACCGCATTTGCGTGGAGAAAGAGTTGAAAACAGGCATCAGTACACTCTACTGGTATTTGAACTTCGATCTCCCTGTCAGCAGTAGTCTTGTCTATCACGAGAGTAGTGCATTAGACCACACTGTCACCGAGTTTGGTGAAATCATGTTGACCAAATTAAATGATGCCGAAAAGGTTTTCCAAATATTAACTGTCTCATTTCACCTTTGTTCTAGCTAGTATTGGATTAATACTGAAAAAATGTACAATTAAAAGGCCTGCACTTTACCTCTGTCGTTAGTGTGTTTGCCTACTAAGCAATAGGTCCTGGATTCGATTCCCAGAATGACCTGAAAATGATTCATTAGTGGGATATGGCTTTCCCCCCTTTCATAGTGATTCATTTGCGGTAGGGGAATGGGTGTTCTGTATGTTATAGATTTAAGTTAGATTGTAAGTTGTGTGCTGATATAATCAGTCGGACGAATGTTAAAATAACTTGGATATTGTTGGGTGCTACTGTCCCCAAGACAAATTTGCTGCGTGCTTGTAAAAGAATGTAGATATCTCTCTCTCTCTCTCTCTCTGAAGAAGCGACTGAGACTGGTATTTGTCTGTTAATAGAGTTTTGATTTAATCTCTGTCGAGCGTCTCGCGTCATTGGTCAAGACGTCTAAGAATTCACTTGTGAAAGGTCACTTTAAGTGATGCGTTAGCATGTCTGCCCACTGAGCCAAGTGTCCAGAGATAGATTTCTAGTATGGATGAAAATGCAGGTTTAACCTTTCATAGTGTTAAATTAGGAAGGACTGGGTTTTGTGAATAACTAGAGTAATTTTCAAAATAAAAGTAATTATGTTGTTACCAAGCATATGTCAAATATAATCATCTGGCCAATGAAAGTGCCAGCCAGTGGACCAGGGTTCGAACTCCGTGCAACTTAGTATATGGCGATAGTGCTGTCCTAGACCTGGCGGTAGTTTGTCACTCTCCCTCTACGCAAATGCGGGCTCACTTCTGCGCTCTTTAATATTTTATTCCGGCAAAGCTGTTACGTGTATATTGCCAGCGCCTTTCTGTCACAACGTATTTTAGGGAAAAGAATGGGTTTGGTAATTAGAGGGCATGAAGCACATGGTGAAAGATATCGGGGTTCGAGTCCGTATTGGGGGATTTGAATACCTGCCGAGGTGTACTGTTGGCTACCGCACTAGATTTGTGCTGAGCTAGACTACCGAGGACTGGGAAAGATTGAGGTTCGAATCTCTGGCGGGTGAACTGATGTTTTTTTTCTCTAAATGGGTTACCACTTTCCTTCCACGCAAATGTGGGTTCAAGCTTCCCGATTCCTAATCCGTTAGCGTAAATAGTACTTAAGCGTGTTATAACCCGAACGGTTATTAAAACACTGTGCTAAAAAATCATTTAGGGCCTACAAGAAGTTTTAAGAATTTCTACTACAAAATTTTAACTCGGCACCAATGACATTACTAAAGATATGAAAAAAAATTGCACACTATTTTATTATATTTTTTTCATCATTAATACGTTTTGTCAAAAGTGACAGTTGCAGATTTCTTTTTTTTTTTAAATTTGGATATTTAAAAAATAGCTTGAGTGCTCTGGTTCAAAATTGGTATCGGAGGAATTCTTTTACATCACCAATAACAATTTATAGAAAGTTTGAATTTTTTTTAACTAACCGGGAAAATTGAATTCAAAATTAAAATCAGGGATTAGTTTTTTCATGATCTATAAGAATAACATACTTTTTTTCACATATACCAAATAATTTCGGGTAATTTACAAATAATTTATTTTTGAAAATTTAAATTTTGCTAAACATATTAGAACAATTTGGTTTAAAGTTTATAATTACAGACTGGTTATTGTGATCAACAAAACTATGTGTTTATTTTTTATGAATACATCATAGTACTTATTAATTGGTCACATACAGAAATATTATTATAGAATAATAATTGATTTTTCACCTTTTGGACATAACATGTTACACATTTCACCTAGTCAAGATCAGCTCTTATCTCACGCTTGTCTGTCGTGCGTGTGTACCGAGGCCGGTTTCTTCGCGCATGATAATTTGTTTGTTTGCCTAGCCAAGGACCCTAGTTCGATTCCAGATATGGGGTGAAAATGAGGGTTTAACCTTTCATAGTGATACATTAACTGCCCTAGACTGTATTTGTAGCTGTCCTAGGGTTCAAGTTTATTTTTTACACACACTTTGCGAGGGGGTCCTGATCTCGATTCCATGTATGCTTGAAAATGTAGGTTTAACCGTTCATAGTGATACGTTAACTGCCCTAGACTGTATTTGTAGATGTCCTAGGGTTCAAGTTTATTTTATTACACACACTTTGCAAAGGTCCAGAGTTAGATTCCCTGTATAGCTTGAAAATGTATGTTTATCCCTTCATAGTGATACATTAACTGCCCTAGACTGTATTTGTAGCTGTCCTAGGGTTCAAGTTTATTTTATTACACACACTTTGCGAGGGTTCCTGATTTCGATTCCCTGTATGCTTGAAAATGTAGGTTTAACCGTTCATAGTGATACATTAACTGCGCTAGACTGTATTTGTAGCTGTCCTAGGGTTCAAGTTTATTTTATTACACACACTTTGCGAGGGGTCTTGATTTCGATTCCCTGTATGCTTGAAAATGTAGGTTTAACCGTTCATAGTGGTTCATTAACTGCCCTGGACTGTATTTGTAGCTGCCCTAGGGTTCAAGTTTATTTTATTACACACACTCTGCAAAGGTCCAGAGTTAGATTCCCTGTATAGCTTGAAAATGTATGTTTATCCCTTCATAGTGATACATTAACTGCCCTAGACTGTATTTGTAGCTGTCCTAGGGTTCAAGTTTATTTTATTACACACACTTTGCGAGGGGTCCTGATTTCGATTCCCTGTATGCTTGAAAATGTAGGTTTAACCGTTCATAGTGATACGTTAACTGCCCTGGCCTGTATTTGTAGCTGCCCTAGGGTTCAAGTTTATTTTATTACACACACTCTGCAAAGGTCCAGAGTTAGATTCCCTGTATAGCTTGAAAATGTATGTTTAACCCTTCATAGTGATACATTAACTGCCCTAGACTGTATTTGTAGCTGTCCTAGGGTTCAAGTTTATTTTATTACACACACTTTGCGAGGGGTCCTGATTTCGATTCCCTGTATGCTTGAAAATGTAGGTTTAACCGTTCATAGTGATACGTTAACTGCCCTGGACTGTATTTGTAGCTGCCCTAGGGTTCAAGTTTATTTTATTACACACACTCTGCAAAGGTCCAGAGTTAGATTCCCTGTATAGCTTGAAAATGTATGTTTAACCCTTCATAGTGATACATTAACTGCCCTGGACTGTATTTGTAGCTGTCCTAGGGTTCAAGTTTATTTTATTACACACACTCTGCAAAAGGTCCAGAGTTAAATTCCCTGCATGGTCGACAAACGCCACAAGTCCCGGGTTCGAATGCCATCGGTGATATCTAGCAGGAGAAAGCATAAATAATAACTTTGACTGTTTTCACATTTCAGCCCTGAAAAAATGACGGTACATCAATAATTTTATTATTTTATCTCTCTCATTCGGGCGGTGTTGGAGGGTTCGAATGTCAATGACACGCAAATGTGGGTACACACCTCGCCCTGTGACGTCCCTTAGAGGTCAACAAACGCATGGCAAATGCTGTTACACATTTCACCTGGTCGACATCAGCTTTTATCTCACGCTTGTGGCCATTGTCAGGTGCCATGTCTACTGTCAAATTGGAGTCTTAGATGGTTCAAAAGAGAAATGCAGCAGTCTTGGGGCTTACCCGTTTATTTCTGGTAGTAAAGTGCTAGAGAAAAGTATTTCGTAAAAATAAATATATTCAGCCGAAACCTGCATGCCTGACCAGCGAGCCAAGGGTCCCGGCTTCGATTCCCGGAATGGCCTAAAAATGTATCATTGGTGCGATTCCTTCATCAGCGTCGTTACAAATAGCTTGCCTCATTAAAAATACTACAATTAGACTTATACATTACTTTATTGTTATTTAAACGGGGCTTCTCAAGCAGGCCCGCTAAAAAATGAATATTTTATAAGTATTTAAAACAATGTTTACGTATCTTTATTAGTAGCATTTTCTCCTACAGAGTTTGCAACATTTTAATACATATATTTATTACGTATGTATCTTAGCATGTGTACTGGTTTGTTCCCGTTGTAAATTAATAACACCGCCTTATAGTTAAAATAATTTCAAGATCTATATAATTGTATTACTTAGGATTTTTTTTGTAAAAGTTTAATATATCATTATATCAAAATATTTTTTGCGAACATCATTTAGCTGAATTTCTTTGTTGTTTGAGTTGCTAATTTGCTTAGTGTAAATGTTATATATCATGTCATCAGCTATAGTTTCATATTTAAAACTTATCAACAACAACAACAACATATTAATTTATGTGAAGGTTATATATTAGTGAATTTAAATGTATAATTGTATTACTTATGAATTTATTGCCAAAGTTTTATATATATCAAAATATATCGCGAAAATAACATTTCTTTGTTGTTTAAGTGTTGTGTGAATAAATATTATAAACTGTTTTAACGTCTACAACCGAACTCTCTCTCTCTCTCTCCCCCTAGAACAGTACTCCGACCGCTGATTTTGGTGTAGACACCGCATCTCCTTATTGTCTTTGATTCTCCAGCCAAACATATTCTACCAAGAATTTAAAAAATTATAATAACACATAAATCAATATTATTTAGGTCTTGTGAATTGTACAAGTAACTAAGCGAGGCTCTGCCTGTATGATTGGTTGGTTGAGAAATTCGAACACTGATGGTATTTCCAGCTCTCCTTCCATGCAAATGCGAGTACACTTACCTCTCATAAATACTTTCACTATTCCTACCCCGTTTGGATGTTTAAATTATTGTCCAAGTAGTAATTAAATATATACGTGCTATCCCAAGATATTGAAAAAAATGTTTAGTTACTAGATAGTGCAGAATGATCCTATAAATACAAGTTTATTTAGCCTAGAACCTCTGTCTCAAACATTATGAATAAAATAATTAAATCATACAAGTTTATTTAGCCTGGAAGTTTGGTCTCAAACATTAATTAATTCCTTTTACTTTGCTTTCTCTTTGGCAGTGGTAGCAATATAACGCCACCACAATTATAATTTATAAGTGAACGTGTGTGTGTGTGTGTGCTCACATTTTATATTTTATTCTGGTATTGTTGCCCCATGTATATTGGCATCTCCTTCTAGTCACAACATATTACAGGGTTTAAAAACAACAACATTTTATTGCTAGTTTTTTTATTGACAATCAACAATTAATGTATTTAAAACATTCATAACGAGAAGCTACAAAAACAACAACAACATAGATTGATTTTTTAGGCCTTGTGACCAATACAAGTAATTAAGATTAGAGTGCAACATGTGATAGCAAGGAAAAAACCATATAGTCACTAAAAACATCAGGAGAGAATATAATTTTTTACCATCTAGAAAATGAGTACGAGTCACATCCAAAATAGTACAGGACACGCTGCGAGGCACTAGAATGTCTATTGACAATGTCTCCAATATTTTTACATGGAAATCTTACTCTTCCAACATTCTCGAGCACGATAACGTTCGGTTCATTGGGGATCTCTTCCGATAGCATAACGTTATAACTTTGTTTTTTCTCAAGTTCGTTTAAGCACTTTACACGGTTGTATTCTTCTTTCTCGATCCTGTCTAACGCATTGCACAATACCTCTTCGTCCCAACAGGCATCCTGGTGAGCAGTATTTTGAGATGTTTGATGACATTGATGTTTGTGGCGAATAAGGCTGGAGAGCTTTGCGTAGGCCCCCTTACAAATGCAGCATTTATATGGCATAATGGTAATCGGAAATGCAACGAAAGAAATATCCCTGTGAAAAAAAACCTCTCGCTCAAGCGGCAACGTTCTCTACTCACAAACTGCGTTCCCCCTCTCAAAATGTCTGCCACTAGCTCCAATGACGTCAGCAGAGTTCTACGACAACATGAGTGCGCCTAGTTTATTAATTCACTTTTAAACATCACACTTTGTCCTCCGAGATATATCATACAACGTGCTTTAGATTTAAACCGCTTACAATCCAAATAATAGACAGACTTTGGAAGTAAGACGTTACCGAATCTGGCCAGACCGATTATGTAGTCATCGGGCGTTTCACCAATAATTTTAACGTTTGGATAAGTTTTGTACATTGTTAAACACTCGAGATTTGCGGGTTCTTCGGATTTTACCTCCTCCTCCTCCTCCTCTAGTGCTGGGCACTCGGGTGACTCTGGCTGTGAGTACTGGTTGGCAGACGACTCTGACTGTGAGCACGCGGGTGACTCTGGCTGTGAGTACTGGTAGGCAGACGACTCTGGCGGTGGGCACGCCGGTGACTCTGGGGGTGGGTACGCCGGTGACTCTGGGGGCGGGTACGCCGGTGACTCTGGGGGTGGGGGCGTTGACTGCGGTGCCGTGAAGGGTGGTGGTGGCGGGTGGTATGGAGCTCTGAAGGGTGGTGGAGGCCTTGGCAACACGGCCACGACGTCCCCTTGGCGGAAATTGTACACAGCACATGTCATATCACACAGGTAAGTCTCCTCGATTCTCTCGTAGGGTAGTACTTTAGTCGCTCTTATCGTGTGACAGGTAGAGTCGCAAAACTCGATGTAGCCTCGCTCCTCTCTGTCTTGGTTCACTATTTTGTAAATTACCTGTCTATCGCTCACAACCACACTGTGAATATTTTCTCCTGTCATATAGGCACAACCCGTAACCGTATGACCCACAAACGTTAAATTAAACATGGTGAGCGTACCCGTGAGCTATAAAACGTGCTGTATGGTTTGTAGGGTCCACCGTGCACAAGTATTAACTACCCGTCTGCCCGATGTTGTTGTTGTTAACTGCTTGACTCTTAAACACGTTCAAAGTTCACAATGGTAGGTGAACCGGGTTTTACTCCGGCGCAGGTAAATACCAATTTTTCGTTATTAAGCTCGCACACGTCTTCATCTGTTAGAGTACCGAAACGACAAGGTAAAAATACACAAAACTCGCCATCTAGATAGGCTATTAGGCGTCTCCCGAACTTTGTATTGACAGCCTTTAATTTATCCAGCGAGTACTTTTGATCCACTGTTAGATCACTCAATTTTACGGTCTGCACGGCGTCAACAATATTCACCAACTGTTGTAACTTGTCCATCTTGAACCGCTCTACAGACGCTTATAAATAGATGACCGAACGGGTCTCCCCCCTATATATCCACCCCCCCTACGAGATGGCCCTCTCGTGATCTATTCTTGTCTCGACTTGTCTTGTCAACCCGCCAAACCGGCGCCAGTCATCAGGGAAAACCCATTACCAAATAGGGGGTGGGGGACCTAATTCAATGTCGTGTTGCAACACCAGGAAAACCCATTGCCCGGGTCAATGACCTCAATTCTTGTCTCAACACGTTTTGTCGATCCAGCGACGGGTCTCGATGACGTCACAGGGTGATTGAGGTGAGAGGAGAGGGTGAGGGGAAAGTGCGCACCCGTGATGCGCAGTGATCACTACTCGGTAAGCGAACGAGCAGAGGAGATGCCCTCCATTCTACGCAAGACAGACTGCCCTGGACTGTATTTGTAGCGGTCTTAGGGCTCAAGTTTAATTTCGGACGCACACCTGCTTGATTAATTCTAGACAATTTGAAACTATCGTGGTTCGAATCCCTTGGTTGAATAATCTTTTTAGACAGACAATTTTTTTTCAAAGATTTTGAGCTATTTTTTTCTACATGAAAACACTCATATTTTTAATGCACCCGTTATACTTTTTTATCCTCCTGGTTATTTCTAGTCGAGTATCATTAGTTGTTTGTATATATTTTAATTCTAGTCACCCCATGAGGCCTTCTAGTTCGAGTTTCTACCAAAAGATGGCTGTAGCTCCTAGAAACAGAGTAGCCAAAATTAGCTTTGAGTCCACGACCTCTGTGACAAGGGGTGGGACTTGGGGGGTGGGTTGGCGGGAAAGACGAGTTCAAGAAACTTTAAACGTTTGCTTATTGCAACATAAAATTTTCCACTGGGAGGCAACTGACCCCCTCCTACCCCCTAAACATTGTGGGTCGCTGCCACAAGGGAAGAGGGAGGAAAAAGAGAAAGGATGCGCAACCGTTATGCGCAATGGTCACTACTCGGTAAGCGCCGACCAGAAAAGTTGCCCTCCATTCTACGCAGGACAGTCGTAGCGAGAGGTTCGTGCAGAGACGTATGCTCACCATCCAAATAAAATATACTCCAATGTCCTTCCCCCTACCCATACATGAATAATTAATTAGCACACATCAATAATCAATTAGCAGACATGAATAATTAATTAGCACTCAACAATAATTAAGAAAAAAAAGGCCCGCACAAGTACCAACATGTTCAATGTGTGGTGGGGTTGTAGGGGATGGGGGGTGTAGGGGAGGGGGTTGTAGGGGAAGGGGTGTTGTAGGGGGAAGGGTGGGTTGTAGGGGAGGGGGTGTAGGGGAGGAAATTTCGTAATCAACTGGTGGAGATTTTGTAATCAGAGCGGAGGGGTGGGGAGGGGAGGGGATGGGAGGGGGGAGGTCTAATTATAGCAGCCAATCAGCGTCGGGGTCAAAGGTCAAAGTGGGCCAGCTCACCCTGCCATCTACTCACGTGTCCACCACACAGAAACTGTCTAAGGAAGTCTGTTAAATTTTAGACAATCCGATATCAACAACTCCATATTTCGATGTATGTCCTTGTGATAATTTAGATCGTGCATGTCCGACCATTTTCTGCCAGATGTTTCAAACCACAGCTCCTCTCCTACATGTGACCCTGATACAGTATTTCCTATTACCTGAGCTACCTGATCATGACTTTACATTTTCTTCCAATAGATTACTTCCAAGGACAGCTGGATCGCATCGGTGTACAGACAGATAGAAACAAAGTATAAACTGGATCCAATTTAGTAAAATAAGATATTTAGCTACTATTATGTGATGTTATTATATTTTATAGTATATTAGTAACTAGTCAACCTCAGTGGTCTTGGTGTAAAGTACTCACCTTTGGAGCCGATGTTTGTGGGTTCAAACCCAGTCGAGGTCAATTGATTTATATTGATCGATAAGAATACGTAGAACAATTTCCTTCGTTCGGTGGCTAGGTAAAGCCGTTGGTCTCCTTTTGATTGTGTCATGTGAGATAACCTAGGAAGGTATGTGAAAATACCTTACCGGCAAAATTATTAGGCCATTTCGTGCTCTTTCATAGAAATTCAATGTGGAAGACTAGAGGAAATAATCACCTCTTAACTCCTTTAGAACATGGAATCTATACCAGATGGTGCAGCCAACACTAGCCAGCTAAAGTACTGAGTTCATGTACAGCTCCGGATGGATAGAATCACATCAAACAAACCTTCGGCTACAGTATTTAATTGAAATTAGCTTCCCAGATTTTAAGGGTCACTAAAAACTATCACTTTTCACTATCACTGGACAACAAATGCCAATGGGACAAAATACACTACCAGAAATAAGGCCATTTATTTTTAGGCGGATATTATTCTTGTTTATAATAATATTTTTTTGAAGGGGCATGCTGATAAATATACTATTACTTATAAATATATTTTTTTTTTACTAGTCAACCCCTTACAGGAATTGTACCATTTTCTTACTCAAAACTACATGTGGACTCTACCGCTCAGCCCCGGGGTCAGGTCTTTATGAAATTAGGCTATTATGTCTCATTAATCGAGCAGGGTAACCATCCTACCAACTAATTATTTCTCTGTCAGCGCTATTTCAAATGTAATTTCAAATGTAGTTGGTAAACATGACAGAAGCCCAAAACAGCCCTCCCTCCTTCATGGACCAATTCGGCGTCGAGAGGTTGGTTGGTTACGAACTGTCAGTTCCAAAACATCTCCCCCCCAAACATTTCAAACTGGTGACGTCATTTTGGTCTACAGTGTAACAGGAACCCTTACCTTCGGACCCAAGGGTCTACCAATCCTGGCTAGGATTAACTGTGTTAGAATCCTTCGTTCAGTACACGACACAAACAATTGGGTCGCACACTATGGTGTATCTTATCTTAGGTGACAGGAAAATAAGGATGAATAATAGCGATTACCCACCTAGCTGGTCAAATGGTTTTAGGCTTTCGTACTAGACTGCCTACGATGGGAATATCAGACTTTTAATCCCGGTTGGGTGTATTGAGGATGATTTTTTTCTTAAATTGCTCTCCACTCTCCAAAGAAAATGCTTTACATTTCTTATAATATTACACATAACTCATCCTTATTATTTGAGGGTAGTAGGTACATGCGTATATTCCGAATGGGTGGTAATACTTGGTGAACATTCAGTTATAAGGGTGAATTGTGCCAGATTTTTGGAATATTTACCAACATTTTCTGTCCTTTATAGACGATAGGAAATGAATTATGGATCTTACCTATGCAGACAGGATAAGGAGAGTGAATAGAATCAGCGCTTGCAACTAGGGGTCAAAGCTATCTTATATACGAGAGCAGGTTGAGAAGGGTGAATAGTATCAGTACCCAAAAAACTTGGGAGTGAATTAAAACTCATGTTTTCAGGATTGAGCTGTAGTTGAATAAAATTATCATCATGGATGAATAATGTCTTGTTCATCCGAGATTATGACTGTGACAACTTTAGATGAAACGTTGGAAGTTATTGCTCAAGCCAGAAGATATTGGTGTTATCAAACAACAGCTGTGAAAGCGTTCAAACCAAAGTTGAAAGTGGCCTGCAGCATTTTGCACCTTAACAATATATATATGATATATATATGATATATACAAAATATGTTTGATGTATAAAATATATCTTTTACTATATTATATAATATTATACATATATATCATATAGTATAATTGTAATAGTATAAATATAACATATAATATAACATATAATATAATAGATTTACTATATATAATATATATATTAAATCCTTTGTAGTATTTACGATATAAATACAGTAGTATTTGGATAATTCAACATGGGTTGGTTAGAAAAATTGGATAGTTCAAACCACCTTGACACCCCATGAGATTACTATCCATATAATTGATAAAAACATTTAATTCGAGTCTTAGAAATAAATATTTTGATAATTAGAAGCCTATACATTGTTAATTCTTTCGATTTTCTTCTCATTTCAAACTTAACTTCACGACAGTGGAACGCTGACAGGTGAGAAGATTCTTGAAGAAGTAAAGAACAAAAATATCCAATAATCCTTTAATGAAGAAGACAGCACAGACATCCAAGCAGAAGAACCATTACCATCCGTTTATGTATCACAATAATGGAAAACCTGAGAAGATTCACTGAATCCTAATCAGACGTAAAAAAAATTCTTCAATACAATCAATTAAATTGAAGATTTTATTTACTGTGATTAGCAAATTACAACAAACAAAGAACACTAATTTTTTTAAACGTTATGGCAAAACAGATAGGTCTGCAATATTTATGCTATTTTTTATCAAGATTTTTTTTTATTTTTTTTATTTTACCTGTTTATTCAGCTAGGCATTGATTGTGTATGTAGGCTATAGCACATACATTATAAAATGTGTGTGTTTATGTGTAGCATAGTTTGAGATTATTGATTTATAGTTAGTTATAATTGTTAGTTCGAATTTTGACTATTTCAAAAATTTTTATATCCCTTGAACTTCGAATTAAATAAGTTATACTGTAATATATAATATATGTATAATATTTCTTATCTATATATATGATATATTATAAAATATATAAAGTATATAGCATTGCTTCCAGTTTCCAGGCGCAGGGTTTGGGAGTTACGGTGATAAGGGAGTGAGAGGGTTTTGCCTTATATATATATATATATATATATATATACATTTCTAGTATATATATATATATATATACTAGAAATTTATCGTTAAGATTTCTCCTAGGTCCTAGATAAGAGATAAGACGGGGTTTTACTTTACTTAACCTCTTAGAATTGAAGGGGGGTTGAAAGTTTTCAAAATTCACTAACGTATCTTTTGAATTAGTGGATGTAGAGACATGAAATTTAAAATTAAGTTTTCTTTCTAGAATATTGAGCTGGACATTTTAACGGTTTTTAAAATGTCATCCCCTAAGAGGTTGGGGAGGGGGGAAAGCTTTGAAAGCTTTTAAAATGTACTTATATCTTTTGAACTGGTATACTTAGGAGTGAATTTATTTTTAAAATTTGACTTATATCTTTTGAACCGGTATACCGAGGAGTGATTTTTTAAAAATCTAATTATTTTGAAAATGTCTATAATAATTTTGCTTAAAATGTATATCTGGGGAGTTTCTTAAATAAACATGAAAAATAAAGCTTTATACTAATTTTGGGGGGAAAATTTGGTTATGAGTAGTTTACTTATTACTTTTCTTTAATTTGAATATTTAAAAAAAAGTTTTAGTGATTTGGTTCAAAATTGGTATCTGGAGACTATTTTATGTATCAAAAATAATGTATCTTTATATAGATAAAATAAATTAATTTAAAGGTAGTTTTTTCAAACAAATTGCTCATTAGTAAACTATCCTTAATTGAAGGGAGAGTGTGAACGATATTGTGGTATAGCCATATAGTATATAGATATCAAGTTTGAACAAAATTCATTAAAACCCGGTTTGTGTCCTTGGCCAAGGATAGATTGACAGACAAAAGAATAGACAGACAAATATGGGGACGAACAGAATTGTAAAATCCACCTTTTAGGGTCCATGATCACATAAAAAATAAAAAATTTGTCACTATTTCAAGATCGATTTTTTCACAATCACAATACTTTCTCTATATATAAGAAAGTAAAAACACTATTTGGTGTGTTATAAAATAGAAGTTGGACATGTAAGTCAATATACATTCTCGGAGAGTCGAATGATGTCTGAATAAATCGAATTTCAAAATTTAAGCCCAGGAAATTGAAGAGCTCGAAATTGATACAGCTATTATAGAACACGACTTTTAAGTGTAGTTTTTACCTCTTTTTAACTTCTATATCTTTTTTATTTATAGGCCTGCTATATTTTCTTTCTGAATTCTTAACATTTTATCCCTTTCAAACTTATAACCCTTTTGCCTAATTAATTAGGTACTTTTTTTTTTAAATATTTGATTTAATTTTAATCCTTTTTTAACTTTTTAACATTTTCGCCCTAAAATATTTCTCCCGGTCAAAGCTGGGTACTTCATAAAAAAAGTGTAAAGTTTTTAGTTGATAAAAAGGCTATAAAGGGTTACGAGAGTAAAACGTGTCAAAATGATTAAAAGGGATAGCATGAATAAAAAGAGTTAGACGTGTCATAAGGGCAAACAAGGTTAAAAAGGGTAAAAATGGCAAGAAGAGTAAAAAGAGTAAAATGTGCAAAAAGGGCAAAAGTGTTAAAAGGGCAAAAAGAGCTAAAAGGTTAAAAATGGCAGATGGTTTTTAAAAAAGGGTAAAAAGGGTTACTTAAAAGTGGTAAGAAAACGCTAAAAAAATGTATTATATTTACTTGTACCCCTTTTTTAACCTTTTGTTTTAGTGCTGCTTTTTCCCTTATTGCCCTTTTAAACCTTTGTATCCTTTTAACCCCTTTAACTTATCCTTTTTTAATTAGTTGTAAACCTTTTTATCCTTTTAACCTCTTTAACTTATCCTTTTTTAATTAGTTTTACTCTTTGACCTTTTTTAACCCTCTTATTATTTTTACTCCTAACCTCTATTCCGTGCAAATCCGCTTCATGCTATTATTGTATAATATATATGTTTATATCTATATGTATATCTATATGTATATCTTTATATATATATATAGATATCAGATAACTCTTATGTCATAATTCATGATTGTCATTTCCGAACCTTAAATAATTTTATTTTTGATTCCGATTCATCAACATTACAGTTTAATGTTTTATATACATAACAACATACCTTAGATTTAAAATATCTTATTAATTTCCCATACTCTAATGTATTTTAGAATCAACTAAGAAGTGTAAATTGTTAAATACGATACCAAAACAGAACGTCTATGTCTTATCCATGCAAGATAACTAGAATATCAAGGTCAAGTTGAGTAAATGTACAGTAATGGACATGATGAGAAAATGTTCCCATTCTAACATTAATTTTTGTCGATTTTCAAACTTTCATTTATTGGCCTTTGAGAGTTGATAATCGAGGTGTAGAGAATCGTATTGATAGATTCTTGATTCTTACGATACTAATGCGAATATAACGTTTCAAGTTTTCTACAAATAATATTTGACATCCCTAATACATAATTATAATTGATTTGTTCTATTTGTTGTCAGTGAGTCCTCCTTTCTTCATTTATCCGTGACTCAGGTCGTCTCACATAACCAAGAAGCCAGAGAGCCGCGGTAAAGGTAAGCTGCTGCCAACTTAAAACCGCGAACGAAACGAAAACAGATTAGTCCTGTCTTATGCACGCTGATATTTCCCTGGAAACGGTCGTCAAGTTTCGTGACGTAGTGAAATGGGTCAGTTCCCACGACGGCCTAATGTCGAGTTAGTCATCATGTTCTAATAACGGTGATGTAGGTATGGCTCAGTGGTCAGAGTAGCCTGACACACTTAGGAAAGATCTCAGTTCAATCATATGTGGACCCAGTAATATTAAGTCATACAGGATGTTTCAGTGAGAGCGTGCAAAAATTAAACAGGACATATGGGATGCTCTACATTTTTAGATAGGTAACGTGTGGTCTGCGAAGCCAGCTAAGGGAGATATGGGCCTAAACATGTGTGTAAGAGCCTAAAGGCTATTTCTTATGGGGATATCTCAAATCCCACTTAGATAACTTCGCAAACCACAAGCTCTCTATCTCAAATATTCGGTAGAGCATCCCCTATATCCTGTTTAATGTTTGCATGCTTTCACTGAAACACCTGTATACTCACACATAGGGGTCATACGATATAAGACGCAAGTCTTACAATAGACTGGAATTCCGGTGATGGTGAGGTCCAGATTCGAATCTAAGCTGGGTGTCCTCGGGAAAATTTCCAAAATGTAATAATTTTCCCATCCTTTCTCCACACTCATATGGGTGCAAAATAATCTTTCTCATCCGTACCCATTGGATTAATACTTTAATAGCCCTTGTGTTGAAGGAAATTATTTTAAATAAAATCTAATACCCAACAAATATTTGTTTACGCATCATGATGTCAAGTTTTAGGTAGTGGTTCACACTCTAGACTTTGATCGAGGGGCCCGGAGTGCAATCCTGACCAGATTGTTTCTACACTTTCTGGCTTCTAATTTTCATTCTTAGTGCTTGTTCTGGTGCGTGTGTATAGCCCGAACGGTTCTTAAGACAATGTAGTAGTAAAACAAAAGAGCATAATTCATTTTATTTACTTTCTTTATCGTCCCTTATTCCCAGATTAAGTGACTAACACCCCAAATAATAGTACTAGAGGATATTTAGCGGTCTTATTTCTTTAGAACGAATGTGGCAAGGAAAAGAAAGGTAACATGTAGTTTAAATGTACTACCATTTTAGGAAAACTGGTTCTCAGAACACCCAGCTGGAATTCGAACTCTGGCATCTCTATCACCAATAAACTAAATCAATTTGACGTTCAAGCCGCGAGTTTGTCATTGCGGGTAGCCCTTTTCCAAATACTAATTTAAGGCCGGTAATACTCCATTCACGGTAGGAATTACTCTCTGAAAGGTCTTTTTTCCTACCAAAATCCTACTATATAATTGCTTTCTGGTAGGAAAAAAGGCCTTTCAGAAAACAATTTCTACGCTAAACAGACTTTACATACTAAGCAGCATATCCTAAATTAATTCTAAAACGCGCCGTTGGGTAAAACAATGTGTGCGACACTGAGAGAAATAACGTGCATTTCTATAAACTGGATTATATTACTCGCCTTACAAACTAGCTTAACCTAGGCATTTGCACTCGACACAACACAAACAACTCTGGCACTAAGAGTTGTCTGTATCTGGAATTGAATCAGGGTTAAATATTTCTTTTATTCGTGTTGCTGTCACAGGTCAAGTTAAATTTCAAGTTGTTTGTTTAGTTAGATGTGTATTTATAAATAACCATACGGTTACTAGTTAATTAAATATGATCATGAACAGTTAAATATTTGTCCATTTATTAAAAAATATATAGGAAAATATTAAGCAGAAAATGTTGAAAAATCTCTTTATATTATTTAATGAAATGAAATATATCATAGCTCTTGTTAATACTTCATGGGGATCTTTAAAAATGTTTGTCAGACGAGATTTTTTCTCAAACAGATGAATCCCTTAACGAGCACTAACCAACCGCCCTGGAACTGGCAGGTAATAAAACAAAAATATACAAAACAAAAACCTAGGAAATCACGAAGACTAATGTACACTCACAAAAAAAGTACCGCGCAAATGACCCGGTTGAGTTTATCTATTTGTGTTTCTCATTAAGACTCAGAGCAAAGAACTATCCTTGCATGTGACAGTTGCAGTGACTCTGGCGGCAGAGCTGTTCATTTGCATAACATTACCCCGAGAGGGGAGGGACGCTCTAGGGAATAAAGGGAAGGGGAGATATAACGTTCCACATAACTAGTCCGGCTTCATTTAATTCATCTACGGTAGAATATCCGGGTTCAAGTCCCGGGGAGATAAGTTCCTTCAAATTGTGATAATTAAGTAAGGTGAGATATATTTGGGTGATTATAGAAAGAACCTGATAATAGGATATATTGTTGTTTGTTTGTTTCCGCGTCGCCTCTTACTACCCATCTGAAATATATGCATATTTAAGTAGGTAATAGGAAGGTGAAATTTAGAGGAAGTGCACACTTATTTGTGTGAAGGAAGAGTGCAAAATCGTTTAGCAAAAAAATTGATCTCAGTACACCAGTCACCGGTAAACCTGACCAAACAAGGTTCACACCTTAGACCACGTTACCCCCAATGCGTTTTATCAGAAGGTCTTGTTAATCTACGTGATAGGTATGATGAGGGTAGCTAGAAGTAATGCCCCCACATTTTCATGGAAAGAGTATGAGTAAACCATAGTGAAAAATAATATTCTGGTTAAAAAAAAAGTGACCAACTGGATTGCAATTATAACGCTATATATACCACGTAACCCTCCTCTATTAGACCCTTGATGATTTATCTGATAGATAAAAGTAATCAAATCTAATCTTATACATTCATATAGCCAGCCCTTTTAAACTCAACACCTGTAAGAAGGATATACTAATATTATTTCAATGTTGGCTACTGTTTTTCTATTTATCTTTTAAAATGTTCTTCATTTTAATGAACTTCCATACCAATTTTTTGGAGATAGTTATAAATCTCTTTCCAGACGCCTTAAGTTGTGTTTACCTTACCAATTTTTCGGAGCTAAATATAAATCTCTTTCCAGATGCCTTAAGTTGTGTTTACCTTACCAATTTTTCGGAGCTAAATATAAATCTCTTTCCAGACGCCTTAAGTTGTGTTTACCTTACCAATTTTTTGGAGCTAAATATAAATCTCTTTCCAGACGCCTTAAGTTGTGTTTACCTTACCAATTTTTCGGAGCTAAATATAAATCTATTTCCAGACGCCTTAAGTTGTGTTTACCTTACCAATTTTTTGGAGATAGTTATAAATCTCTTTCCAGATGCCTTAAGTTGTGTTTACCTTACCAATTTTTCGGATCTAAATATAAATCCCTTTCCAGACGCCTTAAGTTGTGTTAAGAGCTTAAAACAACGTAGATGGTATAAACATTAAAATTCAATTGAGGATAAACATGCTCAAACGTAGACAACGTTCGACGTTTGCTATACAAGACGTCATCATGTGAACATACTTGTCTCAACACAGCATGAGCCTCACTCCAAATCCTCGTGTTACTTAAGATGCTGAGATAAATGGCGATGAGAATGCAAATGTATCGCAAACAAACCTACTGAGCGTTTAAATTGGCATCACTGTCACCATTCTCATGCTTGTAATAACACCGGCACTTTCTTACAAACTCCCCCTCAATAAGCTCTTTCCAAAACACTTTCGACTTGAAAGGAACATTGATTAACACTTAGTTGACATTACAGGAGAAAAGCGTTCGATGCTGCCACTATACATAGGAAGTGAACATTATCTTGGCTCTTTCTATTGATTTACGGCTGCGGTGGCTCTAGTGTATTGTTTACACTCCTTTACCCTCCCCCCCCCCCCCCATAATATATAGGTGCATATATATACATATAAAAATATATATAAAAAATAGAATATTAATACGTAAATTGATTGGGTACTAAAACAGGTAGTATTGTTCTGGAATTTTCATAATTTAAAAATTCATTTTGTTCTATTTTTATTTTATTTTTGAATTTAGAATACACATTACCAAGGTATTAAAACCTTTATGTGTATTTAGCAAGTGAATTGTTTTGATTTTGTTTTAATATTTCATGCAAACCTTCAATTGAAATATTTTATCACAATAAATGCTCAAATTAATTTTATTTCATTTTATTTATTTATTTGACAGCAAATAGTTTGGTACAATAGAATAATATAAATAATTCAAATTGTCACTAATAAGTACCACGAGTAATTAAATAAATAAAAATCGTGTCATGTACTAGGTGTATTTTTTGACCTGTTTAAAGCATAATATGATATAAATGTTTTAAATTTAATTTTTTAATTTAGAAAATGCAAAAGCCTAATATATACATGTGATGTTAACATTGATGGTGTTTTAACAACAATAAAAACCGGCTCCGTGGTGTAGTGGTCAGTGCACCTGGCTTTGAGCCTTGGAGTTCCGAGATCCACTCCCGACTGGTATCTTTGGTATTTTTCTCTAAAGGGGAATCACCCCAATGGTAACCATGGTTTGTTTAATTAAGCTGTGTTTTCACTGGTTACATACCCTCATACTCACTATCACCATAATCTCATCGGGACATGGAAAGAGCCTCCACGGAAAGGATGTAATATTAGTACATTCGGGCGTCCCCTGGGCAATGGTACATTAGTACTTGCTAATCTTACCACAAAAACTGTGCTAAGATTGATGTAGCCCAGACGCGCAATATATATAAATATGTATGTATAAGTATTTATATATAAATATATATAAGAATAATAAAAATATAACTGTATATTTAAAATTTTGTTTTATTTAATACTTTTCCAGTAACATGAATAATAATAATAATAATAATAATAATATTTAGCACCGCGTCTTACTACCCGTTCGGGTTATACGCTTAAGTACTAATTACACTAATGTATTAGGAAATGGGAAGGTTGAATTTAGAGGAAGTGAACCCGCATTTGCGTGGAGGAAGAGTGGAAAACCATTTAGGAAAAACCACCCCCAGTTCACCCGACCGAGATTCGAACCTCGATCTCCCCGTCCTCGGTGGTCGAGCTCAACACGACTAGCGCGTTAGCCAACTACGCCACCGAGGCGGGTAGTAACATGAAAACGTGATACATCTTTTGTTGGTGGAAATAATAATTTATATTTAAATACGGAAATAATGTAATGTATAAAATAATAAAAATTATCTCTGCGTTGTAGCCTACGTTTAAATAAAAATCTTGGAAAGCTTTACATAATGTTAAAGAAAGAAATGACTCAAACAGTTTTACAACAATTTTACATTAATAAGATTATATTAGTGTTACAAAGTGAACATAGAAAATCAAATAAAATACTAAACGTGTTGTCTAATAGTCTTTATATTTTAACATTAAAGATCAAAACTGCAGTCAAAGGGGAAAACCCTTATTGTAGATCACAGCACTTTTACCTTTAATGTGACCATGGTTTTGTAGATATATTGATCAGGTACATATTAGGGGTATTGGATACATGGCGGAGTCTAGTAGTAATAAGTGTATATATTCACTTGAGTACCGTTGTTTGGTTTAAATAGTATCTTAAACTAAGCTTATCAACAAATTGAAATCTGTGGTGTAAACGAACTATATAATTAGAAAGTGTTCACAATAGATTATTCTAGGTACAGTAAATTCATGTAAAATTACAATTAAATATTTTCTCCAATTTTAAGAACTGTGCCAAACAAACATCTAATCATACGTGGCTGATAAATAGCGAAATTTTTAAAAGAGGTTTGAGTTTTATCCTTTTAATATAGTAATCTAATTAGTTATAACATTATTATAAGACATATTTTACGCGATTTATGATTTTAGACTCATTAAGCAATTTGTGTGAAACACACAAAATAAAATATTAACAAATAATAGTAGTGATATATTAAAACAGTTCTAGTCTTTAATAAACAAAGTAGCCCTTAAAACCAAAATGTGAAAAACAAAGCTTTTTTTTAAAAGAGTTTTGTTTTACCATAGTATAATAATTAATGGTTTGACTTATCGTATGGCCAATCCTCCCTTTAATAAGCCAAGAGGATTATAAAATAATTCCTAGGTAAATTTACGACTAATTACAGCCAAGTAAACAATGGTGACGTCATATATGTATAAATAATTCACCGTGGGCAACCGAGGGTTGTTTTATGACTGGAGTGGGACCAAGGGGTTTAAGAATGTTGCAAAGGGCTATTCACCACCAGTAAAATTAGGTAGATGCCATGGAGAAACAAAAAATAGAGTATTCCCATAGAATAAAAAGTAGTGGAGTATTGCTAGCTGCCATGAAAGAACAAATATTACAGCATTGGTCTCAACAATAGAGGGGCAAATAACACAACAGTGCGAGCTGCCAAGGAGGAACCAAAAATATGACATCATTCTCTGCTAAAGAGGAACGAAACACAATACTGGAAAGTAAAGAGGAACAGAAAATAGAACTTTTGTCTCTGCCATGGAGGGTCGACAAATAAAATGTTGGTACTTTCCGTGGAGGAACATAAGCTAGTACATTGGTGTCTACGATGGAGGAATGAAAATCAGAGTATTAGTCTCTGCCATGAAGGAACAAAATAATAGAACATTGTTATCTGTCAAAGATTCATAAAAACTATAATACTACTCTACTAAATAGAGAAACTAACAATAGAAGCTTGCTCTATGCTATGGAAAAAAAAAATTGCTTTTTGTCAAAAAGGAACGAAAACATATAATGTGGCTCTCTGCATGGAGGAACATAAAATAAAATGTTTATATCTGCTAAGGAGAAACCAAAATAAGGTATTGGTCAATGTAAAGGAGGAACCAAGGGAAAACCCGCTTCTGTGGCTACATGGTCTAAGCCACTATTCTTGCAAACCGATGATGGGGAGATTGTGGTTCGATCTCAGTCGAGTGTATTGAGGATGTTTTCTCCTAAATTGTTTACCAATTTTTCACTGCGCAAATGCGGGTACGCTTCCTATAAATGCATATATAGCCCATTAGAGTAATTAATACATAAGCATATAACCCGATTGGGTGGTTAGACGCGGTGCTAAATAAAAGGGAATAATTCATTTTTTGACAAAGAAAAAGTAAAACTCGCTAAAGATTTATTTTTCAAAACAGGTTTAATTCACACGTCAACGTGTTATTTATTAAAACAGCAGCTATTGAACCGCCATAATTTAGCCTCATCAATCCTTTTTATGTTGCATGGATATTTCAAAGTATAAACAGACATATCTTATTTCTTTACTCCTTAATCCTTATCCAAGCCATAAAGAGTACACCTTAGCCTCAGGTCAGACACATGGCGGTCTGTCTTTTATTCTCCAAGGGGTACCTAAGGGATTCGAGTTTACGTACCTTAAGAAAAATACGGCTATAACATATGAATTGTATCTTCAGTAGGCATACACCTGCCTGGAGCTGTAACCTCGACCTTTCCGTTACAAAAAAAAAAGTCTATATGAGCTTGACGTTTATTCTGCGTGCCCATCAATGTGGATGGTAGTGAAATCGAATCTTTCTTATTGAATGTAATAAGGACATTCTAGAAACTCTACTTAATTGATTTTCCCGAAAATATGAGTAATTCATTTAACTTTAATTATTATGTATCACTTTAGAAAATAAATTTGTTTTACATAATTATAAATATGGATGCACAAATTAACGATTAATGCAAAAAGTCAATGTTTTACTGTCTATTTTCTCACGTTAAAATAAATACACTTTTATATGAAAAATTAAATACTATGAAGCAAGAGTGCATACTTTTTTAAATAGTTTATTAAAGTTGCGAGTTAAATTCTCAAAAATCGGTCATCAGTAAGCTCAATTTATATAAAATTTCCTAAGAAAATTAAGCGTATTTGGTTGTTAGTAATACGAAACTCTCTTAAGATATACATTTTAAACAAAATTAATATAACTGATTTTTAAAAAAGTCAAATTTTAAAAATCAGTTGACAGTAAACTACTTTAAACAAAATTTTCTCCGAAAAGTTAAGTATAAGTATTATTTATGATGGAGAGCACTTTTTATATATCTAGTTTGAGAAACATCATGAACACCATTATAGAGACATATTGAATATTCAAAAATAAGCCATCGTTAAACTCCCTTCACGAGGTAAAAAAATATCATGATTACGTAACTTTATCTAATAGAAAGTAAAATATAGAGTATAAATGGAAAATATATCTAGCTTTACTAATTCAAATGTTCGAAATGATCGAAATTCTAGGTTGAAAATAGCAAATTCATTTATTTGGCATCCATAGATAATCTATCAAATTGATAGTTTTACTGCACTTTATAATCACATGGATCGACCAGCACATGACTCGTGGCTAACCTTGGGATAGACGAACAGATATGCACTCTACATTAGAGCCAATGATTGTAATTTATGACAGGGCAAAATAAAAAGGTCCACACCCAAATTGTAATTTATCTAGAGCATATTTGGCCGAAAAGGAACCGTGGGGTCCTAGATCAGTTTTTGGGTGTTTTAACCACACGAACATAGGGTTAAGGGTGACCTGGTGGTCTAGGGGTAAGGTGTCGGACTTCTGTGCTAGGGATCCAGGGTTCAATCCTCGGTCCCGGCACGGATTTATCTGATTGCCAAACCCTTTCTTCACCTCTGACAAGACGTGTATTAATGACAAATTGTGAATGTGTGGAATTCCAGGCCTCCACCGTGGTTCGGGTCCCACGTTAAACTGTAGGTCCTCCATTTAAACTCACAATCACCCTACCATTACACACTAGTGTGATTACAACCCGAACGGTTATAAAGAGGCGGTGCTAATAAGAATACCAATAATAGGACCAATTTCCAAGCAAAAAGGTGTTATGGTCAAAATTTTCTTCTTCCACGACCAAAAGTTAGTAGAACTTACCAAAAAGTTCGTATTTTGTATTGTAAATTTGTTCAGGAAGAGTAAGTTAAAAAAGACAGTTTTCCTGTATATTCTATGTGTTTTCTTATACTTAAGCTTAAATGTGTCCACATGAACCGGATATTCAAATTAACTTATTTATTTAATTTTAATTTTCAAACTTTTATCCGACATGTGTGGTTTCATTTTCAAATAATGAGTAATATTTAACTACTTCCCTTCTAGTTCGATCCCATTCGGTTTTATAGCTAGGTATTAGCAAATTAAAATACTTTGCACGACGAGTGTGTGCTTATAATAGTCTGGAAAGTTAATATTATTAATAAACTTATAGCCTTGAGAAGCTTAACCCTTGCCTGAAGAACCCTCCGCCCTAATTCTCTCCTTCCACTGAACCATTAGATTTCTCCACTAAATATATAATGGTACCGGTACGTTAAAGCTATGTCTACTAATAACTTAATCAAAAGGGTAAATATGAGGAGGGTAAGATCTAGACTCTAGGGGATGTAAATCCTTATCAACTTGAAGAGGAGAGTATAAAAAGACTAATAGTGCATCCAGCCGAGATTTGAACCTCAAACGTACCCATCACCAGCAATTCAGTCCATTACAAGCCTGACGCACTAACACACTTGACCCTCGATGCCGCTGTCTTTAAAAAAAAAGCTATGATCTTCCAATGAAATTGGTTGATCCTTTTATGTTTTTCATATTCATCTTTCAATAAGTTATTTCAATGACTAGCTGACTAGAGTTTGCGGACCATTGCTTGGGAACCTAGATTTGACACACACACACACACACACACCACACACACACACACACACACACACACAAACACACACACGCCAGTAAGCTCACAGATATGCACAGAGATCGTTCAATATTTACATGAAGTGATAGCGGGAGTTTGAACAATGATAAGAAAAAACACGTTACGCTTCAAACTTTAGTCTTAAAGGGTTTCGAAGAAAACCTATCCTTATCAGTTTTGTACAAAATGATAACAAAAGTTCAAACACGTGGTCTTTATTAGAGTCTAACTCAAAGTATTAGTTTTCATATCGCTAAAATTGGCCTTCTCCTCCATCAAATTAAAATGTAACCAAACCACCATTTATAACTTATTTTGCACTATTTTGCAACAAATAATTCAATTTCCCCACATATCTTGGTATGGTGACAGTAAGGTCATTTTTGTTGAGTTGGGGAGCTGGGTGTGGGGGGTATTCCAGGTTAGCCAATACACCATATTTTAGTTTAAAATATACCAGTAATAAAATGTTTGGAGAGATGTTTGAAAATATCACTGCCCCTTAAAGTGAGATGGAAGGAGTGCGAGTTAAGTTATTTTTCACAGTTTATTTATTTTTAAAACTTTGTCCAGAATAGATCAAATATTTATTCAGTAGCTACATCAAGTATAATTTTTCAGTGCATTTAAGTCTCAATAGTTCTTAAATATTTGTCGTTGCCATAGTGGTTCTTAAACATAAACCATTTTAATAAAGATATAAAGTATGTTCGAATTCCATAACGAATTTTCAAGAACTTGTTGAGAAAATTAAGCTAATACTATCTATTTTGGCCAAAAATGATTTTTGTTAAAAAGAAATTCGCAAAATACTTATACTCTAACTTACGTTAATTTCCATTTGGCCTCAACAGCTACGTTATTTACTAAATGCCTAATTTATATGTTGTCAAAAAGGAGAATATTTGGACACATAGGTGAAATAACGGCCAATAGGCTATGCCTATATATATGTAAATAATTTTTTTTACCATTGAGGCTGAGTATATTATTGAGATATACACATACTAATTAAGCCATTGAAATGGGGATGAAGAAGGTAGTATTTTAGAGTAAATGTACCCGCAGTTGTGTGAAGGAAGAGTAGGGAATTATTTCTGAAAGCCACCCTCAGTACTGCCGACCGGGATCCGAACCTCTATCTTCCCACCAACGGCAATCCAGTCCAACACAAGAGTGACGAGTTATGGCATGTAACCATCGACGTGGGTTGCACCCAATATTAAATAATATATGGTGCAACAAACTTGAATAAACAAAGGGTACCATATCGGCTTACCTGACCATTCAACCTAATATAAAGAAATATTTTTAATAAAAGGACTCATAATTAATACTTTTTTACTGTACAAAATAAACTTTTTTAATTTCATGACCACAAGTTTAATTAAAAAATATTTGGATATAGCCAAATATTCAAATAATATTAATATTCGTAGTAATAATATCCAGAGTTTCCATCATAACCGTAACGTCTATACAAGAGTGTTTTTTTTTTGTTTTTTACTTGACAGCAAATGAAAGCCTTTTCTGATAATATTAAAATAATACAAACCTCATGTTTCAATGAGCTAATGAGTGATACATAGAGTTTTTAAAAACTAATTAATAATCAAAAAAAGAAATGAGAATTATCATGAATCTATTTTTCTCGAGAAAAGAATAGTTATAATAATAATAAAATAATAAAAATATAAGGATGGCGTTAATATAACCTGTTATAATAATGAGGCCGTATTTGTAAATTAAATCTAGGAATAACCTGCCTCTGGTGATTCGTGGGGAAGTCCTCCCTTCCCCCCTAACAGGAAACCGCCAGGAATTTGTTTTAGCATTAAATTTATTTTAAAGCAATTTAAAGTGTTTTAAAACATAATTAGGATTGTTAGCGTTATAAATTTTACTAGACTCCAATAATGTATTTGCTTACGCATTGAGTTTTGGAAAACCAAAATACGTTGCTAATAAATACATTTACGTACTTGTTCAGTACGTTGCAGTAAGCTATATTTATTTCAGTAGAATATGAACATCAATATTTCAATATATTATACCGTTGAGTTATTTAGCGTGAAACTAGTACAAACGTGAAAAATACCTTGATTAATTTTCTTAAACGTCACACGGTTAGTCCATTGACAATCAAGGCATTTGTTTTTTAGGAAAATCTACATCTAAATACCTTTTTTTAAGAGAAAACTACATTTTTTAAGATATATGGAATCGTGTCATAATATCATTCATACATTCACTGATTAACGTAAATTATTAATATAGCAGAGCGTATCTATATATGAGTCTACTAAGAACTAATTAACTTAGATAGCTCCAAAAATTTAAAACGACAAATCAAAGGGCGAGGATTTAGGCACGGTATTTGAATAATAGAATAAACTTAAACGTTCGTAATTAATTATTTTTGATACCGAATGGATTCAAACAGTTCACTTGAAAGCCTAGGTATTCTTTCAAACCTTATACAGGGGTGGACTGGGCCGCTGGGGTACCATCAGATATCCCAGTGGGCCAGTTTGATTTGGGCTGCCACAACTACTTTAAAATTCATTCAATTCAAAATTATTATTTTAACTAAATGTTAATCAAATGGTCCAGTGAATACGTCTGAGGTGCCCAGAATGCATCAATTGTGAAGATATGCGGTGGAATTAAATGTAAAACCATCTTGTTTGTTGTTTCTTGATGTTTGAAAACAATTTCTTAAGACAAACGTAACATCTTATGTTTGATGAGCTACACAAGTAATGAGTGGAGGATACCGTAATTTGGCAAACTTAAGTAACTAAATCAATAAAGATGCATTTAGAATAATTTTCTCTCATTCTAGTATAAAGTAGAAACTAATAATAATAATAATAATAATAATAATAATAATAATAATAATAATAATAATAATAATAATAATAATAATAATAATAATAATAATAATAATAATAATAATAATAATAATAATAATAATAATAATAATAATGATAATAATAATAATAATAATAATAAATCAATCAATCAATCAATGTTTATTTAGGATTTAAAAGAAAATTACATAGTTGATTTTTTGATACAATCCCAAAGTACTTAAAGGTACATCTTCAGGTCTTGCAGTTAAATAATACAAAAAACATATAAATTATAGTAATAAAAATATTTAAAAAACCAAAAGTTTTACACATATCATAACATTTCCTCTAAAAAATATTTACATAGTTGTTTGGAGCATGCCTTGAAGTATCCAGTCTTTAATTTTACTTTTCGCTATGTTTACATTAGGGATTTCTCGGAGTGTTGGTGGTAGCAAATTAAATAATTTGGGGATGGTACATCTCAGTTCCTGTTTACCATAATAATTAAAGTATTTGCCGATTGTATACACTTCTTTGTTAAAAATTGAGCGGATGTTAAGGGAATGGGTTTTTATTTGCTTGTATTTATCGGAATGGTAATATCCTATAAAGAGGCTGTACTCATATAATTGGTTAAGAAGTAGAATTTTATGTTGAATGTATGTTTGTTTGTTAGCATTTTTGGTACCAAATATAATTTTCAGAATCTTTTCTTGTAAATGTGAAATTTTACTGTGTAACATTTTGTCGTTCCTACCCAGATGGATATGCCATAAGATATTATTGATTGAACTAATGATTTGTATATTATCACTGTCGTTGTGATATCCAAGTACATTCTAAGATGGTAAAAAAATATGTCAATTCTTTTAGTTTGTTCTCAAGTTTTTGTATGTGCCTGTTCCATTTATGATGTTTGTCAATTATTAGTCCAAGGTAAGTATGACTGTCTGTTGCGTCCAGTTTTTTCGATACAGTCACAACACGTTTATGTCCAGTTATGTAAACAATTATAGCTGTGATGCGTAATAGTGGCTCTTGTATAGTGCATTTTAGGAGAACAGATATGTATAACTTTAAAGACCATACCGGCCCGGGCCGCTTGGAATCTGCCAGTCCACCCCTCCTTTTCAACCACCATTAAAAAAATATTAATATTAATTCCTTAACTATAATTTGATTACGATAATAATATCGGGCGTAATTCAAAGCCCTGACTTTCCCGAGAAAGGTGACCAAATGCAAAGCAAGTATAAAGCCTTGGAGCACTTAGCCATCACCACGAGTCAGATATATCCTACATCTATACATTTTTTCCTGCCCCACCTCCAGGACTCTGAGTAGGTGTGGTTTGTAAACCCCTTGTATAGTATATATGTTACTGTGAATGTGATAAATTCGTTATTTTGTAAAATAGCCAGTGGATGTATAGAATCACCGAAAGCGATGGTTTATTTAACAAATAATAGGATTTATCTAAATTTACCAGCGGTTTTATAAATTTCCCAATGCAGTTTGGTGAAAGTATGAAACATGAATTGTATTATCTACATTTACCGGTGATTTAAAAAAATATCTAGTGTATGTGGATACAAAATATAGAACAGAAATCCAAACTAACCTAGTCTAACCTAACCTAAACTAAAATAAACTAGTCAAAGCTTGTCCAAGCTAACCTAACCAAATATAATCTTGACGTAACTTATTAACATTCACTGGTGGTTGATGGTAATTTGTAAGCTCACCGGTGATTTTGTTAAAAGTATGGCGAGTATGTGAAATAGTAAATACATTTTTTACATTCCCCAAGTGAACCAGTGGATTTGTAGAATCACCGGTGACCTTACAAACTCATCACATTCACAGTAGCATATATATATATATTTAAATTTGCCTTACCGGGATTCAAGCTGATACTTTAACACTCTCAAACAACGAAATACATTGTTTTATAATTTTTGAGATATACACAAGTACAAATGAGGCTTTTTTTATTTGTCCTGCAAGCTTTCCGCATATTTACATTAATTAAGTAGAGATAATAAAGATAAAAATTAAAATAAATCAACCTAAATGTGCGTGGAGGGAGAGTGGAAGACCATTTAGGAGGAAAAAAAACCTCAATCCACATGGCAGAGACTGAAGCCTCAACCTTCCCGTCACAAGAAATCTAGTCAAGGAATGATCAATGAAGTTATCGACGCTTGCAACAATCTTGAAGTGAACGCCGATTACACTCGTGTGTATACATACCTGCAACTGGAGAGAGTTTTCTCATAACGCACCACCTGGACTTCCACTGAAAAAAAGAGGAGTAGGAAAAAAAGTGAGAACAAGTATCGAAGAACAAAAGTAAACAATTTTAATAATTTTATCGCTTTATATAATTTTATCCCCAAAGTCTTACCATATAATCAAACTGTCCTATTTTAATTAATGTAATTGGGTAAGAATGAGGGAGGAGAGGAAATGTTACCCACAATTGGAGAAAGAGAGTAGTAAAATATTAAGAAAAATAACCCTTAGTGCACCCAGCCGAGATCCGAATACCGAACTGCCCGTCACCGACAAACGAGACTAGACGAATTTAAAAAATTTAGTACATATGCACAGTGATGTAAAATACCATCTAAGTGATAACTTAATTACTATTGAATTACATCACTCCTATTTCGAACTACTTATAGCCAACTAAGTTTAATAATATATATAAATAAATTTAATAATTAAGTAATGGTAATATATTTCTTCCTGTTAAATAAGTAAAGCTATTAACTTAACTAAAATCTGTCATTGCCTTTCTCTACGTATCTATTAACCCTAATGTATATCCAAGATAATTATACCGTTGTTATATGCATAATGTTCTGTGTACAGGTCATTAAACCTCTGAATATAATGATAATCACTCAATTATAGATTCGTTTATCAAGAATCCCGCTACGTTCACGTGCAATGACCTGACTGAAACTAGGCCTACACTGAGTCTGCGCACAAGGGAGCGACATTATTGCATACACATCCACGGACAAGTTTAGGTTCATGTAAATAAAAAAACAAAGAATAGCTGGCTATAAGAAACTGTATATTATATTTTTTTAACATGCATCGGATAAGAATCGAACATAATATTATTTTTTATTATATTTCCACTACATCTTACTAACAATACGTCTGAGCTAAGCGCATTTTAATTACACCAATTGGGTACGAATGAGGAAGGTATACATTTTGAGGAAAATATACCTGCATTCACATGGAGGGAGAGAGGAAACAAGTTAAGGATATCTAACAACCCAGCCTTGATTCGAACCAAGACCTCCCCGTCACCGGCAAGCCACACTTACATTTAGTGCGGGTCGAAGCTTTGATTTATAACGCTAATGTTTTCTGACTAATCTCTAGAATAATATGCACTTTATGAGATTTTTGAATGGTGCTGTAAAATATTAATGTTAATTTCATCTTTTTTTTTTTAGCACAAACCGTGTTTACATATCTGTATTAATAATCATGCTAATTACGTTTAATACCTCAAATAAATACATTTATGCTAATAAGCTAGGGATGAGGAAGGATAAATTTAGAAGAAGTGTGCCCGCATTTGCGTTGAGGTAGAGTGGAAAACATTTTGGGAATAACTACCCTCAGTCCTCAGTACATCCAACCGGGATTCGAGCCCTGACCTCCCCGTCATCGGCAGACTGATTAACTGCGGGAGTGAACCCCTTAACCATGACGCCACCGATGCGGGTTTCATTTTAATTTAAGTATTTATTGCACACGCAATAATACTTGGTTCACAATTTATTCAAAAACCATCAATATTAATTGTTGGTGATGAAATCTAGTACACAAACATAACTTAATTATTAAAATAGCTTTAAACTATGTATTTTATCAAATAAATGTGTAGACAATATTTACCTTTTTTCCATCTCGGAATTTAACAGTTCCTTCAATAATCGAATTGTTATCCATCACAATTAATCGTATTCACTTTTAAACTTATAAAATGACACCACTTTAATATGATAAATAATTAATTCACACTTTTGTCGTAGTTTATAATGATCTAATATAAATTAATCTAATCACTTGTCGGCATAATTATTCAAAAATTCGCACCGGCACATTAATAAACGGCACACGGATAACCCCCTATGTAACAATTAACACAACACCCACACGCAACACCCCCCACGTCATACAGAACAGCGGCGTGCATCCAAACTGACGTGACTGCTTTCATCTTGCCTTCAAACGAACCGGCATTACCCTCCATCTGGCCACGACCTTCACATGTAGAGTGATCTAGCGGTGTCTCGTATAACTAGGACGGCCGAGACTGTTAGGTCACGGTGGATTGATTAAGAAATTCATCATTTGAGACGTATCTAAAATATGTGTGGTAAATTATATTTATTCCAAATAAGTATTGAAATAACTATATAGTATTTATTTCTATGACGAAAAACATAGCCAAATTTATTATAAGATATTGTCACAGTAATTTTAATTTTATTTTCAAAAATGGTGAGCTTCAACCACATTAAAATCAACTCTAGGTTGAACAGGATGTTACATTTTTAAGATTAACATTTTAACCAGTAGACAATTAAGAATGTACAAAATACTTTAAATTGTCATGATCATTCATTTAGTCTATCTACGAATTATAAAAACGTAAACATATATCTTAATTTTTGTTTAAACTCTTTTAATACATTTAATTTAGGTTTGAATAATGTATTTTAAGCAAATACTTTTCAATGTATATTATATTAAAAGCTAATGCTCTACAAATATTACTTGAATATTATATACAAATATAATCTCTTGAATTAGATAATTTGACTTCAAACAGAAAATTCCATTAATCACAGAGACCTTTAATTCAATTCTCCCAATAAAAACATGTGTTATGCTCAAAATTATTGCATGCTAGAACAATGTTCCGCAAATCATGTCACTTGGTGGTGAATCAGGTGTACGGTCACAGCAAATGTCTCCAAATGTTAAAGACGTGGACACCGAAAAATAACTTTAACCTTTAATCTTTGAAGCTACTAATAAGTAAATAATACATCTATACATTCCTAATTTTGATTTACCGTACAGCCATTGGATTGGATGTATAGTAAATTTTCTGCTACTGCAGTGAATATCCAATACAAAATATTGTACAAACAAAATAGGCTTGTCAAGTGTATCGTAATCTTAAAATGGTTGCATAGCACTGTGCTAGAATAAGGTTTTGTCAATGTAAGCCCATAATTTTTTACCCATAATAAATGGTTTTAGCATATATTTTACTGTTATGAGTAGCATTTGTATCGTATTCAAAATATGTTACATAGTTACAATTTAGTAAAAATTATAATATACATAAAACGAGAAAAAAGGGATTAGCTTACAAAGATAGTACTCCACTAAATTTATCTAGGCTACGCCTATTTTAAATAAACAAATTGATTGTTTACATGATTATGACAATTTTAAGAGAACTAATCCTAACTATATTATTGGTTGAGTTTATTTCACAACATACATAACATAAATAACCATATATTCGATCTTAACAATAATTTTAAGTAGAAATAATGGAACAAGTTGAATATTATTAGACCAAGATACAAATTGAATTTCATACCTTAATTATTTCAGAGCTATTATTATACATATTAATGGTCCATCTAAAATCATTTCAGTTGGAAAAGCCGATCAACCAGACCCCAGCACCTTAACTTATCACTGTGGATTCGTGTTGTTGTCAAATTTTCAGCATTGAAAATGAGGAAATTGTATTTGCGATTTATGATTCGTAGGAATTATTAGGATTTGGACTAGAAATAATTGTAGTTTTACATTGCACGTATAAAATTATAAAAAAAGTACACAATTGGTAAATGAGTTTACTTTCAATTTATTACATTTCAATAAATATTAATAAACTATTAATAATTAAAATAGCTACAATAAATATTTAATAAATTGCTAAAATAGTTGTTTTGAGCTTATTTGAATCTTTTTGATTGAATTTTGACAGCCATTATTTAAGGATTATTTCAGTTGAGAGTAAATATACAAACTTTGTTTCAACTTTATATATTAAGCAAATACCTTCTATTTAAAAAAAAAGTTTCGACAAAATTTAGTCTATAACAAATTTTCAGTAAACTCACTACTAAATTCTCGTGACAATTCCAGCACCCTTAAAATATAACATATATTATGAATGCATAATATAATATTCAAAACTCTTATGGGCTTATTCGTGTTTGTTGTTTTATACCTTAACGATAGATACAATTCTCTAGTGTTTATTTAATATTTTATCACCTCATAGAGTGTTTTATTTATTTAAGCGATCGTTTAAATTAACACCGACGTTAAAAACAAACATTGCTCCATCTATACAAAATAGAACCACACGATGATGTATAGTAAACATCCAATATATTTGGCGTTATTGAAAAGCAAACCATAGAACTATGAGGTAAATGTTTCATGGATACGTATTTCCCCGCTCCCTTGAGCCGTTTCACAGCACGTAGCAAATGGGGTGTTTCCCACCCCTAGCTCCTTTATGTGACATCAACGTTATAACATGGGGCAATATTAGGTTTACAGGTTAACGAGTATATTCTACCTACAGAAATGAGATTTGTCAAAAACTTTATTTTGCAATCTCACCAAAATAATAATAATAATAACAATATATTGATTGTATATGTTATTGTGAAAACTCAATATTTTGTCCGCATATATTTGTTAATTTTTCTCTCTCACATTAAAGTTAATTCCGAAAAAAATTCGTCTGAGCCCCTCTTTAAATACAAATTGAGATTGATTCACTTTGAAAATATATACATAGAAATATATAATCTAAATTTTATTTCATCCTATAGCATTATAAATCTACTGTTTTGCTATTAATAAAATAAACTTTAGAATTTTAACATTTTAAAATAACAATTACCTTACATTTATTCTAGGATTAGAAAGTTTAATACAATACACAAAAAATATTATTTAAAAAATCCCAGTTACTAAGTCCCTTTAACCTTTTACAGCGCAATAAGTGTAGTAAGAGCAATAGAAAACGTATTTTATAATTGATGCCTGTACAAACGTATTTTACGGTAGTAGTTTTTCTATGTAGCTATATTTTCCTTTATCATGGGTAAAATAAATAATAATACAGTTTAATTTTTCTAATAAAATGATACTACATTAAAATATGTATGTGGAAGCCTAGCTATTGAAACGGACAGCTGCATAGTTATCATATGGCTTAACATATGAATATATATTTTATAGCTAATAAGTACAGGGCTTAATCCAAGGAAAGTGTGTAGGTGATAACTCCCCGCCCCCTCCCCCCATTACCTAGAGACATTTTAAATAAATTTAAAAAAACTCAAACGTAGTTTGGACGTGAAAATTATCAACATATAAAACATACGAACCAGAGAGAGAATTTCTTATTTCACAAACCTAAGGGATTTTCACATTTTTCTCTTAATTTAAATATTTATGTAGTTTCAGCTATATATAAAACTTTTAATTTGGACACGTCTCCTCCCCCCCCCCTCTTCCTAGAAGGAAATTACCAATCAACCAATGATCATAAAACTTATTCATACCATGCGTCTAGTATAACTAGAACCTGTGGTACAGTCTATCCAGAGTAGGAGTGGATGTAACTGACGGCTAACATAAGCTTTTTATTGCAAACATTGATCGAAAGTCTCTTCTGTTAACTTATGTGGAAAAATTGTTATTTCTTTGGTAAGAATATAATGTAAATACATTTTTATCATACTGTTATAATATTACTGCTACTACTAGGGGAGAGTGGGCAAATGGCGGTCACCTAAGCAAAAACTTAAATTACTGAAAAAGTATTTATTGTAATTAAACCTAATAAGCACGATCTTATAGCTTAGTGATTCTACTTTGAAGATTACATAGTACAAAATAGAATGTCTATAAGGTTTTGTCTATCAAACAAAAAAACTATAAATAGGGGTTTGACCGCCATTTGCTACCCCATCGGGTAATCACGGTCACTATTGCTCCAATGGGTTTACAATAGTAAAATATGTATTTTTATTCTATTTGCTAAAAAATGTGTAAAATAATTTGAAACATAGTAATCCAACAGCAAACATAAATGTGCATATAAATTAGTAAAAATAATGATGAAATTAAAATAAATATGATAAACAATAGGCTACATGATAACATAAATATAAAAACAATCAGTTTTATCAAAAGGGAAAAGTAAAAAAAGGTTTTAAGAGTAAATATTTTCCAGAATGTCTTTGTTTTGATAACATACAGAAAGTTATATAAAATACAGCAGTCAAAAAATCTATTTCAACTTATTTATTCAACATTTGTTTACATTGAGTGTCGATTTTTCCTTATGAACACGTCACACATGTATCCCTCTGGTGTGTCCCACCCGCTACATACTTCGCTAACCCATACTCCACAAGAAGTGCACCGATACCATGTCTCTCCATCTTGTCCGAACTCGTCACAGATAAAACATTTGTCAGTCTCCATTTCACACTCATTTATATCATTATCGTCACACAAATTATCCTCACTAAAATAACTGTCTTCCGTCGATGTACTATCGATGTCCCGAAGGTTTCTCCGACATTTTTTTAAAATTTGCATTGCATTTTTTGTTTGAATCTTTATCTTTCCTTTCACCTGTTTGGATTTTAATGCAAAACTTTTTCATTTTTTTCCGACAGCATTGACTTCATGGGTGTGCTTGTAAGAAGTTGGGAATGTTGTTTCCTTTTTTTTTGCCTTTGATTGGGTTGTCTTGATTTGTTCTTGGTACGGGAGAAATATCTTCTATTGTCGTCTGTGGTTTAGTTTTGTTTGAAACTGGTGTGATGATTTTCAAGTTTGAGGTAGAAGTACTATAAATAGAAGTGCCTTATGAGGTGGCTTGTAACTCTGAAGAAGAGGTATGATTATTGAAAACTTCTATTTTCATCCTACCTTGCAATGTGCCGAATGAAATATTTAACTGTTTTGCAACCGAGCGCATTGTGTTTTTCTTCATTGACTAGCTTTACTGCAGCCTCTAAATCAACTTTTGTCCAGGTGGCCTTCTTTGTTTGGAGTTTTATATTCTAAGCCATTATATTACATATTACATTATATTTAATATAAGCCTACAATGCATAATTAAAAAAGTATTTCTTAAACATTTAAATATTTGAGGGGAAATGGCGGTCAAGCTGACTGCCATTGCCCCAAACATGTCTCATGAAATAAAAAATTCGTCACATGAAAACGAGAAACATTAAAAACAATTCTAAATTTGGAATCTATTCTCAAATACAAAAGCATGCAAATAAATTAAAAGAAAATTAGTTAAACGTGGTTTTCTGGTACTTAAATGAGAATATTTTTTATACAATATTTAGATCAAAACAGCGGAAAACCAAAAACATAAATTTTTCGTCACTAAAAGTTTGACCACAATGGTGAATCCTGTTGCGTTAGTTCGGTAGAAGATGGAGTAGAACGCAACACAGGCTAGACCACTTCAAAACAATAGTGGGGCTATGCAATAGGCCTAACCGCCATTCCCCACTGACTGCCATTCCCCCTCTCTCCCCTACTACTACTACTACTACCACTACCACTACTACTACTACTACTACTACCACTACCACTACTATTACTACTACCACTACTGCTACTACTACTACTGCTACTACTACTACCACTACTATTACTACTACTACTACTACTACTACTACTACTACCACTACCACTACCACTACTACTACTACTACTACTACCACTACCACTACTACTACTACTACTACTACTACTACTACTACTACTGCTACTACTACTACCACTACTATTACTACTACTACTACTACTACTACTAACTACTACCACTACCACTACTATTACTACTACCACTACCACTACTATTACTACTACTACTACTACTACTACCACCACTACCACTACTATTACTACTACCACTACTGCTACTACTACTACTGCTACTACTACTACCACTACTATTACTACTGCTACTACTACTACTACTACTACTGTAGCGTTTATTGAAATGACCACTACAAGAAAAGATTAAAACATCAACGAAGCACTGGTGAAGTAATACTAAAGTGGACTTACCATGCCCCATCGTCCTATGTTGTTGTTATCACGTCTCCCGAGCCGGCCTCCCGAACTACACTCCACTATAAACTTTGTGCTAAGACTGACAGAATGAAGCACGGAGTTCAAGTCGGCGCAAGGTGTCATGGGAAAAATAGTGTGACGTATGATGCCATGCCCGAGACGTCAGTGAGCGATAGAAACTTTTAGTCTGGGTCATTCTCCATGCTCCACCACGCTTCTAGAACCGTCCTTTCGCGTCTAGATGTTCCGTCCCTCTTATGTCATGTGTTGTGTTTCTCCTTTGTTTTGGCGTTTCCCCTCTCCCCCCTCTCTGAGCTAAAATATTGACATAAATACTGGTGTAGAATAGAGGAATAATGACTCTTGTCTGGACTTCCTCCAGGAACACGTTGGTGTTCAGGATGAATACTAAAGGTATAAAATTCTTTTTCGGCAATTGTGTATCAAAATTCCCTTTTGGCTAACATTTGAAATTTAATGAACAAGTCCAATCTTTCAAATAGAAACTTAGCATTATTATTGTTGTCTTGTAGACACGGAGGCCCCTTCCGGGTTGTGTCGAGTAACATTTGGTATTATCATGGAAATGTCAAATTTTTTATGGTTAAATTTACAGCCTGTTTGGCTTAAGAAAAATGAAATCTACTTATAATAATTTTGCGGGAATTAATGTTCCTTTGTAGAATGTAGGCTAAAAATCCCCTTTTGGGTTTTTGTCAATATCTATAAATATTGTTGGAAAGCTAACCTTTTATTTAAAGACAAGATTATAATCTGTACAACTGAGAAAAAGGTATTTTGTATCTTAAAATATTGATTTGGTTCTTTACTCTACGTGTTTGTTTTTGATAATTGTGAGTAAGAAATAATAGAATCACTGCTAGATTGATGCAGAGCGTTGTCATTTCGCAACGTAAACATTATTGACTTAGAGCCATCAGCTCACTTGTTAGATGCCTTAAATGTTTACATTTGTCATTTTACGACTTGAACTAGATAGTAGAATCACTGCTAGATTGATGCAGAGCGTTATCATTTCGCAACGTAAAGTTTGTGGACTTAGAGCTTTCAGCTCACTTGTTAGATTTAGTCTTTTTGTTAATGCTTTGAATGTTTGCATTTGTCTTTTTTACGACTTGAACTATTGATGATTGAGACGATCATAGATGATTCATATTATTATGAGTTTATTATATAACGTTCACACACATATATATCCTTCTGTATCATATTTAAAATATCTAACTTTTATATATAAATAAAATACCTTATACTGTTACCTATTCTTTATGTCACTTTGGTACCCTAGTTTCATCTAGTCATGGGAAGTTTTTCTTATATAATGGCAAATTTGAATTGTTTCTAATAATAAATATTTGTAGAGCGGGTTCGTGGAAACAAAACTCAAATGGATCAGTGTACGGTCCTTTTGTTTGATGTTAGTCCTATCGGCTCCTCTGAAATATTTTGTTTTTTTATATCTTTGAAATTTTTTGCTAATGGTATCGTTTTTGTTGTTGTACGCCGGCCTTAATTCGTTGTGGAATTGAGGAGGTCGCTACACTACTACTACCACTACCACTACTATTACTACTACCACTACTGCTACTACTACTACTACTACCACTACTATTACTACTACCACTACTACTACTGCTGCTACTTCTACTACTACTACTACCACTAATACTAATAATAATAATAATAATAATAATACTTTCTTAAGTATTAATATATAGGTGACTATCTCATAAATAGTCTAAGAACAAAACTAATTAATAAAAATAACATGTTTTATGTTAGGCGGATGTGGTAGCATGAGATAAATAGTGTGGTGAGTGTTGAATTAAATAAGTACAATAACCACAGTGTTATATTTTTATAGCATGCCAAAAAAGTTAAACATTATAGATTGGTTTTTAATATATTAGAGAAAATAATAATACAAGATATTAGTGTAATAATATAAAGTTAAATAAGTTTGGACGTTAACCTGTCATCAACCGCCAGCTTAACTTCGTCTGTGTGCAATCTTTGTTTTTTAAGTAAAGGAAAGCTACAACAACCACGTCTTACTACCCGTTCCGGTGTATACGCTTATGTACTAGCAGAGCTAATGGTTTTAGAGATTAGGAAGGCTGTATTTCAGATAAAGTGTACCCACAATTGAGTGGAGAGAGAATATAAACTCATTTTAGAAAATTACCCTCAGTTCACCCGATCGAGATTCGAACTTCAATCTTCCCGTCATCGCCAGTCTAGTCTACTGTAAAAGTACCACCTTAAACTATGTGGCCATTGAAGCAGGTAAGCTCTCATGTTAAAATAATTTTAAAATGAACTGTAAATACTACTTTTAAAAGAAAAGAAACACCCAATAGGTCAATTTTATAAACCAAATTTAATAATAATTTTAAATAGACTACATTACAGTAATAACATATTAAAATATAAATATCTTTTTTGTCAAAGTTTTGACTAACAAAAGTGAGATCTTCTCAACATATAGTCTTGCAGATCATCTGGCTTGGCATATGGATACATGAAAGTAACTATGTTAGCTTTTTCTAGCTACCAGCTACCACCACTCCTATGCAGGCTAGACTGTATCTTAGCTACCGAGCCACGGGAACCGGTCTAGAGCCGTGACGTCACAATAGGCCTGCGGTCTGTCACCTGAAACCACATACATTTCACGCCGCGTTCACAAGCGCGCGCGTGACGTTCATCTGTAACATTTTCCAAGGCCGTTCACAGCACTCGTCAGATTCATAAACTTCAATGTACACTCTGGTTGTATGTATCTTTTTCATTAGGATGATCTAGCTTTATCTTTCCAAACCAACTGATTATTTCAGCACACGACACACAAATTGACTTAGAACGGGCACAATACCAAGGACCCATCACATCCATCTGCTGCAAACAAACAATCGACCACTGTTAAAGTGTGCATACGGATAGGATGTACAAAAAAAAACGTATCGATGATTTACAATTTTCTAGTTTTAGAAAAAAATATTGATACTTTACTCATTTCTAGTATAGGAATAAAGAATCAATAAAGTATTTATCATTCTTGTACTAAATTTATTTCGGAGGTTTTTAACTTGCACTTTCCAAACCAACTGATTAAAACAACACCCAACTTATAAAATAATATAAATATGAAACAGATACAACACCCAAACCCCTTCCCGTTAATTCATCATTGTAAAAGGGAAAACTCACATTTCATCGATAGCTAATTATTCGGACACGCCAGGACTCAAGCTCAGGACTCTTATATCAGTAGGCTGACATGCTACCAACTGAGCTAAGGTGTTGGCCATCAGTTAGTATTGGCAACGAAAAAATAAGCAGAAAGCCTTACCTGAATATATATACATATATATATTTATATATATTTATATATATATATTTATATATATATGTATATATATGTATATATATATTTATATATATATATATGTATATATATATATATATATATATATAACACACACACACACATTTTTTTACGATAGAAGATATTTACTATGTTTTTCTCTACGTATTTTTAAAATTTCTGTTTTTGTCTATATACATCAAATAAATTCTTAGCAATTAATAGAATGTTTTATCTATCGTATTGATTGTTAAATTACTAATAATAATGATATAGTAACAATATTGCAACATAAGTATATGTTTAGCTCCATTTTGAACTAAGCAAAATGAATTTTTAGCTAGGCCATCAAAGTGGGGGCTTAAATGTATGACGATGAATCATGCCTTTATTTGGAGTAGAATTTAAAATAAAAGTCCTTTTAAAACCCACCTTATAAAATTATGTTTTAAATATAATAAAAAATGTCCAAAATTGTGAAAAAAATCTTCGAAATATTTAATTCTAGTTTGATTTTTTTTAAACAGGAATTTTGATCCTAATATCCTAATCTCATATAAACAGGACCAAAAGGGACTAAAATTTGAAAAATGTTTGGTTATAGTCTTTGGTACCGCGTCCTAATACGCGTTCGGACTGTATTATTATTATTATTATTATTATTAGCACCGCGTCTTACTACCCGTTCGGGTTATACGTACTTACGCTAATGTGCAATGGTAGGGTGATTGTGAGATGAAATGGAGGACCTACAGTTTAACGTGGAATCCGAACCACGGTAGAGGCCTGGCATTCCTCACATTCACAAGTTGTGATTAATACACATCTTGTCAGAGGTGAAGGAAAGGTTTGGCAATCAGATAAATCTGTGCCGGGACCCGGGATTGAACCCCGGACCCTCAGCACAGAAGTCTGACACCTTACCCCTAGACCACCAGGTCACCTTCGGACTGTAGCCTATGCTTCTGTACTAAGAACGCTGATTGTTTTAGGGACCAGGAAGGATATATTTATAGGAAGTGTATCCACATTTGCGTGGAGTAAGAGTTGAAAATCATTTTGGAAAAACCCTCCTCAGTATACCTGACCAAGATCCGAACCTTGAGCTCCCCGTCATCAGCAGTCTAGTCTACTGTGAGAGAAGTGCTTTAGGTCATGAAGCTACCAAAGTGGATAATTATATTATTTAAATCTCATAATAAAAACGAAATAAAATATCTACATTAATTGAAATTGTCTAACTTATAAATGCTGTGGTACAGTACAATAATTAAAATATAAAATTTTAATTGGAATCTAAATAGTAAAAATAAAACTTTCTAAATTTTAAATTCCACCGATTTTGATCAAATAAAAGACTCAAGCTTATAATTAAATTCCAACTTTCTACGTTAGTACATGTACAAACGGAGCAACAAGACCCCGTGATGTTCAATTGATCTGAAGCGGAACATTGCCCGCACACCCTGCACACTCCTCTAGTATTGTTTACCGGAGACTAGGAGGTCAGAGCTCGAATCCCAGCTGAGTCTAGTGAGGGTGACTTTTTTTCAAAGAAATTCCCACTCTTTATCTTAACGCTAATAAGGGTATTTTCCTTTAAAATCCTAACTTTCTCATCCATATCCCACTAGCTTAATTAAAATGCGTACAGTCCTGGAGGGTAGAAAAAAAGAAAGTGAGCAAAAGAAACAAGAAAAACACTGCTAATATTATAACAGTTGCAAGTGTCATTCCTTCCAGGGAACCGAACCCGAGATCCATAGAGAACTAGAAATAAGTTTTACAGAGTTACGGCTAATTTTTCATCGAATAGGCTTCTTAGAAAATACAAACACATTTATTTCGGTCAAAATCGATAGTATTTTACTATATTATTAATATTATGTTACAACCATTGAGGATATTTATTCAAAGTGGCAGGTGTTGACCACACGACTTTACGTATGAATATATGAAAGTAAATCTAGTAGCTTTAATAGCCATCAGATAAAGCCCTTTCTATGATAATTTACTGTAGCTGGATAGAATGAGGTGAAGAGAGATAGAACATAGTTAAATCTACGTGCGTTTGTGCGTCACTTAAAACAACAACAATCACACCGGCGACAAACAGACATGGATGGATGAAAGAAAAAAATTCAAGTTAAAAAGGAAGGAGGGGGAAAAAAGTGAGGTCGGAAAGAACGCGGGGAATAGAAAAATAACACAATTGTTTGTGGGTTTTAAAATGTGGCGTCCCCATTTAGATGTACATCGTGTTCTGATCAAATATAGACATCTTCCTGGGCTTTCCTTTACAATCGTCTTCTCTGCGCGGTAAAGTAACCTACCCCTTTAACATTATACAATTTTACTTTCACTGTGTTTAAACAAGGGTTGTTTAACGGCCTTGTTTAGATGACTACCCGCATTGGTAAACACAGACTAAGGCGTTAGTCTAGTCATGTCTGTTTCGCCAGTGACAGAAAGGTTATGCTTACTGAGGTTTCATAAATAGTTTCTTACTTTTCCTCACTACAAATTTTAGTACTTTTTTTAAAAAAAATTCTAACTTTCTAATTCCGAACATATTGACGTAGTTAATGAGCCCATACATGCATATAGCCCTAACGGATAGTGAGCTGTAGTGAAAAAGAAATTAAAGCAATTAAAGCTAGCTAGTTTGGTTGTACATAACGGTCCACACTGTTTCCAATCTTTATCTTGTTCCTTAAGTTAACTAGTTTAATACCCACTTCAGTGGCCGAATGGTCCAGGCTTCACTGTCGCAATAAACTGGACTGCCTTTAGTGGAGATATCGGGGTTCGAATCCCAGTAGAATGCATTAAAGTTGGCTTTACCTAATGGATTTCCACTCTCTCTCCATGAAAATGAGGGCACATTTTCTCTAAATTCAATCATCCTCATCTTGGACACTTTAGATTAAATATGAAATGTACATACAGCCCGAGCGGGTAGTAAGATGTGCTGCTAAGGTTATATTTGTTTTCTGATAGTCAGTATTCGCACTATCCACCCTTTTTTATTATTTATTTGAGGTATTCAACGTAGACTTTCTAAATTGACCGATTAAATCAACACACAAGAATGTTTATGAGCTAGAGCGAAAGGTTCTACTAATTTTGCCGGTAAAGGTAATTTCATATAATCTCAAATTTACTTTACATGCCACAGTTGACATGGGACCAATGGCTATACTTCCCTAACGTAAGAAGTTTTGATACGAATTTTTATTGCTCAAGAAAAACCCACTTACCCCGGCTGGGTTCGAACCAACGAACACCGGGTCTTGAGGTGACCACTATACCCAAAGACCACCAAGGTCAACCTCTACTTCTCGTTCAAATAGACTAGATAGAGTTGCCACTAGACAGTGCTGAAACCATCCACCTTAAGCATCCTGTTCAATTAGGACCGAATGTTTAAGTTTGTTATGGCGTGTAAATACAACATATACTCCATTCACGGTAGGAATTACTCTCTTAAAGGTCTTTTTTCCTACCAATACCCTTCTGTATAATAGATTTCTGGTAGGGAAAAAGACCTTTCAGAAAACAATTCCTACGCTGAACAGACAGGTATCTATGTTAATTGGAGTAATGTGTACCTCCTCTGCGGTGAGATAGAAAACCTCCCAGACGCAAGATGGAGTGCCTGGGATGCGTCCTTGGCTGAATGACTCGGGAGATCATTCTACTCGGGAAGAGAAAGTTCTTAGACCGTGTGCGCTGGGCCGTACCGCTAGAGAATGTTTGTGATCGTGTGTACCGGGCCGTGAATCGGAAATGACTCGAAAGAAACTGCAATAACATGAGACAAACGTGTAGCAAGTTTTAGTTTTTGAGAGGTTGGAGAAGGAGGAGAGAGTCGGATTAATGCTGAGGGTTTGGGTGTTACGATGTTTCGTAATTGTGTGGGTGAAAAAGGAGAATATATTAATTATTTATATGTGTGAACGTGTAAACGGTACCGGTCTGTTTTCTGTCGTGTGTAAGATGATGTATGTAAGATCTTGACTTTTGGATGTTGTGGGAGAGATTTCAATTAATTATTGATGGCGTGAATTTTATTAGTAACATAATTAAATAATCCGATGAACAATGATATTGTCTAAGTTCAATCGGTGTTTTTTTTAATGTAATATACTATGTTCCTTAATTTATTTGACAAGTAGACCTAGTCAAATCTAATCTTTCTTTGATGTAAGAAATTGTTTAGATCATATTTGGCCAAACGAATATTAATAATTTGACATAGGGCAGTAAATTAAATCTAATTACAGCCTTAACCCTAGCTCTTAGAAATGTGCTAATTTAATAACAGGATACCCGCCTCGGTGGCGTAGTTGGCTAACGCGTTAGTCGTGTTGAGCCTGACTGTCGAGGACGGGGAGATCGAGGTTCGAATCTCGGTCGGGTGAACTGGGGGTGGTTTTTCCTGAATGGTTTTCCACTCTCCCTTCACGCAAATGCGGGTTCACTTCCTCTATTCAACCTTCCCAATTCATAATCCATTAGCGTAATTAGTACTTAAGCGTATAACCCGAACGGGTAGTAAGACGCGGTGCTAAATAATAATAATAATAATAATAATAATAATAATAATAATAATAATAACAGGATGAACCCGTATATAATCATGTAATACAACGGTCAGTACCACCCGGAATAGAAACAGAGACCACGTGGTATGTGGACGGTGTACTACTATTATTAAATACCATCTATAATTTTCTATCTCCCTAGTAGAAGAGGCTTTATGTTTGATACAAACACAAATTATTCATACCAAATATATAATAGCATGATTTATTTCTGAATTTCTATATTTCTGGCAACTAAACCTTTGCTCAAGGTGTCTAAGGGGTCACTCTCAACCATTTTCTGAAGTTCTGGTAACAGGAAGGTCTAGGGTTGAAATTAGGCTGGGTGCGTTTGAGGGGTGGTTTCCCACATTTGTTTTATCACTCACTGCATTTCATCCCATCCTCTCTGCAGGTCAATGTAGGTGCATTTACTCTAATAAACATTCTCACTTTTTGTTACTAAGAGTAAGGTGGTGGTTAGACTGGGCTAGCAAGTGACTAAAATATAAAATAGAACACATTGGTTGTAATGAGAGGTGGCCAGACTGGAGCGACCGAGCGCGCACGCTTGAAAGATAGAACTGGTTCTATTTTTCAAGAGCGCGCGCTCGACCCGGTACAGTCTATCTTACAGGCGCTAGACAATAATATTAAATGTTGGTTCATCGAGTGCTAGGAAAACTTCTCATTTTGGCATTTTTATTACTATCGATAGGTTTATCCCACTTACTACTAACGGCCTAATTTAATTGGCAATATCATAAACCATACTTATATATATATATATATATATGTAAAACTGATATATTAAAATACTTCAATATTATCAAAGTAGGCCTTTACAAATAAGAATCACATTAGCGTGGAGAGAGGAGGAGAAAACCACAACAATAAATCACTTGTCAAAAACCACCCTCATTTCACTGAGCCAAGATTCGTAGCCTCCTCGTATTACGCGCTCGCTCGCCAGTTTGGCCACCCAGTCGCTTGCACGCTCGCTCGCTCGCTCACACGCTTGTCAGTCTGGCCGAACCCTAAGCCGTTATTAACTACAAACTCGCATCTGTGGCCGCATTGTCTATGGATGATGAACCACCATGCAGTGTGACCCAATTCTTCTTTTTATAAATGTTGAGGAAATACAACAATTTGGAATTTTATATTTGTAAATTAAATACCATTTGGAGAGTTGAAGCATGTAAGGCTGGTATACCAAGTCTGTACTATCTCTTGGACATGTATCAATTTCTAAAAAATGTTGAGCCTTCACACTAAACACATGCAAAGTTTATCAACAAAAACGTATGTTAACAATAATTCTCACATAAAATGTATCCAAAAACCATACAGACCTCGACTAACGGATACACGTATTTTGTCAACACTGACTTCGAAATAAGATTTAAAGCCCGACATTAGCACAATTATCATTGTTACAAATTAAATATTTTAAATATTTCTCAAAAAAAGTTAGGGTTAATGTTATATTTTATTTTTGTATTACTAAGCTATTGAATTGTAATAATTTTTACTTAAGATAATTAAAATACAGATCTTGTTTTAATGTGGCCCCCTCTGTAGGTTTAACGTTCAATGTGATCCTTATGACACGCCTGCTCTAAACTTTCATTCACTGACAGACTAGATGTGAAGAGCCTGACGTCTAGTCTGCATGCCCACTGGTGTAGGACTACCCGGGAGTGTAGTGGTAAGATATTCCCCCTCTCCTCTACATCCTTGGACAATGGGGGTGTGAGGGCCTAAGTGGGTGACGTCACTGGTAAGGCTACAATCGACTGCTCGCGTCACTCCGGTCAATTAACGATTATTATCCCTGAATAGGGGGTAGAGTGTAGGTGTGCACTCGCTCCAATTCGTGGCCACCGGACGTGAACATCGATAATGACAAACCTTTCATACTCTCTAAATTGCTACAGTGTGCGTGGAAATAAAGTTACAGCTGCGTGCATTCAGTGGACGAACTGTTAGCACGTCTGGCATTGACATTTTCCTCTCTCCAAAAGAATATTGTTTTATTCACCATATATTATACTATCCCTCTAATATACCCACATTTACCCACACTATAACGGTAGAGATCAAGAAGGTAGAAATGCAAGGAAATGTACCGACATTTGAGAGGAGAGAGTCTGGAAAAGCAATTATAAAATGCACATTTTGTAATACCGGTTGAGGGTCGATCTCCTAACTCATAGTCACCACTCTTTATAGGGAGGTCCGGGTTTCAGTCCTGGCGTGGTGGCTGAGGACGTTTCTACTTTCTCGCAAACCCCTCGGAGAGATAAAGAATTGTAATCGTAACAATAACTGAACTTGAGATTTTGATGTATGTTGCGTTTCTTGATTCCTGAAGCTGAAATGTATCGTTTGCGATACCCACTTCAATGGCCGTGGGGTCTAGCGTGCTACCCTTGTAATAGACTAGACTGCCGATGACGGGAAGATGAAAGTTCCAATCTCAGGCTGGTATACTGTTTTTTTTTTTTTTTACAAAATGGTTTTCCCCTCTTCCTCTACTCAAATGCAGATACACTTCATTTAAAATATAGCCATCCTCATCCTTTTAAAAACTATTATCGTAACTAGTAGTCTACATAAGAACATAGCCCGAACGGGTAGTAAGCCATGGTACTAGAAAAAAATATCTGTTGCGATGCTGCCTATTTGTGTGTCAGAGCCAAAACCATTTTACCGATCAGGCTAAAACTTGATATAAAGTTTCCTGGGGATTCTTTGGAATTACATATCCATCCCTAAAATTAAGGGTTGTTTACTTAAGGGTGAAATAAGACGAATACATTTTCTCCAAATCAGTTCTACTGATTTTGATTAAAACTAGTATCTAGGCATTATTTTACATTACAAAGAAAATGGTGGTTCTCTTTTTACCGTGAAAATTAATTCAAGGGTATTTTACATAAGCGGAAATTCCCGTTTTTTATCATATTTCCGTAACTTTTTGATTTATAAATTGCTAATCATAGCAAACATCTAAGACTATTAAAAATAAAATTCTTAAATTGAAATATATTTTTATATAACCAATATTTACTAGATATAGGCAAAGTAACCTAGATTATTTTTATGAAGGTCTTTGAAAGGGAAAATTGATCGCTATGCTCTTTGGTGGACAGAGATTTTCCTCTTTTCTCGATGTTTCTGTTACTAATATATATTTTTCATTCATTATCTTTGGGAGAATGTGATCATCTCTTTTTCATTATGTTTCTGCATCATAGTATATTATTTTGTTTCACATATCCTACAAGTTTCAAGTAAATGTCTCCATTTATTGGTAAAGAAGCGAGAAAGATTGTGCAGTGAACCATAACATATATTTTTACAAGTGTTTTCCCACTTTTCCTTCACTAAAACACGTGTACATTTTCTCTAAATTTCAACTTCCTCATCCCTATCCCCAAATATAATTAAAATGACTGGTTATCATGAATAATAAATTATCATTATTGCTATTTTTATTGCTATTATTGTTATTATTATTATTACACATTTAAAAAGTGCAATAGCTACCAAATTTAATTGAAACTGACTGTACATTCAAGAGAAACAAAATTCCTACAATATCTCTCATTGCGATGGTAGTATAAACTCGAGCAAAAAGGAGTGAAAAGGGGCGAATCCTTATTCATCCCAGTTTCGCCTTGTGGCCTTCATTTGTTCCATCGAGCATGAAGGTGAGGAAATGACATTATGAGTGGCATATGACGGTAGCTTTCCTTTTTTTTTTTAAATCTAGAAAGTGAGAAGGGAAAGTGAGTTTTTTTCATTAATTAACACGTTTGAAAAAAACACTTTCACTCAAATAATTTCCATTCCCCTCACCCTTAAGACTTCCAATTTTAACAAGCTATAGTAAGGACTGAAATAACAAATATTTTTGAATAGATTTCTTGAATTTATTTTTAATTTTGTAAAACTGTTGTCTATTGCAGTATTTTTTAAATGAAAACTTTTTATTTCAAAAAATAATACA